>CM076584.1:1073138099-1073471909 GCA_034641835.2 Pinus albicaulis
AATATTACTCAGTACTCACTATGGTAGTGTTTGCATCAAAATGATTTACTTAAACTTGAGATAAATTACATTACTTTTACTTTCTTTCAAGGGTATTTCGCTTTGCACAGAGCCGCGTTTTTGGTTTGTATATATAAAAGTAAACGGAGACGGACATAAATAAATGGAAAGATAGTCGGAAAAGTACGCTTTTCAGATGATCAAAATCTCCAAAATAATCTCATTATAGATTACTCTGAACATCAGTGGATGTAGATATTTAATGATTTATTTTGATTAGAGCCATTTCAACCGCACTCAATGTAAGTTGTGTATTATTTGGCAACAAATAACTACGTTGTTAATGAGCAATAATTGTGTGTTATTTAGCAACAAATAACTGGCTTGTTAATGCCCAATAAATGAATTGGGCTGTATATACCAACAATTAAATAACTAGCTTGACAAAATCCAATAATAAACATATATAACTTTGTGCATTTACTACCATTAACACATTAACCACTGGTGTTATCTTACCAGACACAATGTAAGTGAGTTGACTGTTTTTAATTTCTTTTAATTTTTATGATCGCACTGTGCACCGATTTCTCTATCCTTCACTGATATATCGTCCAAATCAGATTTTGTTTGCTTCCATTTTTTTTAATGAAATCACAAGTTCCAGCGAAAACAGTCCTAAACATGGACTGAAGGGTAGATCATGAATATTGCCCTCAATCAAACTTGCTTTGTAAAGTAATGGTTGCAAATTCCCGGGGCTCGTCCAATGAAACTCTGATCCAGAAATGAAGGTCTGATCTAGAAATAACTGAGTGTAATTTTAATCTTATTATAGATTCTAAAATATTTTCTAAATTTAATGTAAATAGTAGTTGACTTAGTTCATTATCATTGAATTTGCTAAATATTTTAAAGTTTAAATCTAAAATTATTATTTTATACTTATCCTTTCATCTCTTTTACTAGGTCCTTAGCTGCGTATCTCGTAGATCTCATCAGTGGAGGATCGCCTCGTCGTTACAATACAAACTGGAATGAGGACCTTACCTTCTCTAAGATACATATACTATTTTTTACCTCAATTTAGTTCAGGCTTTTAGGCTAACAAATAGAGAAGTGGGGGCCTCTTTCTTCGGAGTATAGATTCACCTCAAAAACATATATGCATCTATGTGTTCAGGATATTGTTTGTCATTAACAATGAAGTCATGATATTCGATTGACCTTTTGTTATTCGACTTTGGTTGTTTATCATGATAAATTATGTATCTAAGCAAATTCGAGCATTTAGTTGTTGTTTAGGCTTTAGTTTAGTTAATAAACCAAATTATATCTAATTAAACTTTTGGTTGTTTATTTGCATTTGGTTGTTTATAAATAAATTATGCTGTCTAACAATTAAACTTTTAGTTATTTATTTAGGCTTTTGGTTGTTTGTAAATAATTAACGTCTAACAAATTAAACTTTTGGTTGTTTATTTGACAAATTAATTTTCGATATGAATTAAAATCCAAATATTATGAAAATTTGAATATATTTATAATTTGGCTTTTATTTTGACTATTTTAATAAAGATATTTCAAGTACAATTTCTTTTTCTCTATATTGTAATCGATAAATTTTTTACTATATTTGGCCTAACGAATTAACTATATTTCAACAAACAAATCATTGACTTCCAATAATTTTACCAATCAAACCTATCGCCCACTGGACACTATATTCCTGGGAAGATACCATGGAATACTGTCGAATGCCTTGGGCAAGGATTAAAAAAGCAATCTTTCGAGGATTGAAAAACAATCTTTCAAGTCCTCCCTCACATTTTCCTTCATCACATTTATAGCAACTAAGGTATGGTAATTGAATTTAATATAATTACAAATTTAATGAATATTATGAACAAAATTTTAAATATAAGAACAAAGTTGCTCCTGTATTCAAATTTCTTAAGTCAACTCTCTAGATATATATTTTTATCTTAACATTAACATTATTTTGTTCACATTATTGCTCTCTGTCCACGGGAGATTGATGGAACAAAATCTGGAATGATAGTTGGTGGAGTACATAGCCAACAAGTTACATATATGCATAACGTTGGGTTTCTTTAACGTGATGGGGACGGTAGAGGAAATTGAGTTGTGTGATAATCACATTATTCCGACTGCACACGTAAACCATACTAGCCTAAACACCTCTCTGTAATGAATGTTGAATCAATGATAGTGATGCATTTCATAAAGTATGCTCAGAAGGGAAAACTCATAACAGTTGTCTCCTAGTACGTGGTTTCTTCTGGCCCTCTGAGTTTCACGCGATCCCATCGCGTAGTCTACCGAGGCCGCGTTTTGAACCAGAATCTGGTAACGATTTCCAGAAAATCTGGCAAAGATTTGCCCAGAAACTTCTTTACAGTTGTTAAACATTAGTATTTTGAGTGCCCCATGGGTTTTTGATAGTGCTGAATCCATTTCCACTATCAAAAATGGATTCCAAACACTACAACTACCTAATTTTTTAAAATTTAGTTGACCGGATTCCTGCAGATTTCTGCCGTCCAAACCAAAACGCGGCCTCCGTAGACAACTCCGCCATTATATCTGGAGTACACGCATGTGCATAGAACGGTGGAACTCATGACGCCCACACGCTATCATTTGACAAGCCTATCGACACTAAATATCTGTCGCTAACGTTGTCTTCGGTACTGAACCGGAAGTATATAAATTAATGTTGTTCTTATTGGTCTTGGGCACTGAACCGGATCCATCGGTGTTTGCAACATCAAAATTCTGACAGTTTATGTACGAAGGAAATTCCATAAATATTATGCTCAGCAATTCACTTTGTAAGCTTCTAAAAATTCACATAATCATCTTGGCCTTAAAAAGCTTGAGTAGTCGAAATTGACAATTTTGTTTGAAAATTAGTAGAATATCTAGTATGATTTTGAAAAAAAATTGGTAGATTTTTTGGAAAATTTGGGTTATTGTTATGAAGCTTCAGAATTTTGAGTGTTGTAGGGGTTTTTATGACGCTAAATCCATTTCTACTGTAAAAAAAAAAAAATGATTAAAACATTTTATGCTCAGATTTTTTGAAAACAAAAATATTAGGATTTGATTAAAATTGACTTTCTTGCTGAAATTGTGGTGTTAGTAAACAATGCCCGAAAAATCTCATAATTTATTGAAGGTTTAGTATAAAACTTTGAGTATTTTCATAGCAGTATCAAAGCACTCTCCAACACATTTATAGGAATATAGGTTTTTGGATGCCTAGCCCTAGGTATTAGACTTGTGCGCACCATTCATAGTAATATCCAAGCACCCTCCAACAGATTTATAAATTTCATGGCACAAGGAAGGTTTATAAATGTCCTCCCACAAGGCATCCCCGGTTGGAAATTGCAACTTTAATCATTTTGTTAATCATAAATTCCAATCTCAAGGTTGAAAATAAAATATGCTCAAATATTTTTGCCATTGCCACTACGTTAATGGATAAGATTCATGAACATAACTCGCTTGCATATCTAAATCAAGTGATTAAACCCCTCTTCAATAAATGTTTCACCAAATTATAATTAAAATTTTACTGTGCCATTAACTATTGACCACTTATGAAGATTAATGCACATTAAATTCACATCATTGAAGTAGTGGCTTTATGAAAAGTCTAAGAAAAGCCTCTACTATTTGAACCACCATAAAACTATGAAACTTGTCATATAGCTAGATAATAAAACTATGAAACGCCTTATATAGCCACATGTTCATTGTCATTCATAGTTGTTCAAAACCTGAAACAAATGCCTCTTCACATTAAACGAGAAATAGTTCATTCACAAGTAATGATATAGAATTTATTGTGTTTTATTGCTATTTAAGAATATAATAACGCTCCAATGTGTTATGTTTTCTTGGTATTATAGAAATTTATTATGTTTAATTTATATGTAACAATAACTTTTTTAATATTTTAATCATGATGTATTGTTTTAATAATATTTTTGATATTTTAATAATTGTACGTTACATAATGTAACTTACTTACAATTTCATTATGTAACTTACAATTAAAATGATGGCATCCAATGCAATGGAGCGCCATTGGAGCACCACCATTGGAGGTATTTTAGGAACCTTTGTGTAGGTTTATTGTTTCTTCACAAGTTTCAATTTGATATCAAGCTTAGTCCAATTTTTTGCTTCATTGGTTTTTTTCAATATTGTAGGGAAATTTCCTAAGTTTCATACATTGAATGGTATAAATAGATTGATTGTGGTAAGTAGGTAGACGAAGCTTTTATTTGATACCTAAGTTCAGTGCCATATATTCGGCCTTAAAGCCTCTATTAAATTGTTTCAGTCTCAATAGAAAGTGGGTGGTATGTAAAACTCAGGCCCTCCATGTTTTGATACTCATGCTCAATGAGGCATGCAACTAGAGAATAGAAGGATGCAAAGCTTAATTGTAGATGTAAATTATAGTGTAAATTTTGGATTGAGATTACAATCATATTGGTTATAAAATGATGCCTGGGCTACTTGCTCAAACCATTTTCTACACTCTTGTTCAAACAAAAGATACACTCTAGGGTTTAGCCCCAAATATTTTAAATCTGGAAAACTTTCTTTTCATTGCGGAAGCTCCTCATAATTTACAAACCTAGTGGTTAAAACCCCATTTCATGGGAATCGAATAATATTTGATTTTATAATTACCCCCACTATATATAAATCTTCGCCTTCCTTTATAGAAATCTGATTTAGACTTTGGATTAAAATCCAATTTGCAATATGGTCTGCAACATATATTAACCCCATTAACTAACCTTACACCCACTCATCTCATATCGAAATTATCGTTCGAATAATGCAATAACCCAAAGGATGAAACTTCGCTTCAATTCATTTGAATGCATATATATCTCAACACTCACGGTGTAACATGTATTAAGCCCAAGGTAATTCCTTACTCGCTTTCTTTATACAGGTTCAAACCTTGTTTAAACAATGACCAATGCATCACATTGACAATGCCCACTCTCATCAATGTACATATTCACGGCTTTATCGCCCCACTTCAACCACAATATTTTAATATATACTATGTCTTGAGTCTAACATTATGAAACATTCATAACAGCTTTTCACCACCGTATTCAATCACTTTTGAAATGAAACTTCATGGGCCCACAGCAACTATACGTCCCTTGCCATTAACGTTCATCCATCACGCGATCGTGAATGTCTTCGATCCCCCAGCCTATTCGATCGAACGAAAACCTCTCATATCGCGTTATTTTAGTCTACATGAGTTAACTCTAAAAATTTACGCGACGTGAATGGGTTTCCAATACCGCCTAAGGCCACGTGTCAGGCAAGGACCCTAATCGCGTTTTTTTTTCCAAAATTTGTTTACCACTTTGCCACAACGCGACACCGCCAGTATTGGATTCTCAAACCGCGTTTACTGTGCACACTTCACGGTTTTTCCGTATCGCTCACGGTTCCACTCCGACTCACTTCCGCTTCCAATGCTAATTCGCCTTCAAACTTAACTTCATTCTATCTCTTGCTACAGCGTTTTCTCTTCGGCGCGAGAGATCTCATCTATCTACACAGAACTTACATCCATTGGAATTTCCACACACGGCTATTTCAAATTGAATGCCATTCTGCAGAACTCCGCTATATCATCGTCCCCCAACAATCGCATTCATCCTTCATAACGCAGCGTAGCCTTTTTTCGCATAACGCTGGGGTTGGCCCTTGTAGGGTCTCTACACACGGTGATTTGGCTTAATTAGAAATCGATTTCCAATAGAATTCCTCATCGAATTTCATTCAGCAATTCTTACACAGGTTATATTAATATCCATGGAATTCTGAGAGGGTTAAACCTCTTCACACCAAGGCCACCAATTCAACTTTTTCCACAATATAATAACTCAGACATCTAAAAAGAATCGGACATCATTCAAGCAGTGATTACTTAATTCAATTTATTCCAAAATGCATTTAACTTGCCACACATAAATTGAGACATGTGATTGAAAACCTACATGAATCGATCCTTCCAGTGATCGATTCACTCAATTTCTAAGTCACTTAAACACACAGTCACATATACAAATTGAAGTGACCCTGAATTCCTCTATATAATGAAACTTCAATTAATTATAAAACTTACTTATAGAACCTTCTTGTATTGGCCAGATCTTCTATTCTACGGCTTTCTACTCTGACTCTGAACATATCTCTTCCCCCTTATGAACAACTATGAACTCCCCCTTTAATGCCTTTTAGGCTTACAATTGTACAAAATGGATGATCAATCGATTCAATTTCCACAATGACTCAACAGACTTCTGGAATTCCTAACTTTAGACAAAAATCCCTAAAGTAACTATACTGACTCTTCACATTCCTCATGTTCTCTAGTGGTTAGAGAACACTAACAATTCCTCCTAATATATTCAAAATACTAATATTTACATGGGAATTTAAAAACATGTGACCCTCTATGTCTCATAAAAATACAAAGTACTTCATTGTGCCTAATGCTCCTGCATCAGACTCCTAAGGTTCAAATTGTTCACGATCTCCTGATTATGTCTCTTTGATCTTTTCCTCCTGGATCCCATACTTTGTTTTGTTGCTGTCTAGCAATTGCCTCATTCTTCAACTTCATTTCCCTAGGTTTCCATACTTTGTTCTACAATTTGCCTGCAGCCATACCTTCACAATATTTTCTAGTCTTTTCTTTGCTAGAATTCTTCTGCTTCTTTGCTACTATCTGCTGCTTCGGAGATAGATTCATCATCAGTTCTCTGATGCTTTCAATCTCTATGTCCAACTTATCTTCTATCTAGAAATTTCCTTGTCCACTGCTACTGCTTTCACTCTCTGTTGCCGCCAATATTCTTGTTGTTACTGTCTTCAAAATTTCTGTTGTTGTTGTCAATGTTGCCTCACTGATTGTGGCTAACATTATTTTTACTCCTGCATATGTCACTCCTCATGTTGTTGCCTCTATGGATGCCACCATGGGTGTTGCTTCCTCCCAAACTTCCTGTCCCTCTGCAACATTCTCTTGCTCATCATCTCAAATTTTGCTCTTAGAAAACAATTCGTCATTTAGTTTTTGACCTGCAGTAACATACTTATCCAGTATACTAGTAAGCTTAACCAAATTTTGCAAACTAATATCTGCTCTTAGTTCTTCCACGGATTTAGGCAAATTCACTTTAGTGTCTGCAATCTCTTTCTCTTCTTCCAATGTTCCCAGCAAACATTTCAGCCACTCAAATTGCACTTGCTTCACATCCTCAACAGGCTGCAAATTAATTTCAGCATCTTCTTCTTCTTGTTGGGCAATATTCACCAATTTCCTTTCATCCTCCTGATGGATTCTAGCAATCCAAACAAGTTCTTTAAGCTCTGCATTTTCATCTCTTGTCAGAATAGAATGTCGACTCTCCCTTACTGTATCAGCTTTAAAAATCTGTCCTCCAGTCTTTCCTTGGCTCATCAGACAAGCCAATTTTTCCCTGTCACTAACAACAACAGATTTCTACATATGAAACATGACTGTCTCATCTTCTTTCTTCTGAAACATATTTTCATCTCCCAAGACAATTCCAAAGGATGAATTGTCTTCTGCATCACCTATAAACACAGACAATTTGTCAGTGTCAAAATTATAAGACCCACTAGTCTCATTTGATGTCCCAGTCACCAAATCTCCTCTCTACAATTCTAAGTCTGTTTCAAGACTCAAAAAATCTCCATTATTTTTCTCCTCAGTTGCCAGAGTTATCTCCATTGCTCCAATCACCATGTTAAAATGATGACCCTCCATTATGTTTTTAGTTAACATAATTTCCCTTTCATTTAATTCCCTGACAACTTCCATTTGCTCTTCCTCTTTCCCTACATGATCAACACATGAATCATCAGCAGTAAAATTCCAAGGTCTCAATACCTTCTTCTCCTCTCACAACACATCAGTATGTTGTTCAGAACTTCCTTCCAACTTTTGTGTCAGCACATCAGTATGCTGACTTGCATCTTCCAAGAGTCTGTCAGCTAGTCTGTCTCTCCTTCCATCAATTGCTTCATGAATGCTCTTCTGCTGTGATTCACCAAAATGAACTCCTTCATTTTTCTAAATAATTTTCTTATCCTCTATTTTCTGATTGTCATCCATGAAAATTTCTCTGACTTGCTTCTCCAGCAACTCATCCTGTGTGTAAGTTCTCTGCTTCTCCAATTCTCTCCTTTGGAAATCCAACCTCCTATACAATTCAACAACTTCAATTGGAGTAGACTTTGGGAAGCTCACACAAACCTTTTATACCTCTTCTTGTTCTTGACCAATCATCTGCTGGTCCTCCATCCTCTGCTTCAACATTCTGTTGAATATCTTCATTGGACTCTTCAGTCTTCATCTCTCCCTAAGATCTCACTATCTCAGCATTGATCTGAACAGATTTTAGATTCAATGTCTCCTCCTCAACATCAAACTCTAAAGCTTGCTCATCTTCTTGTGATGTACCTACAAACATACACAACTCTTTAGTTTCAAAATCACAAGACTTTTCAGCCTTGGTTACTTCCTCAAGCACTTCTCCTTGAACAGATCTGCATGTGGAATCTTCAAATTCCATCCTTGACTCAAGAATTTTGAGTTCCTCTTCCTCTGGAGAACCTACCATCACCTTACAATTATCAGATTCACAAATACAAGTCTTTACCTCATCCAGCTGATCTGGACCTGTCCAATAACTCAGGAAATCATCAATGATTTCCTCTTCAGCAAGACATACTTCTTGCTACCTTAAGTCTTCATCATGTCTCACAAGACCTTTTGCATATCTCCATTCTTCATTTTTACTCTGTCCTGCTTTACAAGAAGAAACTTCTTTCCTTAACTTAGTTGTCTTGAGTTCTTCCCTTAATAAGGCAATCTCCTTTTGCCTCGCCTCTAACTGTAATGGTTTCCATTTCACACTCTTCTTCATGAGCCAACCAACTCTATGGTTTTCCTTTATCACCCTCTCAAGTTCATAAAGCTACTTACTGATCTCAGCTATTTCTTTCCAATACTCTTCATGAGTGAGTTTTTTTCTCATGCCATTTGCTTTGGCATCTTCCCTCAATCTTCTATTGTGGCCTCTCTCAGAACCCCTGCAATCTCTGCCATGGTTGTAAGTAGCCATTTTCTCCTCTATGAGTTCTTCACTCACAAGCTGCACTAAGCCTCTGCAACAACAAGCTCTCTTGCTGCCACTTACCTCACCAATCCCTTCCTCCGGATCCGGCTTTTGGCAAGTATTGGTCCCCTATCTATTGGAACCTTCTGAGCACTCTCTTTTGCTCTTTCTAGGCTTCACTCTACAACTTCGCAAGAACATATCTGTTCTTCTTTCATCCAACCTCTGTCGGGAATCCTCTAGGTTCTACCACACTTATTCTTCACTGAGAATCTTCTACTGGAATCTTATATCACTGCTCTCAAAGCTGTGATCTGCACTTGCTGAGATTTCTTCCCCAACTTCTTGCAACTTGAATTCTGCAAACAAATCCTTCAAAATAGAGTTAAATAATACTCCTCCACTCACCTTTTCTTGAGAACACTGCAATTGTCCTCCCTATCCAGCCTCTAGCTGAATATCAGGCTCACTGCTTTCTTCATCTTATCTGCAACCATCATCCTGCAATCGTAAATTCCAAATCAAATTTAAAATTATTTCACCTGCAAGATCTCTGCCTGATTTTGTTCTTCACTTATCTCTAAAAATCCTGTTCACTGCAATTTTGTGTATCTCTGCACATCAGATTTCAGAATCTGATCTTTCTTCTTCTGTCATCACATGCACTGTATGCACATCACCATCTCTATATGCTGCACTCTTCAAAAGACTTTGTCTTCCAATTCATACTCTGTAAGTCTGTCATCACCTCACTGCATATCTAATCACTCTACATTCATTCATATTTAATTACAAAAAGAATCCTTTACTTCAAAACAAAGCCATTCCTAATGCTCTGATACCACAATGATACCCGGGCTACCTGCTCAAACCATTTTCTACACTCTTTTTTAAACAAATGATACACTCCAGGGTTTAGCCCCAAATATTTTAAATCTGGAAAACTTTCTTTTCATTGTGGAAGCTCCTCATAATTTACAAACATAGTGGTTAAAACCCCATTTCATGGGAATTGAATAATATTCGATTTTATAATTACCCCCACTATATATAAATCTTCACCTTCCTTTATAGAAATTTGATTTAGACTTTGGATTAAAATCCAATTTGCAATATGGTCTGCAACATATATTAACCCCATTAACTAACCTTACACCCACTCATCTCATATCGAAATTATCGTTCGAATAATGCAATAACCCAAAGGATGAAACTTTGCTTCTATTCATTTGAATGCATATATCTCTCAACACTCATGGTGTAACATGTATTAATCCTAAGGTAATTCCTTACTCGCTTTCTTTATACAGGTTCAGACCTTGTTTAAACAATGACCAATGCATCACATTGACAATGCCCTCTCTCATCAATGTACATATCCATGGCTTTATTGCCCCACTTCAACCACAATATTTTAATATATACTATGTCTTGAGTCTAACATTATGAAACATTCATAACAGCATTTCACCACCGTGTTCAATCACTTTTGAAATGAAACTTCACAGGCCCACAACAACTATACGTCCCTTGCCATTAACGTTCGTCCATCGCGCGATCATGAATGTCGTCGATCCTCCAGCCTATTTGATTGAACGAACACCTCTCATATCGCGTTAATTTAGTCTCCGTGAGTTAACTCTCAAAATTTACGCAACGTGAATGGATTTCTAATACCGCCTGAGACTACGTGTCAGGCAAGGACCCTAATTCCGTTTTTTTTCCAAAATTTGTTTACCACTTTTCCACAACGCGACACCGCCGGTATTGGATCCTCAAACCGCCTTTACTGTGCACAATTCACGGTTCCACCATATCGCTCACAGTTCCACTCCAACTCACTTCCCCCTTCCAAAACTAATTCGCCTTCAAACTTAACTTCATTCTAACTCTTGCTACAACATTTTCTCTTCAGCGTGGGAGATCTTGTCTATCTACACAGAAATTACATTCATTGGAATATCCACACATGAAAATTTCAAATTGAATTCCATTCTACAGAACTCCGCTATATCATCGTCCCCCGACAATCGCATTCATCCTTCATAACGCAGCGTAGCCTTTTTTCGCGTAATTCTGGGGTTGGCTCTTATAGGGTCTCTACACATGGTGATTTGGCTTAATTAGAAATCGAATTCCTCATCGATTTTCGTTCAACAATTCTTACACAGGTTATATTAATATCCATGGAATTCTAAGAGGGTTAAACCTCTTCACACCAAGGCCACCAATTCAAATTTTTCCACAATATAATAACTCAAACATCTAAAAAGAATCAGACATCATTCGAGCAGTGATTACTTAATTCAACTTATTCTAGAATGCATTTAACTTGCCACACATAGATTGAGACATGTGATTGAAAACCTACAGGAATAGATCCTTCTAGTGATCGATTCACTCAATTTATAAGTCACTTAAACACACAGTCCAATATACAAATTGAAGTGACCCTGAATTCCTCTATATAATTAAACTTCAATTAATTACAAAACTTACTTACATAACCTCCTTGTATTGGCCAGATATTCTATTCTACGACCTTCTACTTTGCCTCTAAACATATCTCTTCCCCCTTATGAACAACTATGAACTCCCCCTTTAATGCCTTTTAGGCTTACAGTTATACAAAATGGATGATCAATTGATTCAGTTTCCACAATGACTCAACAGACTTTTGGAATTCCTAACTTTAGACAAAAATCCCTTAAGTAACTATACTGACTCTTCACATTCCTCATGTTCTCTAGTGGTTAGAGAACATTGACAATTCCTCCTAATTTATTCAAAATACTAATATTTACATGGGAATTTAAAAACATGAGACCCCCTATGTCTCATAAAAATATAAAGTACTTCATTGTGCCTAATTCTCTTGCATCATAAAACAAATTTTATTATGTTGTAGATCCGAGTCTTAGCACCATAGCATATTGAAATTTTAGTGGGTTAAAAATATGATGTGCTACCTAATGGATTGAGGGATTTCAATCTATAGTGAAATCAAAATTTAAAACTCTAGACAACAATTGATAATGTGATTTTCCACCTTAGGGAAGGAAAGGCATAATCTAGTTGCACTTTAATTCATAGCCCCGACACACCTTATATCCACACTGCAATTGATAGGGAATTTAAATATTAAAAATTTTGGTGATTCTCGTGAACAAGTAATTATATGTTTTAATGTATTTGAATGCTTGTTTATTAATAGCTAAACCATACATTGTCAATAATATATAATGATTATTAAAATATATGGAGAATATGTTTACTTCAAATGTTGCAAGAAAATGGTAAGCTTAAATTAGTCATATTAGTTAGTTAGAAAAAACTAAAAGGATAGAGTAAGTTTTTATTTTTTATTTATAATTATCTCACCCCTCTCACTTTTCATCATTGTTTCATCTGTATTATATATTAACAAAATTCAATACCCACCAATTAACAAAACCACTAATCCTCTAAAAAATATAATAATTTATTTTAATGAAAAATGATTAATACTATTCTCATAAAATTAAACTCAAAACTAAACTCAAAACTAAATAGTAAAAATGAATTCCCTAAATAATAGAAATGAATTCCCTATACTTCATTTCATATGAATTAGAAAAGTGAAAAAGCGAAAATAAACAAACTCTCTCTGTTTATTAAGTACCATCACCCCCAAAACCTTTTACACTAGACAATATATAAAGTTCTCCCAACTACTAATGGGTTCATCCTCCGAATTATATACCCTCACTCCCAAAACCTTTTACACTAGACGATATGCAGAGTTCTCCCAACTACTAATGGGTTCATCCTCCGAGTTATATGCCCTCTCTTTCTTCACACGAGATCCTCTTTTTCTTCACACGACATCGACAAAATTAAAATTATTAAATGTGTGTAAGAAATATTTCAAATAAGGTTTAATACATATGTACATATATTGAAATTCGTATATATAATGGATACATTATATTGAAATTCATATAGATAATTAATATATAATTAATATAATTATATATTATATTAAAAATGAATATAAGAATATATTTTTTAATATCTAGAGTTTAAGAGGGAATTTAAATATTTAAAATTTTAATGTAATGTTTTTGGGGTGAACAAGTAATTATTTGTTTCACTGTGCGTTAATGTTTGTTTATTAATCGATAAACTATACATTATCAAAAATATATAATAATTATTAAAATATATACATAATATGTTTACTTTAAATGCTACTCGAAAATGTTAAAATGAAAGTAGTCACATTAGTTAATTAGAGAAAACTAATTCCATAAAAAGTCAGATAATTATATTTCAAATATCAAGGGACAAAAGGAGACAAAGAAAAGATGGAATAAGTTTTTATTTTTTATTTATAATCACCTCATTCCATGCTTTTTCCCAAAAAAAAGATTGGCCAATTTCCATTTTTCTAAAAAGGAATATTTTAAAATTATTTTACCTTAAAAATCACCAATATTATATATTGTCTAATATAAATTGATTAGAAATATAAACATTTTTACAAAATTATCATGAAACATTTTAAAATTTTGATATTAGGGACTAATAAGATTCGCCACATTGCTAAAATTTCAGATAAACTTCCATCCTTGAAATTTTCCTTACTTACCCCTCTCATATCTTATTATTGGATCATCTCTTTACTTATTGTATTATCTCTTAACAAAATTCAATACCCACCAATTAACAAGCCCACCTCTCCTCTAAAAAAATGTAATAATTTATTTTGCTAAAAAATTATTAATACAATGCTCATATAATTAAACTCAAAACAAAATAGTGTAAATAAATTCCTTAAATAGTAGAAATAAATTCCCTAAATGCCCACAATATGCTTTATTACACATGAATTAGAAAAATGAAAAAGCCAAGGTAAGCTTTATGTCTTTATTAAGTACCACCCCCAAACCCTTTTACACTGGATTATATATGAAGTTCTCTCAAATACTAGTGGCTTGATCCCCTAGTTATATACCCTTTATTTCTTCACTTTTTCTTCACACGACATCAACAAAATTATTAAATCTATGTAAGAAATATTTCAAATGAGGTTTAATGCATATGTAGATATATTGAATGTCTTATATAAAGTAGATACAATATATCAAAATTTATAAAGGTAATTAATATATATTTAATATAATTATATATTATGTTAAAAATGAATATAAAAATATTTTTTTTTTTTGTTGTGTTTTAATGTTTTGTTATTATTCGATAAACCATACATGAAGTGACAAAAAGAGACGGAGAAGAAATGGAGTTAGTTTTTATTTTTTTACTCATAATGAAAAATATATGAATCTTATAAAATGTTTATAATAAAAAATCTTAAAAATATTAAAAAATCCAAATATTAAAGCATTAATGAATATTCCTACTAATTGAGAAATATTTTTAAAATCTAAGCCATTAAAAAAAAAATTAAGTAATAAATATTATTAAAAATAATTTTTTTAACATTAAATATTTAAAAATGAAAATTTATGTTATTACATTGCTAAATTCATTAGTTTCTCCAAACAAATATAGATCTTGTTAATATGTCATTTGTTAAATTTCAAATTTAAAACATGGTGATTTTATTGACATACACAAGCATATCATAATGCAAATGACATGTTGGAACTGACAAAATATTCATTTTACTTTCATCATTGACTTTATACATGTCAAATTTATAATAGTTTATAATAAAACTATTTATTTGTTGAATTGTGCATATTATATAATTAAATTAATAATTTTAATAATAAATAAAATTAATTGAGGCACATATCAAAAGTTTACTTTAACATTGATTATTTATTTATTAATATTTTGTATTAATTAATATTGTTAGTTTTAATATAACTTAATTAATATAATTATTAGTAATATAAAATACTAATACTTTAAATATATTGATACTTTAATATAATACAATTAATATAGTTTATATTACCATTACAACCTATATTAATAAAATTTCAAATATAAATTTTTTTATATTTTTACATTTATATTATTTTTTACAATTAATTAAATTAAAATACATATTGTTAAGATCAAACTATATTTGTAAATATGTATTTAATATAATTATGAAATTATCATTTCAATTATTAAATAATAAATTATATAAAAATTTATAGAAATAATATTAATGCATGAGTGACATTCATCCGTATATAAAGAGGGTCATTCATATGATAGAAATATTAAATATTACTAGATATTAAAGAATCTTTCTTTCCATTAGCCTTCACTAAAGAAAAATTTTGATTATTTATTGAGAATAATTTTTATTGATCAATATTATTAATATTGATACTGTTAATATAATATAATTAATACAATTAATATAATTATGATTAATATATAGTAATATTAATATATTGATACATTAATATAATACAATTAATATAATTTATATTATCATTAACCTATATTAATAAAATTTCAAATATTTATTATTTTTTTTTTTCCTTTATATTATTTTTTACCATTTAATTAAATTAGATCAAATTAATATTTATTTATTATAATTGAAATTATATTTTTAATTATTAAATAATACATAATATAAAATTTTATAGAATTAATATTGATGTATGAGTGAGATTCATCCATATACAAAGAGTGATATTCATGTAATACACATAATGAATATTACTAGATCATGCTAAGTTTTCTTGTTATTAACTTTAATTTTCCAATATTTATATTTGTTATTAAGTTCAATATTTATGCTTTTTATTAATATTAATAAACATTTATAAAAATAAATGTTTAAAATTAACCTACGAATTATTATTATTATTATTTTCATGATTAATATTAATATTAATATTATTATTTTTGTTACTATTATTATTAATATTAATTATTTAAAATTAATAGTAGTATTATTAAAACTAATATTGATTGATATTAATATTAATAATAAATATAAATATTTCAAATTAAATAAGAAATTATTAATATTAAAATTAAATATTAATATCTCTTTTAATGTTAATTACTATTAATATTAATAATAAATACAGATGTTAATGTTAAACATAGAAATTTATTTAAAGTAAATTTCACATTTATATATTAATGTTAACATTGACCTTAAACATCAATATAGATATTTCATTAAACAATAGGATTGATAACTTTAGATTTACATAGGTTCAATAACATTAGAATTTAACTTTATGTTTTTTTTAGGTTCAATGACATTAGAATTAAAAAATTGGTATTTTTATATCATTTGGTCCATGTAACATTATGTTATTTTATGACACTACTTCTATAAGATAAATCTTTTCAATATTAAAAAAAAATTGTTTTAAGTTAATATTTATATTGAACATCAAACATTTACATCAATATTAAACATAGACATTAATAGAGATATAAAAATAGATTTATTAAGATTAATAATATTGGATTGTAAATATTAGGTTTATAAAATTGTGACTTCTTTTTAATTATTGTAATAATGTTCTTATGGCTCATATGATTTTATACATTATGTATATGTGGATTTTACTATATTTGTAGCTGGAAAATTGCTTATGTATGTTAATTTTAATTTTATTCATCATTAATTGAAATTTGTTTTGTTGACATCATTTGTGTTTTCTTTTATGTTAGGTGATTTCCTTGTTTTGTCATGGATCTATCTATTTGGAGTTTTATTCCATTTGAAATTATTGAAATTGTACTCCTCTCGCTCCCTTTATCGGTTGTGATAAATTTTAGCACTGTTTGTAAGAAATGGAAGAATGTTTTGCATAACCCTTCTTTCTTATTACGTTGCAAGCATATATCTATACAAATGAATTTGGATTTATGGTTCCTTTCCTCAATAATGAAGACAATTATTTTGCTATTGAATACCTTAATCAAAATGGGTGTATATCTCGTTTTCATTTGTGATTCATAGATTCAAGATACAATGTTGAGTCTATTATTGGACCAATGGTAGTTTTATCCTTACCAACAACATTCTCCCATTCACGAAACTATTTTGTAATGAATCCATTAAGAAAGGCCTTAAAAAATATTGGGTGAATACAAATTGGAGACTCATAATTCTTTTCGTTATTGGAAAATGTAAGAAGCAACAAATATGACTAGGTTGTTCTAAAACATATCCATGATAGAATGCAACCTAAATATTATATTTACAATATTCTTGATAGGGTTTGGAGAAGGGTTGATCTTCCATTTGGTGGCACTCCACCCCCTCAGAATGGAGGGTTTTATAAAAGTAAAATGTTTTGGATTTATATGGACACAAAGTATGAAGATTATCCTCGATATGGGTATATAATCTACTGGTTTGATGTAATAAAAAATGAATTGGGTTTTTCATTTGTTCCAATCACTCACATACGGTGTATGTCATTATCAATATGCAATAATCAATCAATATGTCTTATCAATGATGGCTCCACCTCTGTATGGTCAATTGAAGAAATAAATAATTTCCAATTTGCTCACGCATGTTTTGAATGAAGAATTGATTACTTTGAGGATGATTGGGGCCGAAGATGGAAGTTCTTGGAAGAAATTTCTATAGATATAAATAGCAAATGTCATGGTTATCTTCCATTTCGAACAATCCAAGGTGTGGTTATTATGTGCAAATGAAGTGAAGTTCCTATCCTAAGATATGACATGATGAATGTACTCTTTTTTCCAACAGATATTCATAATTCAATTAATCAACAAATGTATGGGTTTTGGTCTCCAACATTGTAGGAGTGCAATGATTTGATCGAGTCTCTAAATGTTTTTGAAATTGCTCCCTATATAGATTCCATTGATGAGACTCCACCATTAGATATGGACATGGAGTCTTAGGCTATTAGTCATGTTAGGATTTATTATATATATTTTCATTCTATATTCTCTCCGTGGTTGTGGAAAATATTTCAATTTTTTTTTTTTTTACTTTACATACTTTTGGGTCTCTATGCTAAGACTTAAAATTACAATTCTATGGATATTTATATGGCTCGTGCTGGGATTTCTTCTATATGTGTATGTGTCAGATGTTGGATGTTGAATCCAATTGAATTTTTCTTGAAAATATTGAATTTTTTGTCCCCTTCATTTCTCTTAATTGCATTTTAATGGGTTTGGATGTTATCCATTTTTCTTTGTTTTTATAATTATAATTACTGTGACTTATTTTATACATGGTGTTTGCATTAGTTTTTTCTCATTGGTTCTCAAACAATATTATATATTTAGGTACATTTTAGTATTTACATTTATATTTTGAAGGAATATAGCTCCAAATATTTAGATATATTTTTCCAAATATTTAGATATATTTCCAATTCATATAATTCTTATAGTATTTTGTTCCAATTTTATGGGTTTACCATTACAATTCTAATATGAGACATGAAATTTCAGCCTTTTTTGTTTTATCCATTTGGAAAAATCCATTTTCCTTTTTATCCATTTAGAAAAATCCTTTTATGTTTTCATAACGTTATATGTTTGGAAAATTACCCTATATAATTTTAATTTTTTTATATGGTTGGAAAAAAAACATGTTCCTTTTTCATTCTTCTGTGTTTATTTATATTGGATATATTATATGTTCCATGTTTATGGTTCCATAGTAAATATGTTATTATTCATTGTAGACATGTCATCTAAAGGCAAAAGCAAGAATACAAGAAAACTGAATCTTTCACTAGCATCACATGACAAGTCTAATGAAATTCATCGTTTACGGTATCAACAAAATACGGACAAAATAAATGAGCATAGGAGAGATACATTTCATAGAAGAATGAGTGAAAACACTCTTCAAAATGATTTTATGATTCCTCGTAAGTATCGTACTATGGATGATATCATGGAAAGAACATTTCTCCTTGATATTTCATTTCCATAATATGCCCCTCATTAGCGTAATTTTGTTGTTCGATGCTCTCCTGAAAATCTTCATAATACTGGGGAAACATCTAGAAATAGGGAAAAACATCATATTGATAATGTGGATGCAAATTTTCACCCTAACCCTTATGTCTCTACAATTGCATATTTTGAGCAAGGCCAAAGGTTACAAAATATCCATGGTGGAGGCAATTATGACATTTTATGTGATGATTTGGATGATAGTTTGATTGGCTGTTTGTTTGATAATTTGGAGTGATTTGGTTGAAACATCAGATCTTCCAATCCCCCTTCTCAAAAAAATATTGTCTGATGAACAAAATCAGTCATCCATGATAGCATTTCGCATGGAAAAATGGAGGTAACAAAATGATATTTTGACGGTTGCTGCAATAGTGGTTGTTTTATTACATTCCTCGATTTACAATTTTTTTTAACTAAACTTATAATGTATTTTCTTCCTTGGAATAGGATACAACTCATTTTAATAGAGGTCTAGAAATTAACTCCCCATGTCTTCCATCCCACTAATATGAGAATTGAATATGAAGCATGTCATAGCCTTCCACTGCATTCTCCTTGAAAATAAAATTGGTAAACTAATGTAAACGTTTAATGTATTTGATTTGATTTTTCATTTTTTGAATTTTTTTAGGTTGGACATGAATTTTATTGCATACTTTATTTTCTTCAAACATGACACAACTCGTTTCAATAGAAGTATACAAATTAACTTCGTAGATGTTGGACATATACTCATGTTATAATTGAAGAGGAACCATCTCATAGCATTCATCCAAATCACCAACCAAATGTAAATGTTTACTGAATTTGATATTTTCCTCATTTTTCATTTAATGTTAGTTGTACATTGTATTTTATAACCTTTTATGGAAAAAAAACATGATTTCATCTAATGAGGTTGGAGAAATGGAATCCAAAACATCAAATTGTCAAACTAATGTAATTTTCAGTGTATTTGATTTGTTTTACAAATTTTAATCCTTATTGGTTGGACAATTAGTTTTATAATGAAATTTATTTTGTTGAAACATGAAACAACTCATTTGAATAGAGTCATATAAACTAACTCTTGAAATGTTATATCCACTGATGTTAGAAGTGAAGAGCAACCATCTCATAGCCTTCATCTACATTGCCAAAAAAATGTAAATATTGAATGAATTTGATTTTTTTTTCATTTTTTCATTTCTAATTAGTTGGACATTAAATTTTAAATTTTTTTATGCTAGAGATACCTTATCATCCTCTCAAGTTCTAGAAATGCAGACCATAAATTTGGAAAGACCCTGTCATAGATCTGTTCCACATGTTTCAAATTTGGGAAGGAAATCTGATGGTGCTGAAAATCAAGTACATTTTAGAAGAAATTATAATCTTCCACATCGTTCTCCACATGGTCCAACTGATACATATCGTATTCATTTTCATGAAAACATGATTGCAGTGCATAAAAGATTTCAAGAAAAGATAGATAGCTTTTCAGTTGTCCAAATGTGCCACATCTACCAAGAATCATATCCTGGAATCCAGGTTTTGAGAGATTATGAAGTACCTGTTTGCAGAAGATGTAAGAATGAAAGAGGTTCCCATCATTTTGCTAGATATAATAACATGGATCCTGGTGAGAAACCTCATATTTTAAGAATTCTTACTCAAGTTGAAGAAATGTTAATAGCACGTGTAAATCCTATTTTGTAAGTGACACATGCTCGAAGTGGGAAATATAAGTATAGCGGCCACACAATTAGCTTTCCCCAAGATATTTCCACAATTGCGTAGTCTTCCCCAAAATGTTGAAGATCTTGACTTTCTAATTGTGAGGAGACATGCCACTCAGTCTAAATATTATGAATGTTATGTCAAAATATGTCAAGTTATGGTTGCATTGCTTTTCAAAATTGAATGTGATCAATATTATCGAGATGTTGTAATTGACTATGATTCAGTGAATGCTCTTCCCGAAAGATCAACAGATATCTCCTCCGGGCTTAAATTTGTTGATTGTGATATTGAAGAATTTGAGATCAATGCATCTAATAATGAAGTGTTGCATGTTCAACATTTTCCCTCTCATCCTTCCTCTTTTTTTTCTCGCCTACCCAATTAACGGAGAGAAGTCGAAGAAATTAGAGCATTTCTGGATAATGTTGATTCTTCACATGTTCAAGAAATGGATTGGCCCAGTATTGGAACCTCTTCGGTGAATGAATATAATATTGAGGGGTTATTGGATATGGAATTCCCCACATTTTTCCCCACAAGTGATGCTGATTGGTTGCAACCACGTATTTGTAGTGTTAAACTTCATGAGTATTCATTGCATCTTCTTAGATACTATGATCAAAGGTTTGGAATCCATCCTTGTTTTCGATATTACCTAATAAACATGATAATGTGGCATTGAATCCAAGCAACTACTACAGTTTTTGTGAAGAAAAAATTACATGATAACTCACCGAAAACAATTGAAAACTTGCACCACCAACTTTCTGATTTACCAGATAATAAGTTGGCTGAGAATTTTATGCGTTTTTGTTCTTCTCTGAGAGGTACAAGGGAATACTGGACTAAATTTCGGGCTTAATTGACTAACATGATTACTCACTTGGGATTTCCATCTTTGTTTTTTACTTGCAGTGTAGCTAACACAAAGTGGCCAGAGTTGCATAACCTCGTGCATGTACCCTCACATTATCGTTCCTTTAATGAACATCATATGAAAATTGAGAATTTTATCCAGTACCCTCATATTTTTTCCACATTTATGCATCATAGGTTCAATATATTTCTAGAGGAAGCTATCCAAAAATATCTTAAAGCAAAAGTCTTCTGGTACAGGTCTATGTTGTTGAATTTATTTTCTATTCATTGTCACATTATTATTATGGTTCTATTTATATTTTTCGTAGTATCTCTATATTCATTTTATTCAGATATGAGTGGCAACATAGGAGTTTCAACACATATCCATGTTTTCCTATGGTTACAAGGTGCTCCTGACTTGGAAAGAATTGATTGGTCAAATGCTTATGATTTACAACTTGTAAAGAAATTCTTTGAAAATTATGTAACTACATGGAATCCACGTGAAATAAATCATCGAAAAGTAATGGTTCCAAGAAGTATCAATGATGACCCTTGCCTATTCAATAATTATCAAATTTTCTCTTGCATTCCTGATAATGATTATGAATAATTGTTGAACCGTTTCCAAAGGCTCACAAAGTGTAGTGTAGATTCTTGTTTGCGCAAAAAGGGCACTATTCTCACATGTAAGTACAATGCTCCATGGGATGTTTACGAGGAATCAATATTGTTCATAGATGATCAAGGAAGAAAAAAATATGACCCAACAAGAAATAATGATAGGCTCAATGTACATAACATTGAACTTATAACAATGTGGCATGCAAATGTTGATTTCCAACTAGTGCTTTCTCAGTATGTTGTTCTGAAATATATTGCTAAGTATGCATCAAAACTAGAGAAAAGTTATGAAAGTTATCATCATATGTTAACTATAATTTCAAATTATATTTCCTCTGAGGATCATGCTTTATGTTCTTATAGAAGGTTTCTTGCAGAAACGATTGTTGACTATGACATCGGAGCACAAGAAACATGCCATATGTTACTTAAGCTATCTCTTGTTGTCTGTAGTCGAAAATTTGTTTCATTAAATTCTCGAAGAAATGTTTTCAGGAAAATATCAAGGGATGGCATGCAATGTTTATCTGAGAATATTTTCTTTCAACATTATCACAAGAGGCCTTTTTTCCTCAAACATCTATCTTAGATAGAAACATCAAGTTCTTGGACATTTGATATCAAGTGTAAAAAAAGATCCCTAGAAGCCTAGAGATGTTCATGCTATTGTTCTGGTTTGGCCACAATTTTATTTTATTCCTAGTGAGGTCTCAGATGAATTTGAAACCTTTTGTTGGACATAATTGCTCTTTTACAAGCCATTTCGTGACATTTTTGTGGTGATTCGACTTTCAACTGAAATTATTGTTGAAAATTGGAGGAATTTCTGATATCGAGCATTTCTTGTTCATCAAAATCCATCAATTGTCTACAATATTGAAGATGGAGAAGATGGTGATTTTTTCTAACCATGAAACGAATCTCGAAGATGATCTTCATGAATGGAAAATTTTCTCTCGCTTGCTTCCACCAAATAATGTGAATGTTTCTGATCTTCAAACCCTTGGTCGAAGGGATTTTGATATATCATTTGACAGGGAAAGTACAACTATTTTTGATGATGTGGTTGAAGAAGCTATGAATTTTATAAGGAATGGAAAATTAAGGGGTGATATTGTTTACCTTCAAAATATAACATTTGCATCTCCAGATTCATTGGCATAAAAACAACGACTTGCTTTTGAAATTGTTTCAAGGAATTTTGTTGAATATGAGATTGGTGAAGCTCTTCTTATGATTGTTCAGGGCACCTCAGGCACTAGAAAGTATTTCCTTATCCATTGTATTTTTGAAGCTCTTTCTAATTTTTCAAGTAATGGAAAAATTCCTTTGCTTCTTCTTGCCCCAACAGGAATAGGTGGTTTTAATATACATGAAAAAACAATACACTTTGATCTAAAAATTTCGATTAAAGATGTGAAACCACTACAGGGTCAATCACTAGCACTATTCCAAGAAGAAATGAGGCATATTTGATATATATTGATTTATGAAATGAGTGTTCTAGGATCAAGGTTATTCATGCAAATAGATGCTCGATTACGAGAAGCATTTCCAGAGAAAAAGAAGTGTCTTTTTAGTGGAAGATCCATCATCCTTGTGGGTGACCTTGGCTACCTACCTCTTGTGAGAGATAAGCCTTTGTATGTAGGTAATACAATAGGGAAAGCCTTGTGGAAAAAAATCAACATTGTTGTCACTCTTGACACAATATTTCTCAAACAAGGGAATAATAAGAAACAATCTTGTTTTCGTAGATTCCTCAATAACATAAGAAATGCAAAACTTTTTCTTGATGATTGGGAGTTTCTTATGTCGCAGGCTGATATGAGGTTGCATCCTAGAGAAAGGGATTTATTTAATGCAAAAGTTCACATGTTTCCAACAAATAATTTGGTGTCCTTCCATAACATGCATATGTTGAAATAATTAAATTCTCCACTTGCATAATGTATTACTAAGAATTCAAGGCGTTCAAAAATCAATGGTGCCAATTATGATCAATTGGACCATGAATTTTTGTTGTGTCCTGGCCAACATGTTATGTTGACATGTAATTTGTGGGTTGAAGTTGGTATGGTGAATGGTTCACTTGGTTATGTGAAGGAAATATTTTATATGCTTACCTCTAAGCCACCTCAGCTTCCAAAGTTCAAAACTGTTGTTTTTGATAAGTATGTTGGTGTTCCATTTGATGCAAGCAATCCAAACAGTGTACCTATCACACCAGTGATAAGAGGAAATCAAAAACAAATTCTTTTAAATATGGCATGGGTTCTTACAATCGACAGGTCATAGGGTTTGAATTTAGAATGAGCATCAATTGATATCGGGAATAAAGAGCAGCAAGGCCTGACCTTCACTACCATATCAAGAGTAATATATATAGATGTTTTATGCATTACACCACCTTTCTCTTTTCATCATTATTCCAATATGAAATATAGTGCATATGTTACAATAAGGAAGAAATAAGAGGAGCGATTGAAGTCGATATTGCTATGACATGCAACTATTAATACTTTTAGATCTTTATAAAATGTTTTTTGAATTTCTTTTATTGTCCTCTTTATTTACTTTTAATATCATAATGATTTTGATATATTAATGAGATGAATACATTGATCATATTTATGGTAATATTTTGGAAAGTTGTTTACATCATTTTTCATGTTGTTCAATTTACTTTTCTTTTTAATGGTTTTTGTTATTTTTTTTACAATGAGACATTAAGAATAAACAACCAGTGATATGAGCCCATCATTAAAAATTAATATTGAATTCCATATCACTATGACATGCAACTAATAATATTGTGACATATTTATAGAATGTTATTTTAATTTCTTTTATTTCCTCTTTATTTACATTTAGTATAATAATGATTTTCATGTATTAATGAAATGAATACATTCATCATATCTAAGAAATTTGTTACATCGTTTTTCATTTTGTTCAATTTACCTCCTTTTTTTAAGTCGCTACTGTTCTTTTGTTTACAATGAACCATTCAGACATATACAACCAGTTATATGAGAAAATAATTAAAAATCAAGATTGAAGTCCATATCCCTATGACATGCAACTAATAATATTTATCAATGTGGTTTGCTAAATATGTTGTGGTTTGGTTCAATGAAAACATATTTATATTTGATATAAATATTAAACTGACATTAATATATACATTAAAAATAATTTAAATACAAATACAGAATTACTAACATTATTAATATTTGATTTTGAACATTAAGTTAAAGAAATTGTGATTTCTTGTTGATTATTGTAATAAAGGTCATATCACTCATTCAATTTTATCACTCATTTCATGTGTACAATATGTATTTCTAGTGAGGTTTATATTTGTAGAAATTTTATATCATTTGGTTCATGGAGCCTTAGGTTATTTTATAGCATGATGTTTTTAAGATTAGGTTTTTTAACAATAATAAAAATGGGGCATTTTATTTATTATATATATATATATATATATATATATATATATATATATATATATATATATATATATATATATATATATATATATATATATATATATATATAATATTTAGAATATTATTAAAATTCATTATATATGTATATTATTTTTTACTTGGCATTTTTCTTAAATAAGAGCTTGATCATGTGTGGTATCTATTTAATCGTAATATTTACAGGTAGTCTCTATTCTTTTCGTATCTTGAATAAGTTCTACTTAAGCACAGCTATGTACCTTTACTAATGAGCATCTTAAATGTACTATAAATACATCTAAATATACAAAATACTTGTACATACATCGGGAAGGTACAGGAGAAAAACAGGAAAAGAATTAGTTAGAAAATGTAATCTGTACGTCATTATCATGTTGATTTGAATTGATGTTCCTTTTGTCGTCGATATGGTTATGTTCTGGAAGAGGCTATTTGATAAATGACTTGATGGAGAGTTTCAACTCCATTTTTGTATTGGGATTTTTCGATGTAAAGACAACAAGAAATATATGTTAATTTCAATGTTATTTCTTGGGTTGCACTCATAGTGGAATTGAATATCACTTTAGTTTATTAATTCATTTGGTTTATAATATTAACAATCGGTAAGGTTGATTGATCACTTGGGGTTTATAATATTAATAATCATGTGACTTTATCAATCCTTTCTGTTTAAAATATTAATTCATAGGATTTACTAAGCTCTTGTGTTTTAATATTGATTCCTTGGCCTTATTTTTTGCTTAGGTTATTAATATTTATCCCTTCAATTCACCAATTCCTTCGGTTTATAATATTAAACCCTTGGATTTATCAATTCTTTTGGTTTATAATATGAATAATCCCTTGCTTTTGTTAATCTATTGAGTTTAAAATATTAATTCTTAGTGTTTATTAATTTCTTGTGTTTTTAATATTTTTGTATTAATTTCATTGATCCTTTGACTTTATTAATCACTTGAGTTTATTAAGAATTTTATTTATAATATTAATAAGTTGGTTTTATAATAATAATAATCCATTCGATTTATTGATGTTTTATGTTTATAATACTAATAATCCCTTTGCTTTATTGATGTTTTATGTTTATACTATTAATATTTCCCCGTATTTGTTGATCCATTGGGTTTATAACATTGATCCCTTAATTTTTCTAATTATTTCGGTTCATTATATTAGTCCATTCACTTTATTAAATCCAAATATTAGGGGTTAAATATTAGTCCTACATTTTAATATTAATGAATGGTCCAATGTCACATTATGAAATTCATTGTCTCAATATGAAAATAAACCATGGGAAACCATTGTTAATCATTGTTAGCGATAGTCAATCAATGTCTTCCATGGTCGAATTTCACATTGTGAAAAATATTGTCTTAATATGAAAATCAACCATGGTCAACCATGGTCATACTTGGTCCAACATCGCATTGTGACAAAAATTGTCTTAATGTTTAAATCAAGCATAGTCAACCATGTTTATTTCATAGTTTATATTATTTATCAAAGGGATTTTACATAATTCGGGTTTATAATATTATTATCTTTGGTTTAATATTATTCCCCTCGGTTTATAGTTTTAATAATCATGTGACTTTTTCAATAATTTTTATTTAAAATATTAATTCCTAAGATTTATTAATTTTTTTATTAATCATGTGAGTTTCTCATTCATTTGTATTTAAAATATTTATTCCTAGGCTTTACTAAACTCTTCTCTTTTTAATATGGATCTCTTGGCCTTGTTGATCTCTTATATTTTTAATATTTTTCCCTTAGGTTTACCAATTCCTTTGGTTTATAATATTAAACCCTTGGGTTTATTAGTTATTTCGGTTTATAATACTAATAATCCCTTGGGTTTATTAATTTGTTGATTTTAAAATATTTATTCTTAGGGCTTGTTAATCTCTTTTTTTTTTAATATTGATCTCTTCGCCTTATTGATCCCTTAAATTTTTAATATTTTTCCCTTGTGTTCACAAATTCCTTTGGTTTATAATATTAAACCCTTAGATTTATTAGTTCTTTTGGTTTATATTATTAATAATTCTTTAGGTTTATTAATCTCTTTAGTTTAAAATATTAAAACCTATGGTTTATTAAATTCTTAGGTTTTTGGGTTTAAACTATTAATTATTAGGGTATATTAGTCTCTTGAGTTTAAAATATTAATTCTTAGAGTTTGTTATTTTTTTGGTTTATAATACTAATATTTATCCCTTAGTTTTATAAAATGTTTCGGTTCGGCTTACTAATTTTTTGGGTTTATAATATTAAAAGCTTCTATTTATTTGTTCATTAACTTTATAACTTTAATAATTCCTTTGGTTTATAATATTAAACAATTGGGCTTATTACTTATTTTGGTTTACAACATTAATAATCTGTTGTGTTTATTAATCTCTTGAGTTTAAAATGTTAATTCTTAGGGTTTATTAATCTCTTGTGTTTTTAATATTGATTTGTTGGCCTTCTTGATCCCTTAGGTTTTTAATATTTATCATTGATTTCACCAATTCATTTGTTTTATAATATTAAACCCTTGGGTTTACTAGTTCTTTTGGTTTATAATATTAATAAACACTTGGGTTTATTAATCTCTTGAGTTTAAAATATTACTCCTACACTTTAATATTAATGCATTGTCCAATGTTACATTATGAAAAACATTGTCCCAATATGAAAATCAAGCATGTCCAACCATGGTCATACTTGGTCGAACGTCACATTGTGACAACAATTGTCTCAATGTTTAAATCAAGCATGGTCAACCATGTTTATTTCACTGTTTATAGTATTTATCAAAGTGATCCTATATACTTTGGGTTTATAATATTAATCTCTTTGGTTTAATATTATTCCCCTCCGTTTATAATATTAATAACCATGTGACTTTATCAATCCTTTTTATTTAAATTACTAATTCCTAAGATGTATTAATCTCTTTATTAATGAGGTGAGTTTCTTATTCATTTGAATCTAAAATATTTATTCCTAGGCGTTACTAATCTCTTATGTTTTTAATATGGATCCCTTGTTCTTGTTGATTTCTTATGTTTTTTATATTTTTCACTTATGTTCAGTAATTCCTTTGGTTTATGATATTAAACCCTTGGGTTTATTAGTTATTTGGGTTTATAATATTAATAATCCCTTGGGTTTATTAATCTGTTGATTTTAAAATATTGATTCTTATGGTTTATTAATTTCTTAGGTTTTTGAGTTTAAAATATTTATCTTTAGGGTTTGTTAATGTCTTATGTTTCTAATATTGATCCCTTGGCCTAATTGATCCCTTACGTTTTTAATATTTTTCTCTCACGTTCACCAATTCCTTTGGTTTATAATATTAAACCCTTGGGGTTATTAGTTTTTTTGGTTTATATTATTAATAATCCCTTGAGTTTATTAATCTCTCCAGTTTAAAATATTAAATCCTATGGTTTATTAAATTCTTAGGTTTTTTGGGTTTAAACTATTAATTCTTAGGGTATATTAGTCTCTTGAGTGTAAAATATTAATTCTTAGGGTTTATTAATTTCTTGGTTTATCATACTAATATTTATCCCTTGGGTTTATAATATTTTTCCATTGGGTTTACTAAATTATGTGGTTTATAATATTAAATGCTTCTGTTTATTTGTTTCTTAACTTTATAATTTTAATAATTCTATTTGTTTATAATATCAAACACTTGGGCTCATTACTTATTTCGGTTTACAATATTAATAATCCCCTGTGTTTATTAATCTTTTGATTTTAAAATATTAATTTTTAGGGTTTATTAATTTCTTAGGTTTTTGAGTTTAAAATATTAATTCTTAGTGTTTATTAATATCTTGTGTTTTTAATATTCATCTGTTGGCCTTATTGTTCCCTTAGGTTTTTAATATTTATCCTTGGGTTCACCAATTCCTTTTGTTTATAATATTAAACCCTTGGGTTTACTAGTTGTTTTGGTTTATAATATTAATAACACCTTGGGATTATTAATCTCTTGAGTTTAAATTATTAATTCTTAGGCTTTACTAATTTCCTAGGTTTTTGAGTTTAAAATATTAATTCATAGGTTTTATTAATATCTATTGTTTTTAATATTGATCCCTTGGCCTTATTGATCCCTTAGGTTTTTAATATTTACCCCTTGGGTTCACCGATTCCTTTTGTTTATAATATTAAACCCTTGGGTTTATTAGTTCTTTTTGTTAATAATGTTAATAATCCCTGGTTTTATTAATATCTTAACTTTAAAATATTGATTCTTATAGTTTATTGATTTATTAGGTTTTTGAGTTTAAAATATTGATTCTTAGGGTTTATGAATTCCTTGTGTTTTAATGTTGATCCTTTGGCCTTATTGATCCCTTAGGCTTTTAATATTTATCACTTGGTTTCACCAAATCCTTTGGTTTATAATATTTAAAGCTTGAGTTTATTAGTTCTTTTGCATTATATTATTAATAATCTCTTGGGTTTATCAATCTCTCAAGTTTAAAATATTAATTCTTAGGGTTTATTAATTTCTTAGGTTTTTTGGTTTTAAATATTAATTCTTGTGGTTTATTAATGTCTTGAGTTTAAAATATTAATTCTTAGGGTTTTTAATCTCTTTAGTTTAAAATATTTATTCTTAGGGTTTTTTAATTTCTTGGTTTATAATATTAATATTTATCCCTTGCTTCACTAATTTCTTTGGTTTATAATGTTAAACCCTTGGGTTTATTTGTTCTTTTTGTTTATAATATTAATAATCCCTAGGGATATTGGTGACAGATATATACTTATTATAAATAATAATAAAATACTATTATTATGTTATTTTTGAACTATATTATAGTTTGAGTTAAAACTATTAATATATTGAAAAAAATTAATAATATATTATTACTATACATTTTTTTATTAAATAATATAATATTATATATTTTGATATATTATATTCTCATATATATATATGAATGATTTGTGTATATATGTGTGTATATATTTTATATATATATATATATATATATATATATATATATATATATATATATATGTGTATGTATGTATGTGTGTCTGATTGATATATATAGTTAATATTATTAATATATTATAATTAAATATATAAAATATATTGGTAATTATATTCATAAATATATAATATTCATTTTAGTAAAATACATGTGGCAAGTGGTCGATATAGACCTATCGATGTATATCAAGCACATTGGTGAATGTGGTTGTAAATCTATTTCATATATTCCTATCAGCGTATATCTACCACGTTGGTAAATGTGATTGTGCTAGTGCTAGATATTAGAGTTGTGTGTACCGTTATTAACCATAATACAACCATAATTAGTATTATGGGTGATATCTCATTGCATGATTTGCAACAAAGAAATCACAAGAAATCCAATGAAAATGGAGGTTGGGCAAGGGTGTATCAACATGGGTGTTGAAAATTTGAAGTTAGGTTTTTTTTTCATGTAGGCTTGGTGGCACGAGCACCACATGGGCACAACATGACCAAAACATGCAACCCCGAGTTCATTGGGTGAGAAATAACACAACACCTGTGTTTCCCTAAGGTACCACAGGTGCGATGGATGAAGCAGTGGGCAAGCATGCGAGGTGAAGGACTGAATGGTGGACAAGAAAGGGAGGATGAGTGCGATGTCAGGAGGTCAACTAGACTGAAGTCACGTGGTGGAGTAGCAAGCTAATCTCAAACCAAAATGGTAGGGTCAAAAGGAAACGTACACCACAACCAAAGTATACTACAAATTATGGATTTGGCCAAACCATAAGAAAAGGGTTGCAAGATGATTCATAACTATTGGTCTCAGTGCCATATAAATAGAAGTTAAGAGCATTTTAAGAGGAAAAACAACGAAGACATAAGTGGCAATACATCACAAAAGGGAGTCAAGGTCACAAGCGCAATGCGACAAGTAGGCCGAAATCGAAGGTAAGGAAAAGTAGCTCAATGGGGATTTGTTCGTGAAAACCCTAAGAAAAGGAGGAAGATTTAACCAAAATATGTTGATTCGAGTGGAAAGGTGACCGGCAAAGGGTAGAATAAAGTTAACTAGTTTTTCCTTAGGTTGCTTGGTTTTTATGTTTTTGGCATTGTACTTTGTGAGACCAACAAATTGTCACTGGTTTTGATGTAAAGATTGAAATATTTATAAAAGTAGAAGGAAAAAGGTTTGTTTGATATAGAATTGTGAATGTGTAATTTGTATTGATGTTGATGATGTGATGTCTTTAAATTTTTCTCATGAATCATTAAAGAATGGATGTTAACTAAAGTAGAAGTAACAATAAGTTTTTCTTCCACTATATTGAAGAGTTATGATATTTCACAAAGTAACTGATAATATAAACACTATATAAGTAAGCTTATTATTAACTGTAATCTAGGTGGAGTAACTCTGCACTGTACTAGGCAATTGTAAAACACGTCGGTGTTGCACACTTTAACGGGTCACAATGCACCCGTCAAAGTGCCTTATAACCGTACCAACCCGTAGGGTCATGCTAGGTGGTATTAATACTATCATACAGAAGAAGATATAGTATATCTCTTCACCACGTGGAGGTGGTACTAAAACTACCACAAAAATAAATAATGTGGTTCTTTACAGCATGAAGGTGGTATAAAAAGAAGCACAACAGGAGGTCTTTGTAGGGATCTAAGCAAGTGTAAAGGAGGTCACTGTTACCTCAAGAGAAGAGGAAAAACTTAAATAAGATGACATAGATAGTTACCTTTATGTCTCATAGGTTATTGGTGGGAGAGGCTTCTGTAATCGATTACCAAGTGGGCGAGGGGTTTTTGGCTATTTTTTCTTGGTATAGGTTACATTGGGAGGAAATTGAAGTGATCCTTAACAAGGTCACATCCAAATTTTGAAGGAAGCAAGTTATGATGGTCAAAAACACTAGGTGTAAAGTAGTTGGCCAAGATGAGGTGGAACTGTCAGAGAGCATCCAAGATGTTGAAATAAGATTGGAATATATTGTAGACACTATGGAAAGCCATGGAAGAGAGTTTGAAGAACTTCAAGTAGAGATCCATGATATTAGAGGAGCCCTTGAACCAAGTTCTTGTTCTTATGATTATATTGTAAGACAAGTCCATGATCTTAGGATCAAATGAAAGACTTGGAAGATTGGGTGAGGACACTTGTGGCACTCACAAATGATTAAATAGAAAATATAGAAGTACTGAAGTAGGCCAAAGGGTAGATTTTGACCAGTTCATCTATGAGGGTGAAGTTGAAATAACCATAGATGTATGATGGGACTGGAAATGCCAAAGTTCTTGGAATTTTCTATTGAAATGTGGTACAAATGTTGGAATAGATGAAAGGATGTTTTGGAGAGATGAAGATTGGTGCATCAACTAGGTATCTCAAAAGAAAAATGAAGCTTTGGTGGAGGAACCAAATTGAATATTTAGCATTCGGTCGCATCATAGATAAGATCTTGACTAGGACAAAGTTAAAATCAGATTTGTATGTGCACATTAGACCAAGGAATCAAGAGTGGGTGGAAAGGGATTATATGAGGCAATTGAAGGATACTAAGAAGATCCAACCGACACAAAGTAATTCTCATGTCTTATGTTGGAAATCAAGGACATGCATGATAACGACAAAATGTATAACTTTATCAACAATTTCCATCCATGGGAAAAGAAGGAAGTCATTAAACATGGCTCCTAGACTCTTGCAAAAGATGAAACCATAGAAAATAAACTCCTTGACTACCAGACATATGGGAAGGAGAAGGAGGTGGTGTAGAGTGATAAGAGAAAGAAGAATAAGGACAATGAAATGGGGAAGTATTCCAATGAAGTCAAACTGATAGGTGAAACCAAAGCGAAGAGGCCCATAACATGTTGGATTTATAAAGAATATCACTTGCCAAGGAATTTCCCCACTAAATAGAAGGTTGCTTCTTTAGAGAAACAAGAAGAAACAAAAGTATGGATGTCACAGGTATTGGGAATAGTACCTTTACACAACAAGAAAGAAAAATATAAGGATAAGGAAAGAACTCGATTGGCGTTTGTTGACGTAGAATTGGGAGGCATTCGTTTGACAATGATGGTTGAAAATGGAGCTACCCACAAATTTGTGAAATAATTAGTGAGGAAGGTGGAACTTAAGGTCAGGCCTAAGAATCCATCCTTTGAGGTCATCAAATCTAAAGATATATGGTTGGTTCAGTTGAGGATGTACCTATCTGCATGGGGGAATGGCAAGGAAGGCATACATTACTATACTGCACCTTCAAAATTATGACTTGATGTTTGGGAAAGAATCTTTGATTGATGAAATAGTTTTCCTTGTGCCTCATATAGGGAGTATGTTCATTATATTGAGACATAATTCAATTGTAGTGAAGAATCAGAGAGGAGACCCGAAGGAAGTAACGAAGAAGGCCACCATCTTTGAATATGAGCAACAATATTGTGGAGCTACTTATGGAGGTATGAACAGTGGTGAGGTAGAGTCTATTCTCTCATGACATGTAGATAATATGTCTCCCCTAACAAAAATATAGAGGAGTTTGAGAGGAGGATGAGAAGTTTAGAGCAGAAATTGGAAACTATGATGGAAACAATGATTCATAAATGTGAAAAAGGAGGTGTATCTTTGTACGTTGAGGCCAAGGAGAGAATTGGTACATCAACGTTGAGCCCATGAGGATGGCCACAAGTCCCTAAGATAGGGAAACTCGTTGAGAAGGAAGATGAAAAGATTGGATCATATCCACCTTTGCTGACCTGTGTGACGAGGAAGTATGGATGGATGCTTGCAGGGAAGTAGATGAGGGATGTAGGTGGGGATCACCATGACCAACACTCCTTTTCATCACATTGAGCCATGAATAGATGACAAGTTGTAGCAGTTCAATGGCAAGATGAGATCATGTGGGTGCATAGGGTGGTACCACTATGGTACGGAGATTGATGAGCTTGGATGATCTAAAGATGAGGCTATTGCATTGTGAAGTATGCATGCATATGGAGCTTGGTGTGACAATCAAGCTACCTTCAATAGTTGAGTGACATGAGTAGATCTAGCACATGGTGATATGCAAAGGTGATTTCCAAATATGCAATCAAGGACATTCTCCATAGTTACTACATCATGATGTCGATATCTAGTGGCTGATGACCAAAGGGTTATGGTTGTTCTATTTCCAGGGCATAAATAGTCTAGAGTGGGGGAGGATGTTAAGCCATAGATTTTGGCAAGGCTATAACCAAGGCACATTCCATGGGTGAACCCCCATCGCACAATTTGAAGTGAGGATATCACAAGAAATGTGACAAAAGTGGAGGTTGGGCGAGGGTGCACGATCATGGGTGCCTAAAAACTAAAGATAGGGTTTCTTGCATGTAGGCTTGGTGGCATGAGCACCATATGGGTGTAACATGACCATGCCACACAACCCAAAGAGAAGTCATCCAAGTGAAAAATAACCAAGCACTTGTGTTGGCTTGAGGCACCATGGGTCTAAGCGATGGGTGAATGGGTGTGATGGAATAAGCATTAATATTACAAGGTGAAGGATTGAGTGTTAGACAAGAAATTAAGGATGACTGGGCAGATGAGAAGTTGTCCTTACCTGAGGTCATGTGTTGTAGCATCGAGCAAACTCCAAACAATATTGATAGGGCTTAAAGGAAACTCACACCACAACTAAAGTAATCTTAAAAACGATGGAGCTAATTCAACCATAAGTGAAGGGACATGGGAGGAGCATAACTATTAGTTCGGTGCCATATAAATAAAATTAAAGAGCATTAGGGAGAAATAACAATGACACATGTCATAATACAAGTGGAACAAGTTTCAAGAAAATGAAGAGGACATGAGGTCACAAAGATACTTTAGTAGGGGATCAATACCATACCACGTGCATTCATATTGGGGGATATATATTGGAGAAAAATGGCATAATATATTGAGCATATAATAGGTCGTAAATGGTTCTTGTATTTTACGATATAAAAAATGGAGCTCAAATTTAATTAAAAAATATTAAGGGGTATAAAAATTGTTAATGAAAAAATGGATACCTAGAATATCTAGTGAAAAAAGGCATTTTTTTTAATTGGGAAGGTGTATTGGGTTCATATTGGCAGGGTGTTAAATAATGTGATTATTAGAGGTATTTTTCAATATGTAGTCAAATTGAGGGTATTTTTTAGAATTCCATGCACACACATGATATGTTAGATGTTCATTGAGTGAAGGCCCCTTGTGAGGTCATAAGTGGACTGTGAGGAGTAGGTCAAAACTGAAGGGAGGACAAAGTAGCTTTGATAAACTACAATCACGCAAACCCCCAACGAAAGAAGAAGACTAAACCAAAATGTGTTGATTCAGGTGTAAGGGTGACTCATGTAGGGTGGAATCAGTGAATAAATAGGTTTTTCCTTGTGTTTCTTCTAGGTTTTTGGCATTTTACTTTGTCAGACCAAATCATTGTCTTTGGTTTTGATGTAAAACTTGTGATCTTTATAAACGAAAAAGGCTAGAGGGCCCTTTCATATACAATTGTGCATGTGTAATTTGTATTGATGATGATGTGATGTTTTTACATTTCATTCATGAATGATTGATGAATGGAAATTGAATGAAGTAGAAGGAACAATAAGATTTAAAATTTCACTATATTAAAGGGTTATGATATTTTTCTAAGTAATAGATAATATAGAAACTATATAAGCTTATTGTGAGGCATAGTCTGAATGGTGTAACTCTACACTACACTAGGAAATTGTGAAACATTTCGATATCACACACTTAAGGGTCGTTGTGCACCCATAAAACCGCCTTTCAGCCATAGAAGCCCGTAAGGTTGTGACACCTAAACACTGTCATATTTTCGCGACACTTCATTTTGGTTAGGCTATATGGAATAGATATAACATGTTCATGATTTGTGAAGAAAAAATAATACTAATACTCCAACACTTCTATATTTTGTTTTATTTTATTATTTTTTAATTAAACTTTTGTTTCAATATTTTGGAAATTCAAATTACAAATTTATAATATAAGATTATAAATATTTCTTTCAAATTTTTTTCACATTTTAAATAATTATAAATTACAATCTTATTAAAAATTATATCATCGAAATTTAATAAAAACCAAAATATAAAATAATTAAATTTCCCTCAATAATATAAAAGAAATCACTATAAAATAATATAGAAAGATTGAATTTATAATGCATATAACCAATAATCCAGGCCACTATGGCAGCAGAGGGTAAAATTTAGACACGTCACTTAGTGGGGGTCATGTGTCACCAAGGTGGACGGACTGACTCTACACCCGCAGATTGCAAGTGTTGTAGGTGGCATGCATTCAGCTTCCCATCTGTTGGATCACCGAGAGAAAAAAAAATGTTGAAAATTACTTTCAGCTGTGCAAAGTGCAGTAAGCCGCCTTCCATTTCTATCTACAGGTTTTTTGTACACGAGCTGCTTGCCATTTTTTATCAGTCAATTTCTGTTTCGGGCGCCTGTCTTGTGTATTGTGAAAGAACAAATTATATGCACAAAACAAAGCTATTTTTGTTTAAACAGCAGAGCATTTGATCTTGTATGTGCAGGAATTTAAAGACTAAAGGACAATGGTCCCAGACCTGAAATTTTCGGACCTGAAATTTCTTTGAGGCGGATTTGATGATATTTCAGGTCACACTCAGCCTTCCGTACGACTACCCAAAATCGGACCCGGAACAAATCATAAGCCAGATTTAATAGTAATTTCGCGTCACAATTTTGGTGTCGTCAGCAGAATTTTTTGTGACCCGAAATCGATTGAAGGATGGTTTAATTTTTGGTTGACGTCCGGGTTCAATGCGTGGTCAAAGATATTTTAATATTTGTTTTTAAAAATCGTGCGAACAGTCCACACATATATATGTTTTACATATATATCATATGCAAATTTCAAAAGGGAGGCTGTGGGCCATAGTAAATTTTTGGTTTTAGTTTTATTTTATTTTATTTCTTTTTGTTTTATGTTTATATGTTGTGGCATATAAAAATATGAAAAGGCCTGTGTGCAATGATATTGTAAGTTTTTATTTTTACACACAGCAGTGTAAAAATTTGAATTGCACAGCAGTGCGTTCATTCCTTTTGAAGAGACAGAGTATTTTTCCAACACACAGCAGTGAGCTGTAAATGCACAGATAGAGTGAAATTTTAGAGAGTGTGAGTTTTGTTTTGAACTGTGTTTTGAAGCAGTCAAAGTTTCTTTGTATTCCCTCACTCAGAGGAGATTTTGTAACCAAGTTTTTGAAGTTTAATGAAATAGTTTTAGAGTGAAAACTCTGTCTCCAGTGAAGAATTTTTTTTATATTTTCTCTGTGTTGAAGAGGGGGAATTTTATTCTCCATTGTTGTTCTAGAATTTTAAATTTTTCCAACATGGTATCAGAGCTAGTCCAGGCTCTTTGAAGATCAAAGAAGCTGAAGGAAAGGAGTTCTTTGTTGCAGCAGCTTCTCCAGCAGAGTGAAGACTCAGCCAAAAATAATTCAAGGTATTTCTCTATATAGTTGTTGTGTTACTGTTGCAGAACAGTCAAGTTATTTTGAATACATAGTCAAGTGTTTTTGAATCATATTTAAGAGTGCAGAATGGCTGGAGCCAGCACTGGTATGGGTATGGGAAATATCCATCTCCCAATGTTTAATGGGAAAAACTATGACTATTGGTGAATAACTATGAAAGCTTTATTTGTCTCCCAAGACTTATGGGAATTTGTTGAGGATGGCTTTGAAGAGCCAGCAAATGAAGAAGAGTTTTAGGTTTTAACTCAGGAAGAAAGGGAGTCATTGAAGAGCAATAAGAAGAAAGACTCTAAGGCTCTCTTCTTATTATATTAAGCAGTGCATGAGAGTGTGTTTCCAAGGATAGCAGCAGCCAAGATATCCAGAAAAGCATGGGAAACTCTCAAGACAGCCTATCAAGGCATGGAAAAAGTGAAGACAACAAAACTTCAGTTGCTGAGGAGAGACTTTGAAACTCTCTGCATGAAAGAGTCAGATACCATTGACTCGTTCTTCACTCATGTGATTGGAATGGTCACACAAATAATATCTCATGGAGAGACTCTTGAAGATAAGAGGATTGTGGAAAAACTCTTGAGGAGTCTACCCTCAAGATTCGATGTGATTGTCACCACCATAGAGGAGACTAAGGATCTCACAAAGTTCACAGTGGATGAACTACATGCATCACTGACTCATGGCGAGGGTGGGTAGAGTGAAAACTCATCCTGGAGCATGCCTTTAGCCCAGATGTCTTTCGAAGAGGAAGAGGGCAAGGCGGAGAATATTGTTGGAAGAGGCGGGAATCCAAAGAAGACTCTGGAAGGAACGATCCGACAAATGCTGAGGAAGGGCAACGATCCAAATCTGACATCAAGGCCAGGCAGCCAACAAAGTGGTCGGTAGAATGCTCAAGGACAAAGGTATGATAAATCCAATGTCCAATGTTACAATTGTAAGAAATATGGTCATTATGCTAATGAATGTAGAACGAAGAAGCAAGATATGAGAGATAGAACTAGTGCAAATTTCACAAGAGAAAATAGCATCCAAAACAATTTGTTTTTAGCTTGTAATATGGCTGAAGAAAAGAGTGAGGATCTATGGTTTCTAGACTCTGGTTGTAGTAACCATATGATAGGAAACTTAGCAATGTTTTCTATGTTAGATGAGAGTGTGTAGTCACAAGTTACACTAGGATCTGATAGCAAAGTTTTTGTTATGGGAAAAGGAGATGTGAATGTTTTAACAAGATTAGGTGCAAAGAAATCTATAGCAGATGTTTATTATGTTCTAGGAATGAAATGTAATCTCTTTAGTATTGGAAAACTTGTCCATAAGGGGTATAATGTTTTCTTTGGGATGATGTTTGTACCATCATGGACAGACCATAACAACAATGTATTCTTTGAAGTGAAGATGACAAGGAACGGGGGATGTTCCCTCTTAGAATGAGAGAAGATTTGAAGAATGAAGAAAAGATAGCAGCAGTGGAAAAGAGGTTATCCAAAACAAACCAAAAGATGAAAATTGGTTATGGCACTTGGGAATTGGACATCTCAACTTTCGAGGTCTTAATTTGAACTGGAAAGAGATAGTGAGAGGTTTACCATTGATAGAGAAACCAGACTGACCTTTGTGAAGGTTGTATTCTTGAAACAACAGAGAAATTTTTCATCGGGGAAAAGCATAAGGGTAAGGCACCACCAAGAAATTGTCCACTCAGTTGTGTGTGCCGTGCAACTCCATCGCTTGCTTCATGACCACTACATGTTAACATTCATAGATGATTTTACAAGAAAAACTTGGGTTTATTTTTGAAAAACAAAAGTGAAGTGTTTGAAAGATTTTGCAATTTCAAAGCACTTGTGGAAAACCAAAGTGGGCTGCATATCAAAGTCCTAAGGATTTATAGAGAAGGTGAGTATATCTATAAATATTTTCTACGTTTTTGTGGAGAAAATGGGATTCATAAGAAATTTACAACTAGATATACTCCGCAGCAAAATGGAGTTGCCGAAAGGAAGAATAGAACCATAATGAACATGGTAAGGAGTATGTTAAAGGCAAATAATTTTCCTAATGATTAATGGGCTGAAGTTGTACATTGTGCAGCATACATTTTGAATAGGTGCCTTACAAAAGTAGTTATGAAAAAAGTGCCTGAAGAGGCATGGAGTGGCACAAAGTAAGGTGTCACACACATGAAATTTTTTGGATGTGTAGCTTATGCACACATTCTGGATCAGCTAAGGAAGAAGTTGGACAGCAAGGGGGTGAAATGTATTTTCATTGGATACAGTGAGGAATCCAAAGCTTATAGGTTATATAACCCATCCACCAAGAAGTTTATTGTGACCAGAGATGTTCAGTTCATTGAGGAGGAAGCTTGGGATGGAAGCATAGAGAAAACAATGAATGTTAAACACTGTTTATCTCATGATGAAAATCATGATGAGTTATCTGAAATACATCCCCAAACAGCAGCACCAACACAAGGGCAGCAAGATACACCCTTGAGGAGAAATGGAAGTTCTTCTCCAAGCACACCACAAGCAGGAAATTCGAGTGCTTCTTCAAGCACTTGTACACCAAATGAAAGAGGTAAAAAGTTCAGAAATTTGAATGACATTTATGAACAAGAGGCAGCAAGTGAAGGTATGAATTCTTTGTTTGTTTTATATTGTCATTTTGATGACCCTATCCACTTTGAAGAAGCTATTAAAGATAGGAAATGGATAGAAGCTATGGATGAGGAGATTAATGCCATAGAAAGAAACAAGACTTGGGATTTGGTTGAACTCCGAAAAGGTAAAGACGCCATTCGAGTTAAATGGGTCTACATGACCAAGAGTAATGCTGAAGGAAAAATAGAGAGACAGAAGGCAAGACTTTTCGTTAAAGGGTATAAGCATAAGCATGGGATAGATTATGAGAAAACTTTCGCACCAGTTGCTAGAATGGAAACCGTGAGAGCAGTGCTGTCCATAGTAGCACAAAACAAGTGGAAAGTTTATCAAATGGACGTGAAGTCAACATTCCTAAACAGAGTGTTAATGGAAGAGGTTTACATAGAACAACCTCTCAGCTATGAAAAGAAAGACCAAGAGCACAAAGTGTGCAAGTTGAAGAAATCTTTTTATGGGCTGAAACAAGCGCCAAGAGCATGGTACAGTAGGATAGATTCCTATCTACTGGAAAATGGTTTTGAGAAGTGTGAGGGAGAACCCACCCTCTACATCGAAGAACAAGATGGTAAAATTTTGATTGTAGTCTTGTATGTTGATGATGTTATTTTTACAGGTAATGATGATTGCCTTATTGAACATTTTAAAACAGTCATGAAGGAAGAATTTGAAATGACTGACATGGGTTTGTTGAGATACTTCTTGGGAATATAAGTAGAACAAGATGAAAATGGGATTTTTATCTCACAGGCAAAGTATGTTAATGAAGTGCTTGAAAGATTTAATATGCAGAAGAGCAAAGCACCAATCACTCCCACAGTGATGGGATTAAAACTTAGCAGAGAGGACAGCAGCAAGGATTTTGATCCTAGCTTGTACAAGAGCATAGTTGGCAGCCTCATGTATTTGACTACAACTAGGCCCGACATAATGCATGTTGTTAGTTTGATTTCCAGATTCATGAAAAAGCCAAAGGATGCACATTGGTAGGCAGCAAAGAGAATTCTGAGGTGTGTTAAAGGTACTAAAAGGTTTGGTATTTTATATACTGCTTCAGAAAATTTAGATTTAGTTGGGTACACTAACAGTGATTAGGCTGGAAGTATAGATGATCGGAAGAGCACTTCCGGTTATGTTTTTCACATGGGTTCAGGAGCCATTTCATGGGCTTCTAAAAAGCAGCCCATTGTAGCATTGTCTACAGCAGAGGCAGAATATGTGGCAACTACAGCAGCAGCGTGTCAATCAATTTGGATGAAGAGGATGTTAAGAAGTTTAGGCCAAGAGTAGGAAAAGGGAACTGTGATTTTTTGTGACAATAGCTCAGCTATTGCTTTATCGAAGAATTCTGTGTTTCATAAGAGAACGAAACACATAGACACAAAATTTCATTACATCAGAGAATTGGTAAACAATGGTGAAATTGTTTTAGAACACTGCAGAACTCAGGAGTAGTTTGCAGATATTCTGACCAAGCCATTGGGACAGAAAAGTTTCGAATTTTGAGAAATGCTTGGGAGGATAACCCCGACTTTAAGGGGGAGTGTTGAGTACTTTAATTTGTGCAAAGTATAGTAAGCCACCTTCCATTTCTATACGTAGGTTTTTTGTAGGAGCATTTGCGATTTTTATCGGTCGATTTACAAATGGGCGCCTGTCTTGTGTAATGTGAAAGAACAAATTATATGCACCATGAGAGCTATTTTTGTTTTAAACGATGAGTGTTTGATCTTGTATGCGCGAAATTTGGGCGAGACGGTGGTCCCGGACACAGAATTTTCGGACACATGTCTTTCTTTGGCGGATTTGATGAGATTTGGGGACCTCGGCCTTCCGTCACGACTGCCAAAATCGAACCCGGAACAAATCATAAGCCGGATTTAATAGTAATTTCGCGTCACAATTTCGGTGACGTCGACAGAATTTTGTGACCCGAAATCGATTGAAGGATGGACTTAATTTTTGGTTGGCTTGTCAAGGTTCAATGCATGGTCAAAGATCTTTTAATATTTTTTTAAAAATCGTGCGAGCAGATCCACACATATATGTTTTACATATATATCATATGCATATTTCCAAAGGAGGCCGTAGGCCATAGTAAATTTTTGTTTTAGTTTTATTTTATTTTATTTCTTTTGTTTATGTTTATATGTTGTGGCATATAAAAATATGAAAAAGACCTATGTGCAAATGATATTGTAAGTTTTATTTTACACACGGGAGTGTAAATTTTGAATTGCAATGATGGTTATTTCCTTTTGAAGAGATATAGTATTTTTCAACACAGTGGGCAATAAAATATACAAATGAGTGAAATTTTAGAGAGTGTGAGTTTTGTTTTGAGCTGTGTTTTAGGCAGTCAAATTTTCTTTGTATTCCTGAGTCGGAGGATTTTGCCGCAAGTTTTTGAAGTTTAATGAAATATTTTTAGAGTGAAAACTCTGTCTCCAGTGAAGAATTTTTTTTATATTTTCTCTGTGTTGAAGAGGGGGAATTTTATTCTCCATTGTTTTTCTGGAATTTTAAATTTTTCCAACAAAAAACACCCTAAATCCATCAAACCTATGGCTGAAACTAAACTTCTCAGCTTTGCCTACAACATTATGTAGGATTGGATCGCTAGTTTACAAAAGTGTGCTCTTGTTTGGAGGTGGTAGTTTGACAGAGTTTGATATGTAGCGGTGGGTTCGCACAAAGTGGGCACCTATCTCCGGTTACCTACCGAAAGTGTGTCGTCTCATGAACAATTGGTACAGTTTTCACTTCATTTCAGAGGAGGATTTGGCTTGGATAATGGAAATCCCATGGGTTCACAATCATAACTTTATTTCTCTTCATAAATGGTACATTGGATTCAATCCCACGAGAGACATGCCCAACAACCACCTGGTCTGGTTTAAATTACTAGGTCTTCCTTTAGAATTCTGGAGGCGAAAATTTTTGGTAGCGTTCTAATGCTATAGGACGATTTATCTATGTTGATCCGAGATGCTTGGGCACCAAGCAAAAACAGGTCACATGGATACTTGTGGAATTAGGATTTTTTTGTGGATTACAAACTGAGAGCGATCTTTCCGAGGAAATAAACAAAGGATGGATTACTGGTGTATATCATTCTGGTGCCTACTTTGCCATAGAACGGGCCATATGCTAAAATTATGCCCTCTTACATATTCAGATTTGGGAACACAGTGATTCTATTGCGAGAGGAGGGGACATCAATCATATGATACTGTACAGGATACAACTCTGGTATTTTGGCAGTCTTCAGGTACTGATACTACTCCTGTAAAATATCTTGTTATATATGGATATTCTTCATCTTCTCCTATAAATATTACACACCCAACCGCTGACCCTGTCCCTTGGTTTGTCACCCCTCCTCGAGATGTGCCCTCCCCCCTTCATGAATATATTTTCCCTGCATATGTCCTTATCGAACTTTCCATCGGTGTCCAATAATGGTACGCTTGATCTATCCCATTCCCCCTAGAATTTTTCTCCCCATTGAGCCTCAATCACTGCCCATACCACCCCCCATCTCCCTCCTCTCTGTCTCGAACTCCACCAGAAATCTCCCCCCACAAATCAATCAACAGCGACCTGGAATTTCTTTTGACAAATTCGGCCATGGATCTTGACGATTTTTCCATTCATAAGAAGCCTTATAACACTCCCCCCATCTCTACCAATCCTTAATCTGCCTGTAACGTCACTATTCAAAAAAGGGGTGGTATAGGGCCTCGCCTCCAGAAAACCAACATCATTTGTAAAATCTCTCCATGACCTGGATACAGATAATCTCTGTGATATTCCCATTACTATTGTTTACAATCGGGTCCGCTTGACGAGGAGGACTTACATTTCTTTGAGCTTGTGTGGCCTTAGGGACCACTCAAATATATTATCCCTCAAAAAACAAATTCACTCATTTTGTGCTATTTTGGTGTTCATTCAAGATATTATGATTTCATCAGATAGATATTTCTCATATTTTGGTAGCATTTTCGTAGAATGACACTTCGTTTCATTTGACTCCAATGGTTTATCAGGTGTCTTGGCAGTCCTCTGGGACCCTCCAACTACCAATGTGTCTACGTTCAAACTATTTGTATGTATCCTCATCATCGGATACATTTTTGGATACTCCTCCAAAGTACATTTTCTAAACATATATGCACCATATGCCAATAGACGCAATTTCTGGAAGTGTTAGATGACTGTGACATTCTCAAAATATGATCGATGATTCTCATTGGCGACTATAATGCTAATCTATCTCAGGAGGAGTGTTGGGGTCCGAGATGTCGGGGTGACCCTTTCGCTAGGTACGTATATAATCTATTTTTCTACCATCATCTTCGTGATATATGTCCTCCTAATTTATGCCCCACTTGGAACGATGGCAGATTCACAAACAACCACATTGAAAAGAGATTGGATAGATATATGGTTCATGAAAACCTTTTGGAGGTACTGGGTATAATGTGATGATCTATGATCTTCTCCGAATCATCCTTCAATGGCGGACTGACCAGTCACATAGAGGTATTCCTTTCAATTTTAATCGATACTGGTTGGAAGGCTCAAATTTTAATACATGAGTAACCAAGTTTTGGAAGTCACAAAATCAGGAGGAGGACATTTCTCTGATGCACCATATATCTAGCCTACCTCAGAAGATAAAGGGTAGGGTCCAGGTTTTGGAGCATGAAAAAGAAAAAAATTTCTCATAGAACTTAACTCTATTATACAAGAAATTAAGGAGACATACCAAAATATGGATCGTGACGAGCATTCCACAGATACCTGGGACAAAATTAAAAATCTAGAAAATAGAAAGCGGTGATCCTATTACATCTTGTAGTTTAAATATCTGTGCTTTGTGGCTGAGGGAAGGAAACCACAACATGAAATACTTTCATAATTATGCCAATCATAGGACAATCATAGGAGAAAAAGAAATGCTATATGGCAGATAAAAACTAAACATGGACAACTTGTTTTCTCCAGAGAAGAAATCCAGAATGAGGTTTTTTGATATTTTGAGTCTTTATTCAACAAGTGACAGGGGTTTTCCATTGAAGATCAACTATTGGGGCTCACAGATTATCCCCTCACGTCAGGAGATGTCCAGTCACGTCAGGAGAAATTATGTAGGTTTTAAAATAATTTTCGAGAGATAAAAGCCTGGGACTAGACGGGTGGACAATTGAATTCTTCATACATTTCTATGAGTTGATGGAACATGATTTACTGGTGAAGGAGTTGCATACCAGGGGATTTATATCTAGCGCCATAAATTCTACCTTTATAACTTTAATCCCAAAAGCATCATATTCCACCACCGTTTTGGATTTCTACCCTATATCACTCTCTAATATTACATATAAGCTCATATCAAAAATTGTCGTTGAGCACATCAAGTCCCTTCACTCAGTCCAAATATCCCAGGAACAATTTGGTTTTTTTCACAACAGGCTCATTCATGACGTAATGCCTATTGCTCAGGAGGTAATTCATACTATATATACTAGAAAGATGAAGACCCTGGTGATGAAGGTTGATCTTCGGAAGGCATATGATTGTGGTGATGAAGGTTGATCTTTGGAAGGCATATGATTGTGTTCACTGGGTCTTCAAGTGCCTCATATTAACTAAAATTAGGTTATCTATTCGAGATACATAATGGATCATGGGCTCTGTTTCCTATGCACATTTTTCTATTTTGGTAAACTAGCTTCCATCTAATTTTTCAGATCTGAGAGGGGCTTGTGTCAGGTTTTCTCACTCTCTCCCTTATTGTTAATCCTTATTATGGATTGTCTCAGCCATAAAATCAGAAGGGTTGTACTGGGGGGTCGCTTGAGGGCTATTAAGGTTAAGGTGGACTATGAGGCAACACACAATTTCTTTGTGGATGACATCCTTATTTTCGGCATGTTAAATCTCGCACAATGGCAACACCTCCATGACATTCTCAAACGGTATGGAAATGAATCTGGTATGTTGGAGAATAAGGGAAAATATCGGATCTTATAATTCTCAAGGGACATGGACGATATAAATCAAATTATTAGTGCCTTTAATTTTCAATATGGCCCCTTATCAGATGGCTTCACATATCTTGGCTTTCATCTCAAGCTGAATAATTACAAATCTATAGACCGGCTCTGACTAATCGACAAATATAGGGGCAAAATTAATGGTCGGACACTAAGGTGGTTATCAATTGGTGGTGGCTATATTTTAGCACAATTTGTACTACAACAATGATATGTTTATTGGGCACTTATATATCCTTCCTGTTGCCATCGTACAAAAATTGAGAGATATTATGGCCCATTTGTTTTTGACGGGCAAGGAGAACAGGTTGATATACCATCTCTTGAGTTGGGATAACATTTCCACCCCAAAATAATATGGCGGTTGGGGACTTATTGATATCAAAATTTTTGTATGGGAATTACTCTTAAAATCGCTTTGGCGTGGTTTGTTCCAACACGGCATTTGGAAGGACCTCCTTACCTGTATATATCTAAAAGGTAAAAAAAAATTGAGGATTGGATTAGATTGGGTTCTCTCGGTCACTCACCAGGATCATATATATGGCACAGTTTCCAAAAGGTTTAGCCTCTATTCCTCCAAAGAATCAATTGGTCTTTGGGTAGGGGAAATAAGATTTTAATTTGGAACAAATGTAATTAGCGGTGTGAAGGGGGGAGTTAGCATTAGTGGAGCACTTACTCACCGATTACACTCCCATGGCATTATCTTTCTAGAGCAGGCAATTAAATTTTTGTGAGACGGTTTCCCTATTTGGAAGGTTGCTCATGCTCTGAGTCAGATTCAAGTTGCAATGTGCTAGTATATACAAAACCGAGATGTGGGATTACATGATAACGTCAGTATTATGCATGATAACGTCGTTCAAACAATGGACACCTACAGGTACTTTTTCCCCATGACCCATGCTCTTTAATTTCACTGTTGGTTCCATAAGGTATGGAAATTGGACATCCCCTATAAAATCATCATCTTTAACTCGATGATCTAGAAAAAACAAGAGTTTAACTTGGGAAAATTTATGTAAAAGAGGACATTTTGGTACAGATATATTTCCTATGTGTCACATGGATACAAAAAACAATCTCTATATGCTCTTTTAGTGTCATATTTCTATTGAGGTCTGGAATAACATTTTTTTATCTTTAAATTCTCCTGGTAGGATTTTTGCACACCTAGAGGAATTTATTCTTTGGTGGATGTCACGGGGGTAGAAGCTCAACACTATACCTCTATTTTTTACTTGGTATATCTTGATTTCTAGGAACAATGTGGTTTTTGAAGACACGCATGTCTCTCCATATTATATTACTTAGAAAATTTCATTGTGATGGGAGGGTGTTAGTAAAGCAACAAAACCATATCTGCATATATCTTGTCGTTTATTGGTTCATCCTATTTCCTATCATGTTGTTTTTATTGTGGCACATCACATAAAAATCGGTGTGGTGGTGGGGCATGGCTTATTTACTATCATGTTGTTTTTTTTATGGCAGCTCACAACAAAATCGGTGTGGTTGTGGGCTCGTGGCTTAATTTGGATGGGACATGTCATTACCAATTAACGTGGAATGGTGGCTCCGACACGAGCGAAGGTGAAGGTTGTTGCTTTATGGTGGCTTCTATGGGACATGTCATTACCAATTAACGTGGAATGGTGGCTCCTGCACTAACACACGAGCGAAGGTTGTTGCTTTATGGCGGCTTCTATGGTTTACCAGACACCTTTATATTGATACTATTTACATTTATGGGGACTCACAAGTCATTCTAAAAGGTATGAATTCTTCTACAGGCTTCTTGCTCCCACTCCTTACACACTAGATGGATCAAATTTATCGGTTGCATGACTCCTTCCAGAACTTCACTTTGCAACACATTTCTGGGAGAAAAAATCTGTGGCTGATCAATTATCTAATATGGGGCTCACAAAATATTTTGGTTATTTGCACCATACTTTATATGAAGCAGAGTTGATCCATGCACATGGCACAATCTGTCATCCATAGGACAATGTTTTTTACTTTTTCTTTATAATATCCTCCCGGTTTATGGTCTTACGTCATCTTTTCCTATCACTTCACAAAGTTTTTTTCCGTCTTCATACTATAACGTTCAAGAGTTTTTTTTTGTTATGTCATTTTTTGATTACATGCAATGGGACTCCTCCCTAAAGATGTAGATTGATACTCACTTTGTGATGGACTTGCATAAGAACTATGGACTTGTTTCACATATTTTTTATTGATTATGTCTTCTAATTGTATACATGTTTTTGCTTCACTGACTGATGATCAATTGTACTAGTACATAATATAAATCATTTAGTTTTTTAGTTTTTTCCTATGAAAGAAAAAGGAGTCAAAACTTTCTTTTTGTTTTGTGAGACAAGAGACCCAAAAGAGTCAAAACTTTTGTTTTGTTTTGTGAGACAAGAGACCCACCTGTGCACAATGATTTGATTGCTAAGTCTACATACATACTCTACCCTCCTATATTTTTGAATTTGTGACCTCCTAAAAGAGAATACATGCTCTTAACCATTACACCCATTCAAATGTATTAATAAAATTGTATTAATTAATATAAATTAAATATGAAATTTGATAATTAATATAGAATAAATATATAATTTTAAATTGAAAAAAAAATAGAAGTAAATATAAATATTTTGTTTGAGTAATTTCTATATGAAAATATAGTTGAATTGCATTGAATTTGAAATTTATAAATATAAATATTATTTTTTAACTCTCATTTTACAAAGGTAGCACCCAAAATCATAATCATAATGTTTTTTAATATGATATTGCTGGGAAGAGCGCTTAATCTGATATTGGAATGTTTATGCAAAGCAAACAGAATCATAATCATACTAATGTTTTGATACGATATTACAGAAAGAGTACAGGTTAGGATTAAATAAATTTGATTTAAGTTATACTTCATTTGAGGATGGTTCTTGGAGTCGGTTACATCAATTCTTTATATGATTATATTTTGGTGTTGCCTGCTGTGAATTTTAAATTTTGAGAATTTTACAAAATGAAATACCCCGTCTAAGCATTTTAAATTTTAAGAATTCTACAAAATAAAATTTAATTTTCATAATTTAGTTAGATTATTTAAATTTAATTTGATAATAATATTTTATAATCGTTTTCATTATTAAATAAGAATTGTTTGATTTATTTTTAATAATTTAATAGTAAAAAAAATTATTTAAAAAAATATGAATTATTATAATTTAAAATTATAATAATTATTTTATTTATTTTCAATAATTTAATAATAAAAAAAGTTATTTTAAAATAATTATGTATTATTATAATTTAAGATTATTTTTATTTTATTTTTTTCTGAATAAGATTAATTTTATTAAGCGATTATATAGTACAAGGTGAGATTACAATTATGAGAGACAAGAAACGGGCATACCGGAAATGATGAACTATCAATCTCGGTCTCGAAGAGTGTAAGTGAAACAAGAAAAAGAGTTATGAAGCGTGACTAGAAAAAAAGAAGATAGTAGGTGGGTTCTACCCATAATGGGCAGAAGCCTCCATGCAATTTTTTTTTTCCTTTTTTTTTTGTTGACTTTGACCCATCCAGCTTGGTGTGGATGGGCAGGAACCACTTGTAGACTGTTGTTGACTATGGGAGGAGTCTCCTTATCTGTATCAGAAGAGGAGGACTCATGAGTGCGTTTCTGAGAGATCGTTGTGGCTGGAGGACTCTTTGGGACGACAAAGGATGAATCATTCGTTTGCTTGGCATGCTCCATTTCGGCATCAATCTCCTCCTCATCTAAACTCGAGGACTCAGACTCATCCACAGGAGGTGGATAACTTGGTATCCATCTTTTGGATTTAGTTTTGAGATTGTTTTCCATTTTTTTGGCAACGAATGTGGGGCAGGAATTCTGAGGGTGCCCTGTTTGGTGACAATGGTGGTAGCGAAAGGCAGTGTTCTCATAGTCTAGAAATTGTGTCCATAGGAATTCGTCGATCTTGAAATTAATTTGATCAGGAAGACCTTTACTTATGTCTATTTCCACACATATTCTACCATATGTAAATAGACTTTCGTACTCCTTAAGGTGATTTGTTGTCAGATAGCGGCCTAGGGTGTTTCCTATTCCTTGGAAGACTGAAAGGTGCCATAAATGGGCTGGTAAATTGGAAAGCTTGACCCAGCTAGGAATCTTGGTGATGACTGTTGTGGCTGGGTCAAAATCTAGGAACCACGGGGTGAGGAATAGCCCAGTTGTTCCCCAAAACCACAGATCTTCTGTTAAGGCCTTTTAATAATCCTTGTTGTGATCAAACAACACTATGAAGAAACCTTTTGAGAAGAAGTTGATCGTGCATTTGTCGGTCCAATTGGCGTAGATCCACTCAAACAGATCCTTTGTGCGAGGCCAAAGGCCATTGAATCCGCAGATGATTGCAGTTGCTACAAACTTTTGAAGCTGATCTGCCAGATCTGGGTGGGAAATATCAATGGAGAGAACATCCTCTATTTTATCAACCAAAAAAGCGCTTGGAAGCCACAGGGAATTGAGCAGCTTTCTTGGACTTATAATCTAAAATTATATTAAGAATTAAAAATGATAATTATTTTATTTATTAAATTTTTAAAAGAAATAATTTATTTGTTTTAATATTTTTTTTCTGTTCTTGAAAATTTGAAAATTAGTTTCATGAAAATATCTAGTTTAAATTAGTTAAACAATTATGAAGATTACAAATATTTCAATGTCAGAACGATATATATTCTTTCTTTGGGCTTTGTCATGCACCCCATAGTACATGAAACTCGGGAGAGTTTATTTTTCAATTTGAGATGGATAATACATAATGTATCATTTATTTTAATACTTTCGAATTGGTTTTAATTGTTGTAGGGATCTTTTGGAAGATAATGGCTTTTGGTTAATAAATTAGTTTACATTTTTAGCTATTAGATTAATTTAACTGCTATAAAGAAAAAAAAATATGTGATATTTATCAACGATTTCTTTATTTAAGTTTGGAGATGTCAAATGGATATTCAACATATATATCTCTTTTAACACAAGCAACCAAATACTTTACCCATGCCATTCCCATAATTTCACGTAACTAAAATAAATTCATATTCAGAAATTAATCTAGTGTGAGTAAGGTAATAGTTTTATGAATCCAATTATAGTAATGCATAAAAATTTAATCATAAATTGAATCAAATTGGGCAGGGGTTAAGAAAAGGGATCTATATTAATGAAATATGAAATTTAAAACTACTATTTATATTAATGAAATATGAAATTTAAAACTATTATTTATACTTGTACTAGTTCCTTGTCATGGCCTCACTTATGTGGGGGGTTTTGTGTACCTCAATTTCATTCAAACTATTACAAATTAAGGATCAAGATCAACTTATGAGACGAGCCAAAAAAAATGTGTCTAATGCACCTTAAAGAAATTTTCTTTGACTTTTAGAAACAACTAGGGCCTTAGATGGAATGAATCAGAATAAGATCAAGACCTCCTCCTATTCTTTCAAATGGTTAGCATAGTAACCCTACCCATCCATGAACATTATACTTTTACTTCAAGAGTTAGTTCCCGTATTTTAAGGTAATGAATTCTAGGACATACACATGTACAACTTCCATGATTCCCATTCAAAACTCGTACAATATGTATATTTTATATACATTTTTTAATTCATTTTGAGGGTGTGTGAAGGTTTCTTTCGAAAAGGGTGTATGTGTGCATAGGTTACTTCAAGGAAAGCCATCTAGATACCAACTATATGATGAATATTGCAATGCAAGTGTATTGAAGGATCTCTTAGAAGAGGCTTTGGAAGTGATCCGAGTGGATGTTGGTGGCCACCCACCTCTTCCACCAACTCAAAGGTTGTTTAATGTCTTGGCTATTTTTCTATGGTTTTTTGGGTCCCAAACTTCTGGGGCTCTTTTGACGTCATAAACAATTTTTTTTGAAAAGTTGGAGGAAATGGATACAACGAAATAACTTGGCCTTAGTTGAAAGTTGTGGTCCTCATATAGTTCTTTCCTACAAGCTAATGTGCACCCCAAATGGATATTGTATGCAAATATTGTGTCCACGAGAAGTTGATGTACCAACTAACCACCTTGAGGCCTACAAATATTTTGGCACTTCATCTTCAACGGTTAGGATTTTGGCCCTCTAGGACTTTTTATTTATGTTGAAAGGTCATTTTTGCAACCTCTTGTAATAGATTTTTCTAGTGCATGTGGATTCCATCTCTCTCTTATTCATAGAATGTTGTGGATATTCCACTAGATAATCCATCGTAGCATATCTACTCAAATATATTTGAAAATATGTAATCTACACTATGAGGGTTTAATTCTTCTTAGATTTATGTATATATTAATTATTTTTTATTGCGTATGCAAGAAAAATATGATTATGAAAAAATAGGGAATAGTAAAAGAAAACTCACAAACTAAAAATTAACACAAGATATAACTTGGGAAATGCTTTCAAGAGAAAACCCAACTAGAAGGTGAGGTTGCTCTACTCTCTTTCTCTAAATTGAAAAATAGATGCAAGTACAAAAAAGTAAGGGATCTAGCTTGTGGGTTACTACAGTGCATAAACCCTCTTTGTTTCCTCTCTCCCCATCCACTCTTAGCAACTTTATGATCTATGGGACAAAATGGAATCAAAGAGAATGAAACCCCTTTTTGTCCCAGTGGCCCAATTATAACACAACTTTATATCCTACTAGTGGTTAAGTTTGACTCCTTCAACACTTAACAAGAGTTATAATATCAAATTTTCATGGGTATTCTTCATCATGATAATTTGGATAACAAATTACCCATGATAATGGGGGATGACATGACATTCTATCAAATCATGGTGGTAAAAACAAGAAGATCAACTTTTGGGTGGCATAAATTTTGCATAAAAAATCTAATTGAGGAAATTCTTGCACCCTTGGGAAGGTATTTGTCTGTAGAATAGTGTTAAAATTAATGCTTAAAGAAAAAAGGTTTTAAACCGAGAAAACACCATGTGATTTCTCAATTTTCTCATCAAAGGTTTCAAACCCCAATTTTTCAAACAAAGTCTTGTCGGTAATAATGACCTTGTGAGTTAAATCCTCCATTTTTTCCATTCTAAAAGCATTGAAATGGATGAAAAATGATATAATGATCCAATATGGATCATACCTTCCCATTTTGGGAGGCTTTTAGTTCCAAAATTATTCTACTGAATGAAGTGAGGAAAATTTTCCTTCACCTTCTCTCAGGTGCACCATTTAGCACTACTTGGAAGTTGTATTTTCAACCCAATCTGTCAAAGGTCACGTTTCCCCTATCTTGTAGTTCTTGAACTCTTCTACATACTTTTATCCTCTTTCAAATCTAATTGAGCATCTAGTTTCAAATACTCTAAAGAAGTTAGGAACTATTCCTCTTCCTAATATAACATGGAAGGCTGATAATGTTTCATATTTTCTACATTCACCACTAAGTCAATGCAAATGTATGACAGTAGTCCTTGGCTATAAGAGTTATCTCTCGCGTTTTCCAATATCTCAAAGAGGCTATATAACAAATATTTTATTTTCTTACCAAGACCTTGTAGCCTCTCCTCGTTCAACTATAAACATACTTTGTCTCCCACCTTTGTAACACACCCCCTCTTAATCCCACCCACAACACTGGTTAGAAGCCTGAGGAAGTCACTATGTTGACCCAATATCTAAGGTATCACTATGGAAATGGGCTTCAATTTTTTTTTTTTTAATCTTTTCCAACTCCATCAAAACCTATAATAGATAACATCATTGCTTTCCTTTGTTGAGACAATTCTGGTGATATAAATTTTATCCTAATTCGACATTCAGATCAGAAGTTATGACCATTTAAAGTTAACCAATAAGTTAGTGCCACATCATCACCCCACCACATGGTTCTCACGTGGTTCCCTTGTGGTGTCCACATGTCTATCATAGTTATCCTTCTCATTAGCAACAAGGTGCTAACGGTCCAGTAGTTCATGGACAAGGTCAACACAAAGAAGTATTTTTTATATAAATAAGTTGTCGACCTACCCATACCCCATTCCCAATTTAAGCACACTAGTGGCCTCTCTCCACATGTCCTCTCAAACAAGCAATAACTACAACAACTCAGGTCTGCTCCTGCCACAGCACCTCGACTATAATCCTCTAAGAATAACTACCTCGAAGAAAACTCTATTGCATTAATTTCTTAACCTCAAGATTTGAGATTCTAAGGTTCCAAGGTACATGTCACTTTCAAGCTAAGATTTCCAGAAGAAACTCCATTCTCGACGAAATTTTTTTCTTTGTGAACCCTCTCTACAAGAACTTTTCTTGGAAGAAACTCTAACCTCAAGGACAACCATTCTAGATAATACCTCCTTCTCGACGAAAATCTTATCGGATGAAACTTTGACCTCAGGGAAAACCTTTCTCGATGAGAAATCATTTTCAACTAGAACTCTTGTCAGAAGAAACTCAAACCTTAGGAAAAATTTCCTTGATAAAAGCTCATGGCATATCAAGAATAACTTCCCCATAAAAAGATCATCTCAAAGGAAAGCCACCTCAGAAGAAACACATGCACAAGCTTGCTCTCGTGAAAACATTTTCGAGAAAACTTCTCGAAAGAAACTTTGAGAGGATAAGTGCTTAATCATAGAGACAGTGAAATTTGTTGGAAAATGAAAAGAGATGCGTTTTTTAGGTAACAAGTCACTACTTTATGTCTTTTTTATTTTATGAGTCAGGGCACAGGGACAAATTGTAAAGCACGATAGCTAACAAGAAGACCTTTTTCCATCTCACAATAGACTTTCAGAGGAAACTCTCTCATCTTGTAACAAAATCTCAGAGGAAACTTTCCTAGATAAAACTAATGGGAAACACATTGTTCTAGGTTCCAAAACGCCAAGAATGTGATGTTTTGAGCTCTTGGTGACTAGGGAACGGTTGCATGAGCCTGAGTCTTAAAAGTGTCGAGGGCTATTACCATAGGTTGCATGCCTGCATAAGATAATAACTATGTTTATAGAGGCTTAATACTATACCACTCATCTATGGTAGTTTTGTGAACATTTGAGCCTACTCCAGGACTTTTCGAGTCACCCTTAAGATTTTATATGCTGACTGTAACTATCTCTTCTGAGAATTCAATAAGAGTTATCTCTCTTGAGCTTCCAACAAGGTTTTTTCCGACCCATTCAAACTTAGTATATATATATATATATATATATATATATATATATATATACCTACTTTACATTATCCTTCCCGAGATTAAAATTAATATAAGAAGGTCGATTATCTAGGATGTAAGCGATACAATAAATGGAATTGGGATTTCTCCCTTCATAATTACTAAGGAACATAGAACAAATGGAAAAATTGTACCACGCAAAATTTTGCACAACTTTTAGGCTGATAATAATAGACATAAATCAAGCTCATCTCTTTTCCAATATCCACTGGTCCCTTGGGTTGATAATAAATAGACAACAAAATCATGATAGCAAGCATGAATCGTACAAACCCCAAAATCCTATAGGAAATCACATTCCATAGGTAGACTAGAAATCTAAGTTCTAATTCAATTCAAAAACATGAATCACACATTCGAACATCAAACTTGACATAACTGTAGTCATGTAACCAGTGCAATAATTTAGGCAGGGAGATTTTCCCATTAAAATATGCATAACAAGAACCTTAGTTACCCTCATTAAATCACGATAAACTCAACAAACTTCCTCAACTACAACATAGATACATAACCATACCATTATCCGTGATACACACGACATAAACACGATGATGGCCCTAGTACATTTCAATCACCAGTTTCACAAACACATACAAAGATCCGTTTAGTCCCTTGAACAAAAAATAATTGTGACTCATGTTCACATAACCTCCATATAATTTCAACCATTCCTTCAAGCATCTTCACAAGACATTCGATATCTAACAACATAAAAAATCAATTTATCACGCAACATAAACATGTAGCCGACATGTTAAACATGTACATATTTAAACATTAGAAGCAAAATTAGATAAATTATCTTATATGGTAAAGAGGAATATAAAATAAGAGTGGGACTCTAGTTATCCACCTCCCCGTAGACACGTTATAGTGAAGTATTTCTTGCAGTAGTCACCCCCAAGCAAAATTCCAAGGCTTGAAGTGCAGTGCTTCTAAGGGAATTTTTACCAGGAAAACAATTGAAACAAGGTGCCCCGGGACACACTTCCTTTATCCACTGGAGGCTAGCCACTTCTCTCTCTATGATGCTTATGCCCAACCATCCATTAATAGGGTTCTTTTGTTGGTTCTTAAATTTCCTCTACAGCTTACAACAACAACTCTGGATGTTGTCTACAACAATGGCTCTGGATGTTGTCTACAACAATGTCTCTAGATGTTGTCTCCTTTGTGTTCTTACCTCCCACTCTTGGAGGATTTTTTCCATTCTCCTACATATTTTACACAAGGGAGTGTCTATGCTTTTTTGCATCCTCTGAGAGCTTATTCTCTCTCTCTCTACCTATCTCTCAAAACTCCTACATTCTCTTTTCTTGAAAGGATTGTTTTCCCAAGCTTATGTGTGTGCATGAGTGAGAAATTCATCCCCCCCATATGAGGATCATCCTTTCCTCCAACAAAATAATTTCCCACCCCCTCCACAATTGCATAAAAATCAACCTGCTAGACTAGTGCAACCCATGCCTATATTTTATTTTTTGTTCTTTTGTTTCTTGTTATGCGAGCCAAATGACACCTGCGATAATACTTTATTTTTAGTTTAGTTATGACACAATCAACCCTATTAAAACCACTTAAGCAAACCATGACTGATATTAAAATAACAATTTCCTCAAGAAATATCCTACCTCAAGCAATGGAATGTGTCCCTCTCTCATCCATTTAAAATAATTACAATTATTTACAAGAGATAAATATTAACCAAGGGATGTCACAACCTTTAAGGAATTTCCATTCTCTGTGTATCATGCCTAGCCTTATAAATTCCTTTTGACTTCTACAATGTCCCAAACACCTGTATATAGATTTGGCTGATCTTCTCAAAAAATTATCCTACCCTCAAGACATATCATATATTATCCTCCCTCACTCCTCCACATTATCCATATGCAACATCTAAAGGTGAAGGTGGGAAATATCCAAAACAAGTTTCCAATAGGGACTTACCAGTAGAAGTGTGGACCACTCTATTATAAGATTGTTGTATGTATACCATATATTCATCCCAAGCCTTTGAATTTTTATGATCATAACTCATCAAAAGGTGCACCAAAGTATTTTTCACTAGTTTTTTCTACCCAACTGTACGTGGATGGAATTTTTTAGACCTATCCAACTTGATTTCCATATTCTCCAAAAATGTAGTCCAAAAGACACTCAGAAATATTATGTGCCTATCTAAAACGTTCCTTGACACCCAAAGTGCAACTAGAACTATCCAAAGAACAAGTTCACTTCTTCTTACATGTTGATGGTCTTTTTATAGTGCATCAAAACAAACATCTTGTTGAACCTGCCAACTACCATAAATAGGAATTCATGTCTATTCCGAACTGTTCGTGAACTTCACACAAATTCCATGAAAATTATTTCCCAAGGACGAGTGGGTACAAGAAAGGGATGATATATACCTTGTTTCCTATTATTAGGATTGTTGGTAAAAAAAAACATGCATCCTCTTATGAACCTAGCTACATGTTCTTGCATCTTAGGCCAATACACATACCTCTACAAGTTGGTCGTTATATTTCCTACACCAAACTTCCCTACAATCTTCGAGGCGTGAGCTGCTCTAATCAATTGCAATCGTTCACCTTTAGGAATGCATAACTTATCCAGCCTATAATGTTACCCATCCTGGAGATGGTAGTCATCTCTTTTGTCATCATTGAAGTCCTCATCCTTTTAATATCCCTCTCTGTATGCATTATGGGTCAATGATGCTAAGTATATCAGAGATCCCAAAGTTGTGAGCTTTCATGGGGGTGGCCTTGAAAGCATTTCAATCAACTTGTTTGTGTCACCCTTCTTGTAATTAATCACTAGATGAAATTGTTATAGAAACCCTATCCATTTGTAATTCCCAACCTTTTGTAGTTTACTTTAAACTAGTGATCTAATAATTTATAATTTAATTTAATTAGTTTTTTTAATAATAATTATCATATAAACATAACTTCCAATTAACATGCAAGCGGGAAAATCATGAGATTTTTGCAATACTTTAATAATGAATCCATCATCAATTATTTTATACATATTGGATTAAATACAATTATATTATTATTCATCATCAATTTATATTATTCTTTTACATTTAAAATATTTATTTGTTTACAATTTTTATAGTATTATTATTATTATTTTAAAATATTAAAAACAATTATTAAGATATTTACAATGATTTTTAACATTTATTAAATTATATTTAATTTTAATATTTTATATTAATTTAATATTTTCAATCGAGTAAAATTGATACATATTTGTATAAATATTTAAATCAATTTTCTATAAAAATAATTTAACAATATAATATAAACATAATCGTAAATTTAGCTTTAATTTTTTTTAATTTAAAAATAATTTTAACTTCCACAGATTTGATCTTCTTAGTTAGTAATAAATTTAGAAGGTTTGGAGTTCAAATACTTTTTTAATGTAAAAATGGTTTTACCATCGACTCAATTCTTCTTGGATAATAAGAGAGATCTCGATTGGTTCTATCTCCATGTTGAACTTGTGACACTAACACATTATCGAAAGATATATTCATGAAGATTGTCACTCTCACGCTGCAATTCCATCTTAGTATGAAAATATATCTACTACAAACTCCACAAAAATTCCAAAGTATACAACAAAATTTTCACGGTAACATAGAAATACATATTTGAAAAAGAACCACCCAAAGACGCAAACCTGCAAACTCAACAATGAGTTTGACTAACGACCTCATAGCCCCTTATGCGGCGGGTTCTTCTCCTTTCAACAAACGCTAGAGCCACCACCTCCTGAAATAACCTGCGCGTTTCTAGTCCTTGAGACTTCCAAATAAGACACAGAAACTGCACTTCCTCACACAAACTTTTCATTAACTATTCCATTTCTGAATGATTCCTGAGCATTTTTGCTTCCAAGAAGAGTTGGAAATAATTTTGTTTCCTTTCGACCATGTCCTTAAATTTTTGGATAGAAACTAAGAGAGCGTGAGATGCATCCAAAATGTTTTTAAGTACAAGGTTGGTGTTGACATTTTCCGAAGGAACCAGAGAGTCTTCCATTGCATACTAGTGACCTAACACTGAACAATATAACTTGCAAATAATAAAAATACTAGCTTCTGAAGCGAGATGAAATGAAAACATATGAGTTTTGAGAGTCAAGGAGTTCGATATATAGGTAGAATTGGAACCATTCCACGAGACATACTGCAACAATAAATCTAGAGACATCTCCCAAATATCAAGCAGACAAAGAATTGACATATGAAGAATGGTTTCGAATAGAATTATTAATTCGATTATGTTGAACAAAAGTTTTATCTCCAAAGCTAAGATGATCCACCACAGATCCCACCAAGAGGAAAATTAATAGACAGGACACCCTTCAATTTAAGCAACTGAAATGGCATGCCAATTTTTTATCCATTCAAAATCACGGGGAGGGATCGAAGGGATTTGTGGCCAGAGAAGGAAGGGACACCGGATCCCAAGGCCCATCCCCTTCAAGAAACTAACCACATAACATATTTTTATGAACGGAGTCGATGACGTCTCAGAACCAAAAAATTTCCCATGGGTGATCTAATCAATAAGAAAAAGATTGCTTATTGGGATACTCAATAAAACATTTTTATGAGGAATAAATGCAACCCCTCTAATCTGGTTGTTGCTTTTTCCTTCAAGCATCATTATGTGATTGGAGAAATACTAGTTCTATTATCCATTTCAGACCTTCCTTGCTCTCAAGTGGAGTCTTGTTTAGATAAATATTAACTTGAATTCAAATGCCTATATATGTGAAACAAATCCAATTTTCAAATTATGAGGCAAAGATGATAACTCTTTGATTCAAGGGAGGAGATTATGAACATATCGCATTCTTGGCGTTAGTCATTTGGTGAATAACTAACATCCAATCTCCAAATAGTAATAGACTTGAGATTTTATTTTAGATAGTAATTTCCAGGTCTTTTCATAATGAAAAATATTCAAATCTTTGGTCGCTTAGTTGAGACCCCAAAAAAATTGCGATGTGATTTTTTGTAGGGGCTAAATAAAACCTTTTTCACTCTTATTTTCCTTACATCATATATATGTATATATAAAGTAAGAGATTAGTTAAAATTATTTAACATATTATTTCTATGCTAAAAAACAAGTGAGTGAAGGGTTGACATATCACAATAGTTGTTTTTCTCTTGTGAAAATTAGTTATGATCATGCTAGTTAACAAAGATAATTTTGATATATATATATATATATAATTTCAAGTTTACATATATAAAAGTGGATATTGAAATATTTCTTTTATAATTAATTATTATTTTTATATATAATGTGTTAAATATTGAAGAAATTACTCACCTAGATGATAATGATTTTTTATATTATTCAAAATGTTAAATCATAAAATAATTATAATTATTTCTTTGCTATTTTTTTAAATAATCAATTCATAAATAAAAAGAAAAAATTGTAAAGTTGTCATTATCATTATATCACTTATATAACCATATAAAATAGATGTCACATATGTGAATATACATCAATCAATTCATGATAAGCGATATAGTATCTCACATTGCTAAAATTAAGAAAAACGATATAAATTAACTAAATTATAACTTATTCTTTTTTATCATTATTATTATTTATAAAAAATAATTAATATATAATATTTATCAATACCATATGTTCAAAAAAACATAACACATTTCATAGAACACTTATTATCATTTTTTTAATTAATCTATTTCATTAAATGGGTAGAAAGGGCATAACTACTTTTGAAATAATTATCAACTTTGTTGAATACTACAATCAAAAGTTTTTGAGTTTTTGTAAAGGTTAAATACCTACCATCCACCTTATTATTCCAATATATGTATCTATTCGGGAATAAGTCTTAGATCATTTAATTTTATTGTCTTTAATTATTGTGTGAATAGTAAAGAATTAATGTTTGTTTAAACACACATCATTTTTGAGATTCAACTATGTTAAATAAGTAAGACTATATTAAAATATATTTATAAGTATTAATAATATATTAAAGTAAGTTACTTTATCTTACTAAAGTTTATTTAAACATATATATTTAATAATATATTAAATAATAATTAATAATAATATATTATAGCAAAATTATAATTTAATTAATTTTTAATTCGATTTTTCAAACTAACAAGTATTAATAATATATTAAAGTAAGTTACTTTATCTTACTAAGATTTATTTGAACATATATATTTAATAATATATTAAATAATAATTAATAATAATATATTATAATAAAATTATAATTTAATTAATTTTTAATTCGATTTTTCAAACCAACTTATTTAAGCATTGAATATAGTTCATCATCAAAATTTATATTTACTGAAAACTTATCCAAAAATTACCTAAAATAAATATGATATTACTTCACCAAAACAACTTTGAAATGGGGAAATTCGGTACTCATGTCATTCATACGTTTTGATGAAAAAATGAACGCCTCACTACATTGTTTGGCATTGCCATTTTCGTGGTTATAAACACAACGATCATCAAGTTCTCTTTTGAGAAACAACTTTATATTGCTTGGCCACACCATATCTATTTGTAGGCAAGCTATGACAGATTGTACAAATACTGCTGGCTCCTTTGTTTGCTTAGATGGGAGAAATTGACGACATAAAGTGGACAAAATTAATGATGTATATTCTGTCATATAAGGAAATGGGGTAGGTACTTAAGCTTTTTTTTTAAGTTTTATAATGGCAAAATTAATGAACTACATTTAGTTTAGGTTGATAAGGAAATGGGCAGGGATATAGTTATTTATTTTTAATTAATAATAATATTATTTAGATTTAAATATTTATTTATAAATTTAATTATTTGATATTAATTTTTTTAATGTTAATTAAGATAAATTATTTAAATCATTTTCTAGTATTCAAATTTAAATATATATTTTTTTCACAAATTTTCAATTAGAAACTTAAAGAAAAAAAAAACACTTTCTCAATTCAATACAACTATTATGAATATAAAAAAGGCCTTTTATCTATTCACTACCAATCTCAATAGAAAGTTGTAAATCCTTTTTTACATTCATATATATATTTATATTGAAAATAACGTGCTATATTTTTTTAGTTTTAATATAAAAAAATCCCTTTATCCATTCACTACCAATCTCAATAGAATGTTGTAAATCCATATTTACATCCATAGGTATATCTATATTGAAAAGAAAGTGTTATATTTTTTATTTTATTTTTATTGCAAATATTATATAGTTAGTATTTAATCAAAATTCGTGAATAATTTATTAAGTTATTTTCATTTTATATATGTGAATTTGTGATTATTTTCATTATTAAAAGAAAAAATTAGTTATATAGACATCTAACTTTAAAATTTGAATTCTTTCCAATTCTATTGTCACAGTTGTGTTTGTTACTTGCATTTGTTTCCTCAGCCTATTTGCACTCATCAACCATTTAATTTATATTTTTGAACTAGTTGATTAATTATAAGTATTAATTTACTACTATAATAATATTTTTTATTGAAAAATTTGTGTGGATCCTACCCAACTACTATAATAATATTTTTATTGAGAAATTTGAGTAAAAATTTTTATATCTTCTATAGAAAATATAAATAGATATATTGTAAAAAACTGATTGTTTTTACCAAATATATTTTTGAAAAATAGATTAAATATATAAAACTAATAAATACTAATTTTACTTATAAAATAAATACAATATTACATTAACTAAACTCCTTTAGTTCACTTAGTCACAAACATTTCCCTTTAAAGCCATTTTAATGTATACACCCTATTCCACTACACACAAAGTCAACCCTGTGCATGTTATATAATATAAAGGATATTCTTGTTCACCATATATCCACATAAATATAGAAAATATCCAGAATAAATTCTTGTGATAGCCTTATTAGAGTTAACTAGTATGTACTAGTTAAAGACATTTGTTATTTTACTTTTTGGTAAAAAGACTTGAAACTTTATTGTAGATAAAAAAAAAATTTATTTTGATGAAATCATTAAAGTAGGAGGACTAGTTAATGAAAAGAAAATCTTTTACGTTGTTGGTAAAAGTTGAATCCCAGGAGAGGAGTGGGGGTTCTGCGAATTCTGGAAGGGGGTGAAGTATTTCCTAGAGCTAGTAGAGGACTAGTTTAAAATAGCTTCCTGAAACCCTTGTGAAAACCAGATTATCTGTTGGTGACTGGATTGGCCATCTAGAGGTCACAGCAGGAATATTCCACTGTTACCCGTGGCACCATCCAGATTCTAGAGCTAGGGGGCAAGTGGAGGACGTAATAGCCTCCCTTGAAGGTTGGGTGGACAACAGCTTGAATTTTGCTAATTCAGATAAGTACTACAGTGTAATTTAAGCATTTATTTTATTACCGATTTTTTTTTAGTGGTTGCTCATAGTTTAGAGGGTGGATGGTACACCACTTCAAATACTTTACAAATGTATAATTAGGGGTTGTTATGCAAAAGAAAAAAAAAACGAAGGTGAACTCTGAACTATGGGGTTACCTTCTCCTGTGTCAAATTTGGACAGAGAATCTGAAAGAATAATTATATATTTCTATGACAGTGTTTATTTTTTTTCTATAACCTATGTTAGATAGTAAATCCAATAGTAAAAACCACATATAAAGTACAGAAGTGGGTTTTAGCAGAACAACAGAGCAGTAAGACTGACAAATAAGAGCGGCCTTTTATAAACATATATGCAACAGTGAGATTTGTCGGTGAAAATGTGAAGCCGGGCTACACTTTTTGCCCTTTTTTGAGAAAAAAATTTCATTTTTTTTGGTTCTTCAACTTTCTGCAAACTTGTTGACGGGAAAATATGTCCGGCCAATAGTAGGGGATCTCCCCGGTAGAAAGTCCCAATTAGACGTTGAACCGTTTGGAATAGCGATCCCGTCCGGGGTGTGGGTCCGGCTACCGCTTAAGTCACCTTCCCCTTTGGTCTCAAAAGAACCTGATTGAACCTGCGGACACACACTTATTCACATGATACAGAATACATGATTGATGCATTAAACACGAATCAAACACTATGCATAGCGAGATTATAAATAAAGCATGTACACCTCAGGAGATGTCATTAGCAACACATCTTTGGGGTAATGCTTATAAGGTAGTCTGACCACAAAAAAATAGTTCTTTATGGTGAGATATCCCTTTATTTTCTAAAAAATAAAATGAAATGATAATAAAATAGTTCATTAACATTCATTAGAAGAGCAGATGATAAAATGAACATCATTGATACAACACAGATAGCCATGACGCATAAATGATGACATGAAGAGTGCAGTTTCATTAATCATAGGATGTTCTGAAACTGTACAAGGAATACACATAGTGTTCACACAACAAAACACATCGTAACCATAGGGTGTTTTAACAAGTATCTGTATTCATATGCACAAGGGTATAATCTTTCAATACAATGCCATGTAGCTCCTGAGTTTCCAAAAAGAAAAAGCCCTTTGTATTTTCCCCGTAGGGGTTTTTATAGATCAAAATGCCCTTTGGGCTCCCTGACTTTTCGCCTGCCTGCCGGTTGAGTTGCCCTGCGACCTGGGAGAAAGTGCGACCTGCGACCTGGCCAGTGAATGTGACTTGCGACCTTCTCAACTGTGCGACCTGTGACCTGGCCAGTGAGTGCGACTTGCAACCCAGTGATACTGAGTCATGGAGGCGGTCGTGCAATAGAGAGATCAGGAGCATCAATCTGCTTTCCTTTTAGGAAGTCTCGCCAGGTCTGGTATTCTGCTGCTATAGGGGAGACTAGAGGGACTTCCTCTTTCAACCGATGCATACATTCCAGAGCATTAGGGACCAGAGTTTCTCTTTTTTGGGAAATCTGGTTCGAAAGGGAGGCGAGCTTGGTATAAACCTGCACTGGCATGATAAGTAATTGACTCAGATTTTCTTGTGATTCTGCGACTTCCGGGGCGGCAGCAACTTGCTTGATAGGCTGCAAGAATGACTGTATTTCTTGGTCTACTTGTTCCCATGTCTTACTTTCATCCAATGCCCCTAGCGAAGGAATGTGGTGCAGAGTGTGCATTGAGTCTATGCCGCTGATCAGGTGTTCGTATGAAGATATCACCTTGTCCAAATCTTTGGATAGCTTGTCCTTGGATTTCATCTTCATCCGGATTTGGACTTTGGCATCTTGCGTATGAATCCAATCCTTCTTAGGCAAATGCTCGGGAACTTGAGGGTATTGCACTGTCTAGTTCATCATTTTATCTAGAGCGACCGAGGCTTCCTTGAGCTGCTCATGCTTCTGCTTGGTTTCTGTTCATGCTCTTACCAATGGGGCAATTGTTTGCTTTATGGTGAGCATTTCTCCATACACCTACCTCATGGTCGTCTCTAATACATCGCATTCTTTCATAATGGCGAGTGGAACTTCATTTACTGGGGGAGCCTTGTTTTGGAGTTGTTGCATCTTTTTTTCCAATATCGACCTCTCCTGTTCTTCCTTCTTCTCTTGCTGCTCCGCTGCTTTTAGTCTGTTTTGTAGAGAAATGATTTCTCTACTCATTCTGGTGACATTCTCTTCTGTGGCTGCAGCGAAAGCAGTGCCTGCCAATGCTATCATCATAGGGTTAGTCCTGGTATCCAGGACTATATCCTTTTCAGTTGCGACTGTGGATGCAACGGAGGGACTTTGTGCCATGGCCCTCCTCTTCTCTTGCCGAATTTTGAAAGAGAATTGGTCGAATGTGAGCCTGGTTAAGTCGAAGACCTCCTCTTCCTGCCCCTGGAGGGAATCAGCATCAGAGAGAATGTTTCTTGTACCGCCTAGAGGAACCTCTAGGGGAGATATGTCGATGTCTTCTATTAATTCATCCTCTTCATATTTCTTCTTCTTTTCCTCCTCTTCTCTCTTCATCCTTTCTTCTTCTTCCCTTTCTTGGCACTTGGTTTCTGCTTTGTTATGCTCTTCCTGTCTCCTGCACTCTGTTTCTGCCGCTGCTTCTATTTCGGCTTTCCTCTTTCGTTCGGCTGCGACGTCTTGTTTTGCTTTCCTTTGGCGTTCAGCTTCAGCTCTGTCAAGTTCTTCCTTGAGTTCGCATTCTGCTGCAGCCTGCGCTTCCTTTTCCTGCTTTTCTTTTCTGGCCTCCTCGGCCTGCTTCTTCTTCTGACCTGTCTTTGAATTCTTCTTGCATTTATCTTCGTCCTCCTTTAGCTTCTTTTCTTTCTCCTGCTGGGCTTTGGCCTCTGCTTCTCTCTGTTGCAAAGAAGTGTCCGTCCCAGTGCTGGTCCGGGGCTTTTTAGCTATAGAGGAAGAAGTGCCTCCTAACTTATGGCTCCCATCTTCCAAGCTTTGATCATCCTGGTCCCCCTAGCCAGAGTCCGCCCCCGGCACGAGTTGTCTATCTACGTTTTACCAGTTTCTTCTCTCATCTTCTTCCGGGCGTTCTGTATGCTGGTAGCTCCACTTGAATTTGGCCCTCTTGCAGTGTTCGGGAACTATCCTTTCCGGGTCGTATGTCCTGTATTCCAAAGTCCTTAGTTTATAACTTTTCATCTCTTCTCCTTCAGCCGCTACCTCTTTGAAGTCTTTAACTGTATAGGCACCGATAGTAAGGGATAGTGCGGGCCAAGGCTTCTTCTTCCCTTTGGACAGGACACTGGAGAACCCGGAGGTCATCTGGTAGCATATCTCCTGCATGAGTACCTTGTCAATAACAAAGTGAGGCAAAGCATGCGGTGGCTTGAATGTGCCGAAGACTCGGATGATAGTATATTCAGCGAACGGAAACCAATGCGCCACTTGGCCTAGCGTCTCCCTGGCTTGCCAAGACATGCAAGGGGCATCTTGGCCAAATAGTTTCCTAAAAAGAGCGGGGATGAATATCTGAGAAATTGGCTCTATATCTTGTTTGTACTTGGAATCCCAGAACACTTTGGTTTGCAGATGAATTGCACTAGACCGCGTGGGATCCTAGTTATGTGCCCATCCTTCAAAATGCAACCGCGCATAGAAGGCATCCAACAGATATGAGGCCATATAGAATTCTGAAGGCATTCCTTCATCTGGGGCCAATGCCAAAGACAAGTTCGTCTGCATCGAGGTCATCAATATATTTTCCCAGTTGAAACGAGTGTCGTGCACTGTCACATGTTCCATGATAGTAGCCCATGCGCCATTGAAGGTAGTGGCATTCGGGCGCCCATACAATCTGCAGAGCATGGCGGCAACTAACTTATATACTTTTCTCAGGCCAGCCACCGGATATTCTTGGTCCTTCTTGGCTTTGAATTTTTCAGGTTCTTCCCACCACTGCTTGATGGTGTCTACTACAGGGACTGCATTTGCAATAGCCCATCCTGGGGTAAAGTGTTCTTCCGGTTGAGGCAACGAATAATACACGTGGGCATCCGAGCCTACGAGCGTTGAGAAAGCTTTGCCTTTACTGTCTCGGATCACAAACCTTCTGGGATCTGTTTTCTGAATGATCCAGTCTATTATTTTAGGACACGGTAATATGGTCGGATGTGCCCCTGCGAGATGCAATTTGGACCTTTTGACTTTTAGGTATATTTTCTGGTCTGGGAGATCTTCTAGAAATTCCTCTCCCAGTATAGCAAACTCATGATACACTTGGTACCATCGCATGCTGTCCCCTTTTGCGAAGCTGCAAAGAGTGTCTCTGTATATTGGCGGTGGGGACATTTCCATGTCTGTGTCTATATCTTCTATCACTACTTGCTTGTCCTTCTTCCGGGACCCTGGGGTTGCCATGTCGCTAGAATCCGAGAGAACAGGTATACACTCTTCGTCTGCTTCAAGTTCACCTATCATATTCATGAAGGAATCCCATGATAAGAATGACATGATTAAAAAAAACAATTACAGTTTGTCAAAGCTGAGGAACAAACAAAATTTTAAATAACTGGTTTGCAGGGTCACGGGGTCGCAAATCACGCAAAAGGGTAAAATTGCGACCTTGCGACCTTGTGACTAGGTCGTTGGGTTGCTGAGTCACGAATCTACGAAAAGATCCAAACATGCGACCTTGCGACCTTGCGACTAGGTTGCTGGGTCGCAGGGTCGCAAACCGTAGAAAAACGAAAAGATGCGACCTTGCGACCTTACGACCAGGTCGCTGGGTCGCGGGGTCGCAAATCAAAATAACCGAAAGAAATTGCGACCTCGCAACCTCGCGACTAGGTCGCTGGGTCGCAGGTCGCACTTGGGCTTGCCAGGGGGGTTTTGGCGCGCGCGACGTGAAGGGTTTCTCCCTCTAACTGGAAAAATATAAGGCTAAAAGGGTCCAGGCAGAGTTGAGGGATGGCTTTGGGAGCAGGGGACAAGGCCATGAGGAACTGAACAAGCCATATGGTGAGTTTGGGCACTTGTGGTGAAAGCAGGGTTATGAACAACCTAAACTGAAACAAAAAATGCAAAAGCTCACACAGAGGGTAATTTAAAGGCCTAAGAAGACATGGGTTTGGTAAGAAATGCTCATAATGGAAAGAACAGGAGGGAAAAGGCAACTTACTCGGGAAAATCGCAACAATCGAGCTGTCAGAGACGTTTTCTTTCAATTCGTTGAATGTGAAAAATGCGACCTAGCGACCTAGCTTATATAAGGCGTCGCACGTGCGATCATTTAATGAGGAGTCGCTAGGTCGCAATTTGCGTGGTTTAGAGGGAATGTGACCTTGCGACCTGGCGACCTGGGGGTCGCGGGGTCGCAACTTTCATTAAAAGTTGAGTTTTCCGACCTGGCGACCTGGCGACCTGGGGTCGCGGGGTCGCAAGGTCGCGAGGTCGCAGTTTTCTTTAAAAGTTTAGCTTTGCGACTTAGCGACCTTGTGACCTTGCAACCCTTAGGTCGCAGGGTCGCAAGGTCGCTGAGTCGCAATTTTCTAAAACATGAGTTTTGCGACTTGGCGACTTGGCCTTGTGGATTCTTCACTTGGTTTCTTTCTAGCTTCAAGGGGCTCTAAAAATTTGAAATAGGGGGTTTTTTTGGAGGGTGTTGTAGGGGCTACAACAAATGGCGATTCACTGGACGAACCCAGAGTCTGTGCCGATGGTTAGTCTTGGTGGGGGGAGGGAGGGGTCTCTGCTGACTATTTTCTTTTACCTTGCGGTTGACATTTCCTAGCCTTTTGGCACCTTGCTGGGTTGCTCAACCTGCTGGCCTGTTCGGGTGTTGTTTAACCAAATTCATTCCTTTCAGGTCTCCGGACTGGAAGGGTTAGAGAACTCCAGGTGGCTACAGGGTCTGGTATGATTATTTTGTCCTCATCGTGTTGCTCCACTGCCAGCGAACCTCTCGGTCCCGGCGGAGTCACTGCCTAGGAATCGTGAACGTTGCTCCGCTTCCAGTGAACCTGGTCAGTACCCCGGTGGAGTCGTTACATCACCTCTCTGCACAGGAAGCCTTTCTCAATCCTTTACCCTTTATTAGTGTGCTATTGCACTTATTTTGAATGTGCCTGAGGCACTTATTTAGATGTGCGCGTGGCACTTATTTGAGATGGAAATTTAGCCTGGGCGGATGAGGGATCCCAACTTATTTTGCTTGCAGAGAAGTTGTTCCTGGTCTGGTATGAGGACTTTGGTTCTTCCCAGATTCCCTGTCGTAGCATAGAGTACTTATTTTCCCTTCTGATCTGGTTACCACTACATCGTATTTTCTTTGCAGACACCCTCTCAGACTAGCGAGGTAGGCTTCCCGCTTAATGACTTGAGCTAGGTCATATGCTACCTTCAGGTGCAGAGAACAAGCAAGCTTTTACCGCCTTCGAGTTTATCGGCAAAGGCCTTCCATCATCATAGAACCTGTTGCAGTGTGCCAAATGCGTGGCTCTAACAAATCCTTCCTTAAACTTTTATTTTGTTTTATTTTATTTTATTTTATTTTATTTTATTTTATTATTTTATTATTATTTTTTTTAAACAAAGGTGAGACAAGAAACTATGGTACAAGGATAAGATAGCCTTCTAAGGGCTGCTAAGTGAAATAGTGTTTGAGATCATGCCCATTTACCAGGAGGACCTCGACTCATCCCTCAAGGGTTTGCAATCTAAAAGCGTGGGATCCTAACTTTTCCTTAATTTGGAAAGGGCCTGTCCATAGTGCTTGGAACTTGGAATGCTTCCCCTTTTCCTCATGAGCTTTGTCCCACTTTAGGACCAGGTCTCCTACCTCAAAATTTTTATTCCCTGCGGATTTTCTATCAAACCACCTCTTGATTAGGCTCTGGTGGATCGTGAACTTTTCCAGGGTTTTTTTGCCTTTCTTCCTCCAACTTCAGCAAGGTGTCGATTCGAGTCTGCAGGGTAGGGCATGGGGTACCATGACATTCTTGGGTCAGCTAAAGGGCAGGGAGAGGTAGATGGGGAGGAAGAACAGCTTCTTTTCCATACACGAGAAAATATGGAGAGGTGCCTACGGAGGACTTGGGAGTAATACGGTCAGCCCAAAGTGCATTGTGAAGGGCATTGTGCCAGTTGCACTGGTGGGATAGCAGGGTCTTTTTAATGATACGGATAAGATTCTTATTAGTTGACTCAGCTAATCCATTTCCCTGGGGATAATAATTTGCAGAATGTTTCAGAACAATACCATTTTCTAGCGCAAAATCATATAATTTAAAATATGAGAAGTAGGTCGCATTATCGAAAACCAAGGAAGTTGGAACGCCAAACCTGGTGATGATGGAATGCATGAGGAATTCTATTACCTCCTGATCATTGATTCGGCGTAAAGGTGTTGCTTCGACCCACCTGGTGAAATAATCAGTAGCTATAAGGATATACCGGTGTTGTTTGGAAGAGTGAGGTGTGATTTCGCCAATTACATCCAAACCCCACTGTTGGAAAGGCTCCTCCACTGATACTAAGAGTAAGGGGGCGGCTGACCGTGCTTCTCGGTTTGCGAACTTCTGGCCCTGGATGCATTTCCGAACATATGCATGCGCATCTCTGAAAAGAGTAGGCCAATAGTATCCTGTGCGCATTATCTTATGGGCGGTAGTATCTCCGGCAAAATGACCTCCAACTGGTCCGTCATGCAGTTCGGTCAAGATATTCTGCGCGTCGTCATGTTCCAAGTAGTGTAACAGGACCCCATCGTAATGTTTCTTGAACAACTTCCCTCGGATCAGTTGGTGGGATGCAGCTTTGAGTCTTATCGTGCGTTTCTACCGGGCAGTTAGAGCAGGGTCCAGGGTGCCTTGGGCCAAATATCTTGAAATGTCGGAATACCAAGAAGGGCTACTTTGTTGAGGCACATGGTCGCTCTGGTACATGTCAATTTCTTGTTCCCAACATTCTTCTTCAATTCCATGGGAACTTGCAGCTTCCACGGCCATTTGGCATAAGCCCTGTCCTTTAACAGTGTGTGCCGGTTTAAATTCTAAATCATATTCTTGCAAGCACGCCACCCAGTTGCCTCACCTCTCACCTAGCTCCTGCTGCACGAAAAGTGAGCGGACAGCTAGGTGTGGAACAAAAACCGTGACATGATTTTTCAAGATGTAGGGCCTAAAATGCTTAACCGCTTTGTAGACCGCATAGTCTTGCTTTTCGATTTTTGGGTAGTTCAACTCAGCTCCCTGTAAACCGGTGCTCATGAAAGAAATGGGCCGTTCATCGTTGTTGCCATATTTCTGCGTAAGGACAGCCGCAAGTGAGGAATCTGAAGGAAAAGTGTACAGGATAAAGCCTTTACCAAAATCTGGACTTTGGAGGGAATGAGTTTCAGCTATAGCCTATTTGATTTTGTCGAAGGCCTCCATTTCCAGCAAGATTCCATTGGAACATAGCATTCTTTTTAATCATTCCCTGTAGTGGCCTGACTATCTGGGCAAAATCCGAGATGAATTTACGGACAAAATTGATTTTCCCCAAGAAATATTGCATCGATTTCTTGTTTCTCGGGGGAGGAATATGAGCAATGGCTTTCGCCCGTTCTGGATCAAATACAATGCCTTGCTTGGTTATAATGTGGCCTAGCAAGTTTCCCTCTGCCACAGTGAAAACATTCTTTTTAGGGTTGAGCGATATCCCGTACCTTCTGCACCTCTCGAAGATTTTCTTGAGGTGGCGTAAATGATCGCCCCTGCGTTTTGAAAACACAGTGATGTCGTCCAAATATACCACCACGCTCTGCCCTATCAAACCACGGAAAGCTATATCCATGGCTCGTTGGAAATTTTCTCCCGCATTGATCAACCCAAAGGGCATGCGCCAAAAAGCAAAGGTTCCCCATTTGGTCCGGAAGGTGGTTTTCAATCTGTCTGGTTCAGCTACCAGCACCTGGTTATAACTAAAGAAGCCATTTAATAGGGAGAACATTTCAGATCCAGACACAACTTGTAATATCTGTTCCATGGGTGGCACCGGGTAGTTGTCTTTGTTTGAGGCCCGATTCAGATTACGGAAATCTACGCACAAGCAGATCTCGCCAGACTTCTTTCGTACGGGTACCAAATTTGACACCCACGTGTAGTGACGAACTTTGAAAATAATGCGTGCATCCAAGAGCTTCTTGAGTTCTTTCAGAATCATTGGCTCCAAAGCTGGATGCACTTTTCTGAGTTTCTGTTGGAAGGGCTTAACGCCTTACTTCACGGGTATCACGTGCTGAATGATCCGAGTATCGTACGTACGTAAATCATCATACGTCCAAGAAAATACGTCTCGATACTTCCGGAATAATTGGGTGAAGGCCCGTGTCTCCTCATCACTATAGTCTTTGCCGAGCTTAACGAACTTTGGGTTCTCATCTGATCCCAAGTTCGCTTGCCGATGTGCCAATATGGAACTTTGCACTTTGGTGTTCGGGGGCCCGCGGAATCGGCTTTGCAGATCAAAGAGATTTTCTAATGACACCACCCCCTTGGGCATGATGTTCTCTTTGCGTTCATCATGCTCTTTCTCCAAAGCATGCTCATGCTCCTCCTCGTCTATCGCCGCGTCCTTGAATACTTCAGTATTGAACATAAAGTCCAAGATCTGTTGATCATCGTTAAAAACACGTAGATTAGTAATGTTGTCTGGCACAGAGGGTCTATATATAACTTCAATAGAAAAATCGTCCCTCAAGGGGGTAAATCTAGCAGCAGCATTAGCCAGAGTATCAGCTGCTGCATTGTGCATTCTAAGAACAGATTTAATTCCAAATGCATCAAAAGCAGAAATCAATCGCCATACCTCTTGTTGATACGCCTTTAAATGTGGAGATAAACATTGAATAGTGTTGCGTACCTGGCGATTGATAATCTCAGAATCTCCAATGACCTGTAAGCATTTTACCTTCAAATCCAGCGCCTTCTTAAGTCCGAGGATTAAAGCCTCGTACTCGGCAGTGTTGTTGGTGCACTGGAACTCTAGCCGGCATGAGATTAAGAATTTATTCTTGTGAGGGTCAAGCAAGATGCAGCCCGCACCATCTCCGTCATGGGTCTTGGAACCATCATAATACAAGGTCCACATGTCACTCTCCGGCTCCTTCGGGGTAATAGGTTGTGGAGGGGTTTCGGCTAGGTGTGAGATAAGGGTGACTTGCTCCTCCGTGACAAGTGCTAGTTCAGATTGGACCTCGGGGCCTACGAAAGACTAAGGGGGTTGGTAACATCCAAATATGGCTTCCAGAAAACACATGCCAAGCTCCTCCTGGGCAAAGTTGATGGGTTCATTAACGGCGCCCAAATCAGTCACGGTGTGTTTCATATATGGTTCACTTTCGACCTTGATTTGATTATTCTGCCCCTTGTAAGGAAGCCACAAGTGGGACCAGTCGGTGGCGAAATAGCCTTGCAACTTGCTGGACCAGTCCCTACTAAGCAATAGGCCGTATGCTTTAGGGATGTCGACAACCACAATGTCAATGCATTGATGGACCCTAGAGTCTGACGACAGGCGGATGATGACATTGTTCAACTCTCCTACGGCTGGCACCTGTGATCTATCAAGTTGTATGATCTTTGCGTCAGTTTTCTCTTGGCGAATGTTCAGCTTATTACAGACAGATAGGGGCATGACGTTTGTAGAGGCACCGGAGTCGACTAGACAGTTGTGGACGTTGAAGTTAAAAATCTCGAAGGACAAAAGGAAAGGAGGCGTGGATCCTCTTGATTTGGTATTGATGGCATTTACTATAGACTGTACATCTGGACCAGCTTGCACAGACGTGTTGCTCACAGTTTTCGTAGCTGAAGTATTCGTGAAATCCTTTAGAATGAGTTCTCTTTGGTTAGTAATGCGGGCAAGCTCGTAGAGAGAGATATTTGCTCTTGTTTTTTTCATATCCTCAACAATGTTATAGCTAGAATCTGGTTGAGGGCTAGGCTCGATAGAGGGTTTTGGGGATTCTGTCGGGAGCTTGCCCTTTGGACTTGCTCGGGTAATGTTGTTGGCGGGCTTCTCCGGAGCAGATTGTTTTCCGTTCCCTGGGGGCAGAATTTTCCTTAGGAAAACCCTTTTCTTGTCTTCATAAGATTGCTCGGGAACAGGTCCTTTGCTCCTTAGACCATAATTCTGTACGGGCTGGTCTTTGGTATTGTCTACCATGTTGATATCAATGGAGGTAAGGCTGTCCCCACCTCGGATTATGTCAAAAGCAAGGACAGAGGATCCTGGTTCTTCGTTTGAGGGCAGATCCTCATCGTGATCTGAAACATCATCCTCCGTCACATCCCATGGGGTTTGGTCATCTAAAAGTTGATTAACTACTGCTGCCAATCCATTGAGGGCACGTTTTTTCAGAGTGGGCAGCTTGGTGGAAAGAACAGAAGTTATCTTTCCCTATTTCTTCCACATTGAGAGCAGTATTCGGGTTAGACGGAGGTCTGTTAGTGTTGGGATTTCTTTTTCTGAAAAAGGGTTTGGGTGGTTTAGTGCTATTTGTGGATTCTATGCCCTTTCTCCTTAGGTCAGAGACTTCATTTGTTAATAGCTTGAGGGTTTTGTTCATGCTTTAGAAATCAAACGCATCGTTATCCCTGTTTGTAGTCTTATGAGTGGAGGACTGACCCTTTTTCGTGATGGGTTTGTGATCATCTCTCCCTTCGTGATCGATGGCTCCTATCGAAAGCATGTCTTTCTCCACAGCAAGAGCAGCCGCATAATTAGTCGTAAGGGTAGCGCGGGCTTCACGTTTGATGAAAACGGCGATGTCCCTAGGGAGAGCCTTGGTATAGTAGTCAATGGTGATTGAGTCATCCAACGCCAGGTTTGGGGGAAATTTCTGTAGTATAGTGGTGAAGCGCTGGTTGAAATCCTTAACCTTCTCCTTTTTATGACACTTGATGGTGGTCAATTCCGTGAGGAACATGGAAGGAGTTTTATCTTCTGAAAACTTCTGCAGAAACACGCGACGGAATTGGTCCCATGAAGTAATAGAGGCACTGGGAAGGGAGCGGTACCATGTGGCCGCTTTGTTTTCAAGTGTGTGGGGAAACAGTCGACATGCGACGTCATCGGACTGAACTCTCATTATTTGGAGAGACAAATAGAAGCTGCTTATATGATCTTCAGCTAAGCTGCCTTTCTCAGGATCAAACTTGGGGAGGTGTTTCTCCGGATGCCTAGGCAGATCGTGGAGTGGGCCCAAAATATTTAATGGGGACTGAGCCATCCAGGCTAGTGGTTGCACTCTCCTAGCCCGCTGGTGGTGCCTAAACTCAGGCTCAGATTCACCTCCCGAACCTGAGACTGATGCTTCTGACTCATGGCGAGAGTGTTCTTCTTGATGTCTCTCACGGTAAAGAAATTCTATAAGTTATCCCAAGTTGTGGACAGGAGGCCTAATTGGGTTTGGGTGACGGTTGTGGGCTTGGTTTCCTTGGCCTCGGTCTTTATCTCCTCTCCCTCCAGCCCCACGGCCTCTATTTCCTTCACCTTCATTTCTGCGAGATCTATTCCTTTCACCTTCATTTCTGCGAGCTCTATTTCCCCCGCCTTCATTTCCTCGGCCTCTGTCTTCTCCACCCTCCCCAGGTGGGGGGTGTGCCTGGTTGTTGTTTTGCCGGGTCTGGTTAGGCTGGGAGTCGGGGAAAGGTTCGGTGTCGCCAAATTCCTCGCCCTCTTGGAGAATCGGGTCGTTTTCCTCAACAGCAGTGCCGAGGTCTTCCAGCATGAGATTCATGAGCTAGGGTATGGTACTCACCAGGGCACCATTACGAGTGATGTTCTCGGTAGAGGTCCTAGTGTGGGCTAGGAATTCCATGATTAGGGTAAATCGTAAGTCTCTGATAAGATTGCAGGCAGCTGGGCGCAAGACTCTCAACTGCGCTCTAGTGATTTCGTAATATCGAGTCTCCCCCCCTGGGATATCTTCTAGAGGAGGAGGGATAGGTTCATCATTTATGACCTCCCCGTGGGGATTTTGTGATGGAAAGTTGGTTGTATGCTGGGAGGCTGCCATTCAGGCCCTCCTTCTAGCGCCAAATCTGTTGACGGGAAAATATGTCCAGCCAACAGTAGGGGATCTCGATAAGAAACACCCAATTAGACAAGGGGCCGGGTTTTGGAATGGGAATAGCGATCCCGTCCGGGGTGTGGGTCCGGCTACCGCTTAAGTCACCTTCCCCTTTGGTCTCAAAAGAACCTGATTGAACCTGCGGACACACACTTATTCACATGATACAGAATACATGATTGATGCATTAAACACGAATCAAACACTATGCATAGCGAGATTATAAATAAAGCATGTACACCTCAGGAGATGTCATTAGCAACACATCTTTGGGGTAATGCTTATAAGGTAGTCTGACCACAAAAAAATAGTTCTTTATGGTGAGATATCCCTTTATTTTCTAAAAAATAAAATGAAATGATAATAAAATAGTTCATTAACATTCATTAGAAGAGCAGATGATAAAATGAACATCATTGATACAACACAGATAGCCATGACGCATAAATGATGACATGAAGAGTGCAGTTTCATTAATCATAGGATGTTCTGAAACTGTACAAGGAATACACATAGTGTTCACACAACAAAACACATCGTAACCATAGGGTGTTTTAACAAGTATCTGTATTCATATGCACAAGGGTATAATCTTTCAATACAATGCCATGTAGCTCCTGAGTTTCCAAAAAGAAAAAGCCCTTTGTATTTTCCCCGTAGGGGTTTTTATAGATCAAAATGCCCTTTGGGCTCCCTGACTTTTCGCCTGCCTGCCGGTTGAGTTGCCCTGCGACCTGGGAGAAAGTGCGACCTGCGACCTGGCCAGTGAATGTGACTTGCGACCTTCTCAACTGTGCGACCTGTGACCTGGCCAGTGAGTGCGACTTGCAACCCAGTGATACTGAGTCATGGAGGCGGTCGTGCAATAGAGAGATCAGGAGCATCAATCTGCTTTCCTTTTAGGAAGTCTCGCCAGGTCTGGTATTCTGCTGCTATAGGGGAGACTAGAGGGACTTCCTCTTTCAACCGATGCATACATTCCAGAGCATTAGGGACCAGAGTTTCTCTTTTTTGGGAAATCTGGTTCGAAAGGGAGGCGAGCTTGGTATAAACCTGCACTGGCATGATAAGTAATTGACTCAGATTTTCTTGTGATTCTGCGACTTCCGGGGCGGCAGCAACTTGCTTGATAGGCTGCAAGAATGACTGTATTTCTTGGTCTACTTGTTCCCATGTCTTACTTTCATCCAATGCCCCTAGCGAAGGAATGTGGTGCAGAGTGTGCATTGAGTCTATGCCGCTGATCAGGTGTTCGTATGAAGATATCACCTTGTCCAAATCTTTGGATAGCTTGTCCTTGGATTTCATCTTCATCCGGATTTGGACTTTGGCATCTTGCGTATGAATCCAATCCTTCTTAGGCAAATGCTCGGGAACTTGAGGGTATTGCACTGTCTAGTTCATCATTTTATCTAGAGCGACCGAGGCTTCCTTGAGCTGCTCATGCTTCTGCTTGGTTTCTGTTCGTGCTCTTACCAATGGGGCAACTGTTCGCTTTATGGTGAGCATTTCTCCATACACCTACCTCATGGTCATCTCTAATACATCGCATTCTTTCATAATGGCGAGTGGAACTTCATTTACTGGGGGAGCCTTGTTTTGGAGTTGTTGCATCTTTTTCTCCAATACCGACCTCTCCTGTTCTGCCTTCTTCTCCTGCTACTCCGCTGCTTTTAGTCTGTTTTGCAGAGAAATGATTTCTCTACTCATTCTGGTGACATTCTCTTCTGTGGCTATGGCGAAAGTAGTGCCTGCCGATGCTATCATCACAGGGTTAGTCCTGGTATCCAGAACTATATCCTTTTCAGTTGCGACTGTGGATGCAACGGAGGGAATTTGTGCCATGGCCCTCCTCTTCTCTTGCCGAATTTTGAAAGAGAATTGGTCGAATGTGAGCCTGGTTAAGTCGAAGACCTCCTCTTCCTCTCCCTGGAGGGAATCAACATCAGAGAAAATGTTTCCTGTACCGCCTAGAGGAACCTCTAGGGGAGATATGTCAATGTCTTCTATTAATTCATCCTCTTCATCTTTCTTCTTCTTTTCCTCCTCTTCTCTCTTCATCCTGTCTTCTTCTTCCCTTTGTTGGCACTCGGTTTCTGCTTTTTCATGCTCTTCCTGTCTCCTGCACTCTGTTTCTGCCGTTGCTTCTATTTCGACTTTCCTCTTTCGTCCGGCTGCGGCGTCTTGTTTTGATTTCCTTTGGCGTTCAGCTTCAGCTCTGTCAAGTTCTTCCTTGAGTGCTCATTCTGCTGCAGCCTGCGCTTCGTTTTCCTGCTTTTCTTTTCGGGCCTCCTCGGCCTGCTTCTTCTTCTGACCTGTCTTTGAATTCTTCTTGCGTTTATCTTCATCCTCCTTTAGCTTCTTTTCTTTCTCCTACTGGTCTTTGGCCTCTGCTTCTCTCTGTTGCGAAGAAGTGTCCGTCCCAGTGCTGGTCCGGGGCTTTTTAGCTATAGAGGAAGAAGCGCCTCCTAACTTATGGCTCCCGTCTTCCAAGCTTTGATCATCTTGGTCCTCCTGGCCGGAGTCTGCCCCCGGCGCGAGTTGTCTATCTGCGTTGTACCAGTTTCTTCTCTCATCTTCTTCCGGGCGTTCTGTATGCTGGTAGTTCCACTTGAATTTGGCCCTCTTGCAGTGTTCGGGAACTATCCTTTCCGGGTCGTATGTCCTGTATTCCAAAGTCCTTAGTTTATAACTTTTCATCTCTTCTCCTTCAGCTGCTACCTCTTTGAAGTCTTTAACTGTATAGGCACCGATAGTAAGGGGTAGAGCGGGCCAAGGCTTCTTCTTCCCTTTGGACAGGACACTGGAGAACCCTGAGGTCATCTGGTAGCATATCTCTTGCATGAGTACCTTGTCAGTAACAAAGTGAGGCAAAGCATGCGGTGGCTTGAATGTGCCGAAGACTCGGATGATAGTATATTCAACGAATGGAAACCAATGTGCCACTTGGCCTAGCATCTCCCTGGCTCGCCAAGACATGCAAGGGGCGTCTTGGCCAAATAGTTTCCTGAAAAGAGCCGGGATGAATATCTGAGAAATTGGCTCTATATCTTGTTTGTACATGGAATCCCAGAACACTTTGGTTTGCAGATGAATTGCACTAGACCACGTGGGATCCTAGTTATGTGCCCATCCTTCAAAATGCAAGCGCACATAGACGGCATCCAACAGATACAAGGCCATATAGAATTCTGAAGGCATTCCTTCATCTGGGGCCAATGCCGAAGACAAGTTCATCTGCATCGAGGTCATCAATATATTTTCCCAGTTGAAACGAGTGCCGTGCACTGTCACATGTTCCATGATAGTAGCCCATGCGCCATTGAAGGTTGTGGTGTCCGGGCGCCCGTACAATCTGCAAAGCATGGTGACAACTAACTTATATACTTTTCTCAGGCCGGCCACCGGATATTTTTGGTCGTTATTGACTTTGAATTTTTTGGGTTCTTCCCACCATTGCTTGATGGTGTCTACTACAGGGACTGCATTTGCAATAGCCCAGCCTGGGGTAAATTTTTCTTCCGGTTGAGGCAACGAATAATACATGTGGGCATCCGAGCCTACGAGCATTGAGAAATCTTTGCCTTCATTGTCTCGGATCACAAACCTTCTGGGATATGTTTTCTGAATGATCTAGTCTATTATTTCAGGACACGGGAATATGGTCGGATGTGCCCCTGCGAGATGCAATTTGGACCTTCTGAATTTTAGGTATATTTCCCAGTCTGGGAGATCTTCTGGAAATTCCTCTCCCGGTATAGCAAACTCATGATACACTTGGTACCATCGCATGCTGTCCCCTTTTGCGAAGGTGAAAAGAGTGTCTTTGTATATTGGCGGTGGGGACATTTCCATGTCTGTGTCTATATCTTCTATCACTACTTGCTTGTCCTTCTTCCGGGACCCTGGGGTTTCCATGTCGCTAGAATCCGAGAGAACAGGTATACACTCTGCGTCTGCTTCAAGTTCACCTGTCATATTCATGAAGGAATCCCATGATAAGAACGACATGATTAAAAAAAACAATTACAGTTTGTCAAAGCTGAGGAACAGACAAAATTTGAAATAATTGGTTTGTAGGGTCGCGGGGTCGCAAATCACGCAAAAGGGTAAAATTGCGACCTTGCGACCTTGCGACTAGGTCGCTGGGTCGCTGAGTCGCGAATCTATGAAAAGATCCAAACATGCGACCTTGCGACCTTGCGACTAGGTCGCTGGGTCGCAGGGTCGCAAACCGTAGAAAAACGAAAAGATGCGACCTTGCGACCTTGCGACCAGGTCGCTAGGTCACGGGGTCGCAAATCAAAATAACCGAAAGAAATTGCGACCTCGCGACCTCGCGATTAGGTCGCAGGTCGCACTTGGGCTTGCCAGGGGGGTTTTGGCACGCACGACGTGAAGGGTTTCTCCCTCTAACTGGAAAGATATAAGGCTAAAAGGGTCCAGGCAGAGTTGAGGGATGGCTTTGGGAGTAGGGGACAAGGCCATGAGGAACTGAAAAAGCTATATGATGAGTTTGGGCACTTGTAGTGAAAGCAGGGTTATGAACAGCCTAAACTGAAACAAAAAATGCAAAAGCTCACACAGAGGGCAATTTAAAGGCCTAAGAAGACATGGGTTTGGTAAGAAATGCTCATAATGGAAAGAACAGGAGGGAAAAGGCAACTTACCTGGGAAAATCTCGCCAGTCGAGCTGTCAGAGACGTTTTCTTTCAATTCGCTGAATGTGAAAAATGCGACCTAGCGACCTAGCTTATATAAGGGGTCGCACGTGCGATCATTTAATGAGGGGTCGCTAGGTCGCAATTTGCGTGGTTTAGAGGGTATGCGACTTTGCGACCTTGCGACCTGGCGACCTGGGGGTCGCGGGGTCGCAAAGTCGCGGGGTCGCAACTTTCATTAAAAGTTGCGTTTTGCGACCTGGCGACCTGGGGTCGCGGGGTCGCAAGCTCGCGGGGTCGCAGTTTTCTTTAAAATTTTAGCTTTCGACTTAGCGACCTTGTGACCTTGCGACTCTTAGGTCGCGGGGTCGCAAGGTCGCTGAGTCGCAATTTTCTAAAACATGAGTTTTGCGACTTGGCGACTTGGCCTTGTGGATTCTTCACTTGGTTTCTTTCTAGCTTCAAGGGGCTCCAAAAATTTGAAATAGGGGGTTTTTTTGGAGGGTGTTGTAGGGGCTACAACAAAACTATAACAATTTTTTTGTGTAGAATTTCATTTTGCGATAAAAATAAAAGTTGTGAGAAATTTTGTTAGCTTTCTATTACTTATTTTTGAAATTTTTTTATGCAGATTTGATATGTCAACTTAGCGTTTCTTTGAGTGTGTGTTTCTTAACAATCAAAGGATTCATAAGAAGTCATGTTATGACGCAATGTTGTATTCATTGAAAATTTGTGTTTTTAAAAAAAAAATGTGTTACAACAATCTAGACAGATTCTACTTTTTTTTCGTCATATTTACAAAGCCAATGGATGCATATCATAATTACTATAATTTTTTGAACTGGTCCAATACGAAAAACTGCGTATTTTGGATATGTTTCATGTCGCAAGAAATTTCTTAACATATAAGTTATAAACTAAAAATCTAAAAGCTACCCATTAGAGACGACAGACCAATGTAATGCCCCATAATTTTTTCAATTTTTTTTACAATGTATTTTGGGAGATACAAAATTTTGATTTCACTGAATCACCATGACCCTCAGAAATTGTTTGCACCCATTTTATTAGAAAAATAATTAAAATTAATAAACGTTTATGAAATTACATAAAAGTTATATTTCCTGAAAGTAGATTCAATTCTGAAAATGCTTGTCTTGGTTCCGACAGTTAATTAACAACCTTTCATGGAGTTTAATTAGTCCAAAGTTGCAGAACCGTATTCAGAGCCTGGTTTTTGCGTAATTGGAGATGCATTAGTTCGGCCGAAATTTTAGTCAAAGTTCGGCTGAACTATGTTTTCCGCCAAAGGCTCGTTAAATCTAATGTCTTAATAGTTCGGCCGAACTTTTGATCAACAGTTCAGCTGAACTCTTGTATAACTCTCCGTCAGCCGAAAACTTTTGCAGAGCCCCTACTAAAACACATTTCGCATCAATATAAATTGCAGTGAAATGATTCACAATTTTCGCACATTTCGCACACTTCTTCTCATTTTACAAAGATCTTGGTTTGGGTTCAAAAAAATTTCTTCAAAGTTTGGGTTTAAGAGCATTTCTTGGTTGATTTTACTATTTTGGGTTGAAAGAATTTTTTTGGAAGACATTTCTTAGAGGCGGCGTGATTTTGGCAAAAATTGTAAAAAATTTCTTGGACGTACATTCAAAAGACATTTCTTGGAGGTATGTACGTGTTTTGTGTTGAAGTAAATCTTTTGAGCTTCGTTTCATTTTTATAAGACATTTTTCTCTCAAATTTTTTAAAGTAAGTGTTTTGGATTGGAATATGTAATTTTTGCAAAAAATTTACACTGAATTTTTTTAAATTAAATCTTTTGTGATATTTTTTGTAATTGAGTTATTGTCTAATTTTTTGAAGGAATTTTTTTGAAATTCATACCCTATTATCATGGGAAATCGAAGAACTTGTGCGAGAAAATATGATCGAAAAAGAGACCCTGAGGCACGTCGAGAAGAGACTAGACAATCTCGCAAAATAAAGTTAGAAGCCCTCTCAAATATTGAAGAGGAAAATAAACCTCAAGCATGAATTGAATCAGGTATGCAAATGTAAATATTATGATCTATTGATATATATTTAAAATTTTCCTAATGTAAAATGTGAAGCCTAATTTTTATTTGAAGAACTAGTTTGAAAATTATTTTGTTTAATGTAAACAGACAGAGATATTCCTCAAAATCTTGAAGAAGAAAATCAACCCCAAGCAGAAATTGAAGCAGGTATGTAAATGTAAATATTATGATCTATTGATATATTTTTAAAATTTTCCCAATGTAAAATGTGAAGCTTAATTTTTATTTGATGAACTAGTTTGAAAAATATTTTGTTTAATGTAAACAGAAAAAGATATTCCTCAAAATATTGAAGAAGGAAATCAACCTCAAGCAGAAATTGAAGCAGGTATGTAAATGTAAATATTATGATCTATTGATATATTTAAAATTTTCCTAATGTAAAATGTGAAGCTTAATTTCTATTTGATGAACTAGTTTGAAAAATATTTTGTTTAATGTAAACAGACAGAGATACTCCTCAAAATATTGAAGAAGAAAATCAACCTCAAGCATAAATTGAAGCGGGTATGTAAATGTAAATATTATGATCTATTGATATATTTAAAATTTTCCTAATATTTATTAACATATTTATTAACTTAGTGATTTATTGAATATGTACTATTTTTTCGAATATGTACAGATGAAATCACTATCGATAATGAGATGTTAGAAAATGTTGACACTCACACATATGGAGATAAAAAACTTGACCATGTTATACGATATAGTGTCAACCGCATTTTTGAAAAGTATTTCTTAAATGAGCGAGTGATAGTTCAGGCTCAAATGTTGAAAGGTCTCCTATCATCAAGGAAATTAAAAGAAGTGACGACACTATTGGGTATTCGAAAATCAACCAAAGATAAAAAAATGAAGGAAGAGGTGATAAAAAATATGAGTAGTGCTATAAAGTCAATTAAGAGATCTAGAGATAAAGATGTTTCAAGTGTACGTAGAGGAATACAGATGGAAATGGTTTCACCAAGTACTCAATAGAATAGTTTGATAACATCTATGGCACGAGCACTGGGAACCTCGCGAAAAATTCTGCACAAACATCAAAAATTTTGGCTGCAAATAGATGTAAATGATGAACTCGCTTGTTGGAGAGCTATTTGTAGGCAACCATACAAAGATAGACTTGGAGAAAATGTTAAAAAAATAATATATGAATATTGGAAGAACAATTCGTGTGTTTCACCAACTACAAGACATGTGATGCGAAGAAGAATAGCACAAAAACAGTACGAAGAACATGAAAAACATCTCTTGGAAACCAATCAGATAGAGTTATTCAACGAGTTCAAAGAAGAGAATCATCAAATTCATGTTTCACTCAGTGCTTTTGTTCAACAAAAACCATGGTATGCAAAACCTATCACCATACACGACACTTGTTGTTGCCGTTATCATGTGGAATTTGAGTTATATTATGACACATTCCTTGATTTCGGTAGAACATTATGGAAGGATTCACCTCCTTCTTCCACTATCCGTGAATTCATATCTCAAATTCTATGTGAAAGAGAAAGAGATGAACTATTTTACAAAAAGAAATGTGGTGGTGGTAAAAAATGCGATGATTGTGGAAATTTGACTAAATTTCAAAACAAATATCGTATTGATATAAATGATCAATCATTGTCCAACATGAAAGTGAAATGGAAGAGATATGAATATATCGGTACATCGATTCAAGGTGCAAATAGTGTTAAAATAATCGACTTACGAGAAGACGAAATTTTTTTGATAGACTTTTTGAGAAAGTTTGAGGCAGAAATTTACAAATACACCAAGCATTCCCATAGAGCTCGATGGCAAGACTTGCAATTCAAAAAATCTCGTGAAGTTTTCCCACCAGGGACCATTTTGTTAGTGATTGATTTTGCAAAAACTACACATTTGTTCCACAAAAAGAAATTCAGAGTGAATACTATCATTCTGACCAAGTCTCCATGCTCGTCCTTATTCTATATAGACATGCTGAACAAAATGTCGATCATATAGAAAGCACGAGTGAAAATCGACATATCATTAAAGAATATCACTTTTATATCAGTGACGATCGTACACATGATACATGTTTTGTACAACATTGTTTTGGAAGAATTTATGATTCATTGAAAAATCGTGGAATAACATTCAATGAAAATTGGATATGGTCAGACGGATGCGTAGGTCAATTCAAATCTGCACGATCATTGTTTCGGTTGTGTTGTCTTCATAAGAAAACCTGCATTAAACATTGTTGGAATTTCTTCGAGACTAGCCATGGAAAAGGAGAACATGACGGTGTAGGAGCATGCATAAAACGAGTACTTCGAAGATATCAAATGAACCACTCTGCACGCCGACTTGTGAACGCTGAAGAAGTTGTTCAATGGTGCATCGCTGCTCTAAGCCATGAGAAAAACCCATCAAGAGAAGTGCGAAGGTACATTCAATTTAATTTATATTGGAAATCTAATTTTAAACATTGTACATTTATCATGCAATGATTATGTTTAATTGTATTTTGATATCATATTTATAATTTTTTTTTCTAATTTTCCATATAAAGGTTTTTCTGGCATATTGGAATCGAAGACGTAGATAGATCAATTGGAAATGACATTGAAACAATAAAAGGGACTTGAAAATTGCATTCAATTCAAACAAAATTTTCTAGAAATGTGTTTTCATTGAATAAAAGAAAATATTATTGTTTTTGTGATGTTTGCATAGACAACACAAAATGTAATGACGTTTGTGAAAACAAAATGTATGTGAATGATTGGAAACATACAGAGTTAAATACAAAGGGAAAAATGTCTGTTGCAATGTTTGAAGAAATGCAATCAGAGGAAACTACAATATCATCCGATGGTGATTGAGTTTCTGATCTTGTTAGAGAAGGTAACATTTGAATTACTTTCTAATGATTTAAAGATCTAGAAATAAATTTAAATATGCATAATTTTGTTAAATTTATTTTATTGTGTAGGAGATGTTTTTGCTGTAATTGCACCTATTGACAACGATGAAAATGTGAAGTATTATTTGATGCGTTGCACTGAACAAAAAATGAAATTATTACAAGACTATAATGATCACGGATTTCAGTATGACAAAGGGTCTATTATACCGAAAGGTTATTTTTTCAAACAAACTCGTCAAAGTGGAGACTTTGTTTACTTCGAAGACTATGAACCTAATTCCATAAGTTGTCAATATAGTCACTTGGTGTGTGCAGCACGCATAAAGTTGATAGAAGTTCAATCAAAGAAAAAATCAAAAATTAAGAAATGGAAAATGTCAAAATCCGATCATGAACTGATTATTGAGGATGGAATTCCATTAGAATTTTTTTGAGTGAAGTGTCCAAAAATTTATTATCTTTGGATTAAATATGTTTTAGAACTTCTAGTACTCAACTAAAAATTGAGCTGCTTATGTTATTTGTGGTTTGCACATGTTAAAAATTGTTTGGGTACAAGCAAGTGCTCTAGTATCAACTAAAAGTAGTTTTTTTATACATGTGCATTGATGAAAAATGTTATATGTATTGGATATATATATATATATATATATATATATATATTCTAGAATGAAATTAATTGTTCTTGTATATTAATTGTTCTTGTATATGTTTTCCGACCGTATGGTACAAATTATTTCACTTTATTTTGTAAGGTCAGATTCGGTCCCCATATGGCCTAGCCTCCAAGGGACGAGATAACAAGTGGCTGTCCCCACTTGCCCGAATCTCAGCTTTTAAGTACAATTTTACTGTTTATGGCAGGCATCTTACATGATGTCCTAGCCAAGGATAGATTCTCTTTGTTTCAAGTTTCCGGTAAAAGTTGTCACCGAATGACCTACTAGGATATTATAAATACTAGCTTTGTAAGATCATTTGGCATTCGGAAAAATTCAAAATTCTTAGACTGTCAATCAATTTAAAGTATCATTCACCCTAGGGAGTGTAAAATATTCAATGTAGGCTGGTGACGATGCTCACTCCTAGCTTGAAGCAACTCCAATGACCAATTCTTTAATGAATTCCAATGCACTAGACCAAACTTGGTGACCTACTTGGTTTTTCACCCAAGAAATTCCAAGGTACTCTTCTTACCTTTGGCCCCCAAAGCTACAATGGAGTTATAGGAAGGTGAAGAAAAAAAATTTCATTGATAGGAATTTCGTCACATCCCTAATCTCCCCTTATCAAAAAGTTCTTATCTACTACATTATCCAGCATGTACTCAAGATCACTATTTCGTAATTAGAATATCACAATATCATAAGTTCTCACAAAAATACATGGAATGCCATTATGACACTCATCTAACAATGGGGAGCTCAAAACCTAGAAAGCTCCTCGTCCCCTTAATAATAATGTGTTTAATTTAGTCTTTTAGGTGAGGATTAGGTGTGAATCTTGTTTTCACATACAAAAATAATTAATTGTTTAATTCCATAAATTCGATTATTCACCAAAATACATGTCATATCCACTATTTGTCTCTCCTACAAATTCCCATTATTTTATTAAAATATGATTTTATCTCACCCAACTATCACATGTTCCTAAATTTACTCCTAATTGTTCCCTATGCCCTAAATCTACTCCTAATTTTTCCCTATGCTGCTTTTCTCTTACTTATTTTTAGAAACTTATTTTCCTAGATCCATCATAACTATGGATCTATCAAGCGCCGAGAGGGATCAAATATCTAGAGGTGCAAACCTCTTTTTTTAGTGCAAAACTTGAGGAAAGGTTTGCACCTCGAGAGATTTGATCCCTCTTGGTGCTTGATAGATCCGTAGTTAAGATGGATCTAAGTTGGTTTCAGTCGTGTGCAACCAAGGAAAAACTGTCAATAATATGAGAAACATATGATTAATTTAATCAATAATATGTAAATGTACATCTAATATTAATATAACCATTTTAAATATGCTAAATATCTTTGAGATTTATCAAGTCATTTTAATTTTAAATTTTCTTAGTTACCTCAATTTGTTGAGATGATAAATATTGTAGAATAACTTTAATAATGGAAAATGATCAAATAAAATTTTTGATTGCAAAGTGACAATGTAATAATATTGAATGATAGAATGTGAATAATTAGAATGTAATCAATTACAAATAGCATTTATTGTGATCAATCTTAAACTATTTTCTTCTTCTATTCTTATTGTCACCCTTATTAGTTTTGTCATCTTTCCGTATCGATTATATTAAAAGGAAAGTAAAAATCATAAATCATAAACCATTTAAATATTTAGCTCGAACTCTTGTAGTAAACACCATACCTTGTCTCTCTTGCTCTCCAATATTATTAGGTTTAATTATTATAACACAAAAATCGTTCTACATTGTGAATAATTTTTTGCTCTTACACTGAAATCAATGAACACTATTAATCCAATGACTTTACAAGTAATGTACCATCATACATGCAATTATATCAAATCAGAAATCAACATATACAATGAAATCAATGGGGATTGTCATGTTACAAGTAACATTTCAATTTACCACATGTGCAAATGTAGGTTGAAACCATCCAAAACTTTAAGTTGTAGATTGAAACCATCCAAAAATTTAAGTTTTAAAATCCTTTTGATTACATATTGTGCAAAATTAAAACATTAAACATTTAAATTTCATTAAATATCACATGCAAAATGTAGATTGAAACCATCCAAAACTTGAGTTTTAAAAAATTCACATGCCATGCCAATTACTATCCAACAAAAAAATTTAACATTACATATCACATGCCAAATGTAGTTCAGATGACAACATTACTTCACATTCACATGCCAAAAGTACTAAAACCATCCAAAAATTAAATAAAACAAATTATATAATAACAATGTAATAAAATATGTCCAAAAAGTGTAAATCTCACTTGAGTATCAAACTGTATCAAGTTTAACAAATTTTAAAACCATCTAAATTTTGAAATCAAATCTACTGTAAATCATGTCCATCAAATGGAGGATCTAGTGTCCGGGTCTCAGTCCGCACCCTATCCTGTGAATAGGAAACCTACATACACAATGCACATGTACTTGAACATTAAAATTTGAAGTTTTAAAAATGAATGAGAATATATATATCTAGAAATTCATGTAAAAAACAAAATATAACAAAAAAATCATGCAATACCTCGTAAGGTTCCCTCTCCATTTGATGAACAGGTTCTCCCATAGGAACATCTGCAGTGGTAAACTGTACAATATACATGTACAATTAAATATATATATATATATATATATATATATATATTAAAAACTTTCAAATGAAAATGCACGTGTACATATATAAACTTATTTTCAATTTAATATTAAAAAAAGGAACTAAAGACAACTTGTTCAAATGTTGTGGATGTTCCTATCTCCGTCGCTAGAGTCCGCGGATTAAAGAAATCTTCTATAGGAACCTAAATTCAAAAAATTTTAAATAACTCAAAATATAGATCTCTCTCTCTCTCTCTCTCTCTATATATATATATATATATATCTCAATTTTTAATGGAACTTTTTGAGGTAGAATATATATATATATATATATAAATTTTAAACATAAATTTTAAACTTGTGAAAAATTGTCCATACTTGTGGCTCATCTCCCAAGGAAGTAGAAGGTACATCTCCTAAGGAAGAAGGTACCGCCATCCCAAAAACATCAGACGGAATCGGTACCTGTTAAAACATTTTATCAAATTATATATATACATACATGTACATGTGTGGCAACAATTATTTATTTTAGAGTCACTTAAAAAACACTAACATACATGTGCCAACATATCATGATGGTCAGACCCATCTGCATCGTTTGAACCGGAGGTCTCGAATGTAATATTAACATTTTCATCACGAATCATGCTTGAGAACTGCAAATGGTGTTTTAACATATAATCATACATTTTTGTTAGATTAATGTACACATACAAATAAATGTATACATGTACATACACATGTATTTATTACAAATTGTACACATGTATATGTAAAAATAAATTCAAACCCTAAGGTCACTAACACATACCGTTCCGGTGCCCTCTTCCTCATGAAAAATTAGGTCTTGCAGACCATTGCGACAATTTATTGCATATGTTCGGAGATCTTCAACATTCATGTTGTAAATCTCCTCATCTGTACGATAAACAAAATTGGTACGTGCATTTTCACGTGCTTTTTGTCGATTTAAACAAAGATCGACTCCACTCAATCCACTATGAACATTGTCGATCATAACATATCTTGCTTCTCGACTTATTTGAGAAGTCGCATCCATCTTTGATCGCAGAGATTCGACTCGAAACGGTCGACTCACCAATGGAGGCTCAGGGCGAGGCAACTCCACATCTCGCTTAGCGCCCTTACGTTGATATAATCGACCTCTCCCCGAGCCAAAAAATTCTGAAGGAAGGTCATTGTAGTCAGGTTTCATACCCAAAAAAAATTCTGCATAAAACATTTGTGAAAAATAAACAGGAACCTCATCGTTCCATGGTAGCCTTCCAAAGGCCGCAAGATGTCGATCATACAAATAACCAGCTTTGTCTAGGTGTTTGAAATACTGCACCTTCAACATTTTTCTTTTTGGCCCTTCCTTATAATTAAACATTGAATTGGCCTCTGCTCTTGTAACTTTTTGTTTTATGTCCTGCCATTTATCGGGACCTATCACTGTTTATTTTCTCTTTCTCATCAGTTCTACAAACGAACCAGTCATTGGCCCCAAATTTCTGTACACATTTACCATTTCACCCAATGAATGTGTAACTATTTCAAGGCTTTGTCTACTCTCAGCAGGTAGAGACAAAGCCATGAGATCTCTTTGCAATTTTGCATGAAGGCTTTCACACCTTTGTAAGGTGCATTCCGCCATGTTGGTTTCCCATGGTATATCAGTAATCTCAGGCGGATAAGTTGTGCTGGGTTGACAACCTTCTTCTTGAATGTAGCGAGATACCCTGCATCTATTTTGACCACTAGCTTGAACATTTTCGGCCTCTACATCAATATATATAAAATTTCGTATATTAGAAAAAACACATGTAAAAAAAGTTGTACAAATTTAATGAAAAAATATTGAAATTGATGGCAACCTTGATGTTGTTGGTTAAAATCTTCTCCAACATGACCCTCTTGAGAACCAGACCCAGAATGACGCTGTTGAGAACCAGACCCACAGTGACCCTGTTGAGAACCAGCAGCCATTGATTGGCCTTCGGGGGAATAAATATCACCTCCTTCCCGCAACCTGCTACCACTCATACCTCGACCGGTTGAACCTTGGCCACGCTCCATGGATGGAGTAGAAACCCTTCTCCTCTTACCTCCTAAAAATTAAAATATGAAACTTATTAACAACTAATTTCACTCACAAAGTTAATAAAAAAATCAATTCCATATGTACACACATGTATGGATATTTAAGATTATATTTAAATACCGTGAACATCCTTCGATCCCTGAACCTCCATATGGGATTCGGCTGATCTTCGTCTTTCATCCTCCATGATATATATCTATTGGTTGACATTTACACAAAATATATTTCAATAAATTAATTTGTAATTTAGTGTACACAAATTATGTAGAACACAACTTTCAAAGAAATAATTGATCATGTGTGAAACTAAATTTAGTCGAAAAAGATATTATAAAAATGATAAGTTCACCAAATTGCGCTTTACATGGTGGGAGCACACTTGGTATAAAATTTACTACTTATACACTTTAGTTTCTGGAAGAAATGACACATGTACATAGTTTACCTTAAAGTTGCTGTGTTTTACGAATATTAAAATGAAGAACTTCTATTTAGATCCATTCGAGAGATTGACTGTAGGGGCATTTACTAGATATGTCACCTTTCATAAAAGATGAGATCCAGAGGCTACCTGGCCCTTTACAGACTCTGCCTATAGAACTTGTAGAAGTAAACACTAGAGGCATTAACAATATCAAAGAACGTTTTCATGCTTAGACATGGGAATGTGTCTCTTTCCCTATGCAAAAAAATAGTTCAAGGTAGTTAATCTTCATAGACATGTCATCAAGCAAGTCAATGTGATCATCCCCAACTTACTTTTTATGAAATTAGGCTTGGAATCCTCTACAACCTAGTGGATGGAGTTGAATGGGAACTAGGTTGAAAGGCCTTTACAAAATACATGCTAGTGAATAACACTTACTAGGTTATGCCAACAAATAAAGTGGGAGAAATGTTTTCTCCTTGAGGTTGTCCAATTGGGTGTGTAATACCAACTTCACCCATTTCCTCACAGGTTTCTCTCTTAGGTTACAAATGTCTTCCACCTTATTAGTTATATATTTTTCAATTTCCCGAGGATTCCTTGATTTTTTTCTCCTACCATCTCCCTCTCTCACTCCCCAAATTATTGTCATCAAACATGCCCCATTGAGGATCTATGCAATGTTTGCACCATACTTAGAACTTTCATTGCTGCTAATTGAAATTGGATTCATGTATACTAGATTGCTTGCTTAAGTGGCTCTTACTTGGACAATATCCTAAGATGAGTTTGACATGATGGTCATATGAGGTTGGAAGCTACTTGGTTTAATTTTCCTTAAATTTTCAAAAAAACAGAGAAAAAATGTCATTTTCAATCATTTTTTATTAGCTTCTGCATACAACAAATGGTATCACAATTGCAACACAGTCATGTTCCATGAGCATGAATTATGAATGTCGCAAGCCAAATGGCAAGGAAATTTGCATTCATTTAGGCAAAAGAAGGCTATGACATTAAGGTCCATGCTAGAAAAAATTATGAAAATAAAGTTGCTAAGTCTTGATACTTACCATGTGTTTCAAAGCCATAATGAAGGTTGGCTTTTAGAGTGTCCTCTCAAAGCCCTGTCTTGAGATGAAATTTAATTCAATGTCTCTTAGAGTTGCAAGGTGGAATTGATAGAACTATTTGATTTCTTTACCATAAATGGGAAGACAAGATGTCAGAAGATTTTGGGAAGGTCCACTCTTGAGCGAGAGCCTCATGATTACAACCTAATCATGAGAATCAAATGGGAGTGCATCCTTATTTTGAAAACAAATAGGATTCTAAGCTACCTAGAGCATCATTACTTTTTAGGGTTGCTTGTCTCCCATAAGGATTCATAGGAAAATAATTGTGTTGATTGTCTAGAGATATATGTGTGTGCGTGTTTCATTATGTTCTCTATTTCTTACGTTGTGTTTCATTATGTTTTAAATTTCTTACATTTCTTCCCTCCTATTTTTCTTTCCACTCAAGGTTTATAAAATAACATGAGAAGCAACATGAGACTTGGAACAATCATTTTCATTATCTAAGAATGACTTAAAATGATCTTGTATGTCTTCTCATTTTAGAGCTCAAATTTTTAGGAAGGATTTAAGTATCCACCTTTCAAGAATCACTAGAAGAGGTTGATAAAGAATATAGGAAGACAAAAAACTAACCAGTGGTGTACTAAATGTATTTCTTGGGAGGTATATTGGCATATGGAATTTTGGTAGCTAGAACTTTTCCAAATAAGTGAATGTATTTGAAAACCAAACCTCTAGTTTATTTTGGTTTAGACAAGGTATAGAATTTGAAAAGTGAATTCCCTCTTTCTTCCTCTTACATGTCCAATGATCGGAATCTAGATTGAGGGAAAAAAATTTCCTAAATAAAAATTTTGCATTTTATTTGTACACGAGTTTTTAAAAGCTAATTAACTCATAAATTTCTCACAAAATACACTTAAATCTTGACACAAACCTCTTCCCAATTGGCTAACTTAAAACGATCCTAAACACATTTTTATTTAAATAATGAGGGAGATAGCCCAATAAAACTAGTTTGTCCATATTCAAATCAAGTTGGTATCAAAGTACAATTTATCTCATTTTAGTTAAGGTTAGTTAGAAGAATTAGCTATTGGTTTCTGTCTTCAATTTCCTCTCAAAATGAATGTGTACACGCTTTTGAGAGACACACTAGACCTAAATAAGGTCCAAATTTTTGATGAAAATGTGCTATGAAAGTAAAGGGTTAAAGGCAAACATGTACAAGGCATAGTTAATACAAGGCATAGTTGAGCCAAATGTTGTTGAGGAAGGGCCTAATTATTTGGGTCTTGGTTATTGAAAACATGGAGAATGCTCCAAAGCCAAGGAGGCACATGAATTTGTTCTAACAAGGAATTTTATTTCGTGTTCATTACCTCAAGCATGTGAAGTTTGTGTTCATGATGAATGGAAAATTTTGACACCCACTTTGCAAGAAGATGTTAATAAACATGCAGCTAATGAGAATGTAAAAGAAGGGGATGTTGAAAGCTCTATCTAGTCATTGAATTCATTGCTAGTATTCAGAGGAGAGCCACTACCTCATCAAATTCACCTAGGACTCAAACCATTATTTTTAAATTTGAAATATCATGGTGTGTTGTTTCAATGCCTGAATCCATAACCCTAACATAAATTGTTTTATTCTTTTTTTGCAAGATTTAGTTGGTTATATTAAAATTCAGTTGAATTTAAAATTCTTGGCTTAGTGGCATGAACCAAACATATTGTACATGTATTAAATGAGGAATTTGGCTCTCCCAATCATTTCTAAATCACCCATATCACCAAGAAAACATGTTTTAAAAGAACATACTTTGGTATGGGAAAGACCTTAGGTTTCAAATATTATAAGAAGGTTTTTGATATGGTTGAGAGAATGTGGAAAATAGAATCCATAAACAAATTATTTTTCAAAACGTATTACTATCATGTTGACTAGGTCATGGTATGAGAGAATAAAATTTTAGCCCCATTACTCATGCATGGAAAGCTAGCTACATGTGGAATTTTAGCAAGACTCTAAAAGGTCTAAAATCACAAACCTCGTTAATTGTTGACAGAGTCAAATCTTACACCTAGTTGGCTATCACGCTATGTTAAATACTTGGCCACTAGGAGGAATAAGAGTTCCATTTTGTGTTATTGTATTTTGTTACATAGTTGAAAATACAACTAGGAGTGTGAAGTTAGAGAGAAAAATGTATGAAGTTAAGTTTTTATAGCAACCTTACACGCTAAAAGTCTTAGCTAACTCTAGAGAGATTTTCATTATCTATATGGAAGGCAAGAAGGATTATAGATCCCCTTAAGCTTAAGCTTATGTAGTTTGTCAATTTTTATCATATAATTTTTGGTAAGGGTAAATTTTTTTTTTATCTATAGTACAAGTCATGAGTTCCCCAATTTTACCTTATGTAAAGCATGATTCTAGGATTACTACAATTTGTACTTGGTTTTTTATTGTGATGATGCCCTGTCTCAATCACTTGGCAATCTCTCGATGGGTAGTTAAATCTTTATAACAATACTTAAGTAATATTTATCTAAATTTGTATTATGTGAAATTATGTAAAAAATGGTATACTATATTTCATAAAATTGGGTTGAGTTTATCATATATTTCAATGAAAGTTGATTAAATATGTTTTCTTTAAAAGGATCTAACAATTTTGTTAAGGTATGAATTTGCAATTTTGTGTGGCTCTCTATCAACCTTCACTTCATCATTTCTAGAAAAAATCTACTTGCTCATTCGTATACCCACTTTCTATTCAAATGCATGAGTTTTGAACTCTCGGTAACTATGTTTTTCCATGCAGGAAAATTATATGTCAATATGTCATGCTTCTTTAATTTATCTTTTATAGATGACCGGAGCATCCCTTTTTAATCTATCCCTTTTGACTTCGGATATGTGGGCAATACTCATCCGCATATTTTCTATCATAAAGTAGTGAGTAACATTGTATTCCATTTGTGTCAATGTTAAGGTTAAGCGCATGGATTAAAGTTTTATATTTAAAATACATTGCCACGGTGTACATTTATATCTAAAGAGTCCAAAACCTCATTCAAGACCATATGTTTTGTTGATGTAGTTTGATTGGTTATATTGCATTGCTTTTGCAGTTGTTGTTGTGGGCCTCACCATCTAGTGATTTTAGGTAAAAAATTATTTACATGGAATTTTGAAGTATCCTAGAATGTTTATTATTTATCACTAATAGCCTTGGTGATTTAGTTGTTTTTTTTTATGCTACTTGGTTACCCATATTTAATAGTTGTTCATGTCTAATTCATTGCTAAGGCTTTTTATTGGCCTGTCGGGATGTATTTTTCTCAAATCCGTAATGGCTAAAAGAATGAAATTTATCTATGAAAAAGAGAGGTCATATGGAAAACAAATTGTTTGCAAGTGTTCTTTTGAACCCATAGAACTTGCAACCCCAATATGGATACAATACTAAGTAATACATAGCCTCCTCATCTAACTTAGCCAGGGATTTGCAATACTATATTTGAGTTGGCTAGCTCCATTTTAGGATATTATAATGTTAGATTATTATTTCTATAGATTTTGATTATGGTAGTAAAATGTTACAAAAAGCCGGAAACTACAAATAATTTTATTCTAGATATATGTAAAAAGGACATGGTAGATAAAATCAAACAATATTAAAATTTTCATAAATAGTTTAGATAAAAATACATTTTCTAATTTTGATTGTAAATTCCAAGGCTTAAAGCAATAATTTTTCTAATATATTTTTTTTAATTAATAAATAAAAAAGAAGCATTTTCAATCAAAATCACATCCAACATATAATAAAAATAATAAAAACAATTTAAAACTTCATACACTATGACATTACTATGGCAAAGAGCATAAAAATATACTAGTAAAAAATCGTTTTCTATAATAATGGAGAGCTTCAAATATACAAGAAAAAAAAATCTTTCAGCCTCCTTGTATCCCAAAGAAAGAGTTGCTCAAACAATCATATTTTAAACAATTAAAACTTGGAGAAAATCATATGTTTTTGAATTTCAATTATATAAAAAATTAGTCAAATATAAGACAAGAGTTACTCATACTATAAAATTTTAAATAATATTAACTTTAAAAAAAAAAAAATTGGGAATGAACCAAAAAAAAAAAAATTATAAATTTCATTTACAGTAACTTAAATCCATATTAACACCTCTTGATAAATCGGAAATCAAATTAAATCTATATTAATTAATTTAATAGTTTAAATTCCTATTTGTGGTGTGCCAAATAGAAATATTCAAAGCGAAAGTTACAACTTACAAATATTACTCAAATATATCACAAAAGGAAATAGAATAAAAATCATAATGGACAATATGAACCAAAGTATTATACCTTTATTGATATGGATGGATTCTTAATTACAAAAATTTGAGTAAAATATGATGAAGCTTTGGGGGAACTTTAATGAAACACTTTGTGGACAATATCAAAAGAGTTAAGAAAGTGGCTGCTAACTAGTCTAAAAAGAAGGCAACAGAAGATAAAAATGATCTTTTAGAAGTAGAATAATTCATTTCTAGGCTTTTTGACAATAATTTGCAATTTTTACTGAAAAAGACTTGCAGTCTTTGAAAATTTTGGAGGGGAGAAAGCAAGCACTATTAGAAAAGGAAACAGTTTAATGAAGACTTCAAAGTAGAGCCATCTAGTTCGCTGAAGGTGATAACAACACTAATTTTTCCAGAAACATGTAAATCATAAAACCTGCAACAAAGCTGCAGATTTGGAAAAATATTACAGCCATGAAACTAGACTTTTATAATTTGATTAAGGAGAGTCAGATGTCCAAGTTGTCATGGAGACAATTCAAATTTCAAATCCCTCCATGGTGTCAATAAAATGGTAGAGAAGAGGGTAATGAGCATGCTAAAGTTGAGAGTTATGTGGAGAAGCTAGAGGCAAGCGTCATATAGATAGAAAAAAAAAAGAATAGAAAAGAAGATGATCCAATCCTGCAAAGTAGGCTACCTACTTGCACACTCTTTTTGCAATTTTTGCAAAAGAGTCGAATGGCTCAACAAGTGCTCCAAATAACATGGGAGAAGATGGGCTATCCACTATAAAAGTCTTTTCATTCATCAATGTGCAAAAGTGGAGCAATGATAAATGGCTAATATCAAAAATCTATAATAAGGGATGAATTGTACATTCAATCAATGTACATAAAACATACATATTATAAATGTACATACAGAATGAAACACAAACTGTAAAACAGGAAGCACTGTAACGATGAGCATGAGACACAAACACCAAACTACAACTTGCAAGAACTCTATATATAGATTCCCAGAATATATGAATTATAGACTCCCTGAATAAGTTTTGTTCGAGAAATTATGACAGCAAGTATGCTGAAGGCTATTACCAACAGGACATGGACATGTGTTATTGGGTACCATACTCTGGTAAGATAGATTTTTTTCAGTATGAAAAATACCCTGGTTTTCAAGTATAAGTTATGTTTAACAAACTGAAACTAAATAGTTAGTTTCCGAGAAAAAATGGAAGTCCTATTTGTATTAAGGTGACAATTGTATATAGTAAGTACTACTCATTTGAAGATTGTGTTAAAAATAATCCATTACAGTAAATATATCTTGCAATTACAAACATTCCATATACACCAATTCATGTATTCTCTAAAATATACAAAGTTGACACCACATCAAAATTTCCTTCTCATTTCTCATTGGATATAAGAATTCTACTCCATACATTCAAAAAAATACAAATTATCCAATCCACTAGGCTCTGATAGCCTGTGATTAAACTATAGTGTATGAAAAAAAAAACACAAAGCTTCATTGGAGAAGCATAATAAGTTGCCTGAATTTCATATCTAGGAAGTGGTACTATAAATACATATACCAAATAATCTCCCAGTGGTTCTATTATTACATGTGTCAATCAAATTTAAATCACATTTTGGATAACTTGCTAAAATTCCTCAAGATGACAAATCGTTTGTAAGCACACCATAACAACTACAAACTGATTCAGGTAATGAGTATTGCAATCGGTTCACTATTATAGAAAAAGGACTAGATTTTACAATCATTGATATAAATATGATAATAAATATTCATTGCATATGAAGCATGGACATGAATGACATTTGTATTATAGCAAGGTCCACCCTGACGAATTGAAGCACAATCTGCACCACCCAACCCACAAGAAAAATAAAAAGACCCTTGAAGAACAAATGGATTAGAGCAGTGCGGACATTCGTTCATTCTCCACAGAAAAGGATTTTGAATAGCACGGACATACCCGACGGATTCGAAGAGTGCCGACGTGATAGCAAACAACGCGACCAAGAGGAACAGAGCACCAGTGCGGCCAGGACGAACAGAGCACCAGCGACAGGGACAGCAAAAATTGCACGAACAATGAAAACAGTAAACGTACAAACTTCGCGGGTGATTTATTTATAGAAAATAGTTCGGCCAAACTATTTTAAAAGTAAAAGTTCAGTCAAAATTCTATTGCCGTTTTTCCAATCTCCGGCAAAAATTCTGTTTGCCCGCGCCGTCACTATACCGTCAATCTAAACAGAATCACGAGTTCGGCCGAACTTTCTAAGAAAGTTCGGTCGAACTATTATATAGTTCGGCTGAACTTTATAAAATGTTCTGCCGAGATATTGCCGAAAAAAATTTCCGACCCCCGATTCTCACAAAAGTGTAATCTAGCTTCACGTTTCTGCCCCATAACTAAATAAATCGAATAGGTACAAACAAACCCTTATAACACAGATTTTGGCGGAGGAAATGTATGTCATTCCCTCTCAAGTAGCATAATAACCAAAGATGTAAAAATAGTCATAAATATTTGAAAAATAAAATATGACAGTGTTAATCTGATTGGTAGAATAAAAGAAAAGAGAAACTAGAAACAGATTTTCTTGGGTAATGCATCATTAGTACTGCTAGCAAACAAGAAGTTTACGAGATATGCATATAACGAAGATTTATAAACTTGAAATCTTAACACCTTCGTAGATATACTGGTTTACGATGCAATTAACCAAATAGCAGTACAATTATCATAATAACCAAATAAAGGTATCTCTCAACATTTAAACTGTAACTACAGGCCAAATTTAACAGCGGCATCTTTACGACTAACATGCGGTAGGAGAGAAAATCAAACTCGGTTATAAACCCATATTCAGGTAAACCCTTAAAAACAATAATAAATACATAAACATCTGTTCCTTAAAATTTTAGAGTGCCTAATCGTAAACCCTTTGTTCGGGTGCACAAACCCTAAACATCATTATATAACCAGCAGTCGAAGGCCCTGTAGCCTCGACAAAGAATCCGGGTGAGGGTTTTTTTTTCCCCTTTGGTATTGGTGAGTACCTGTAAAAATTGGATGGAGTATTAGATGTGGATTTTGCAGAGTAGTCATCCAAAGGGTGCGAACTGAGAGCAGACTATTCTTACCTGCGAGCAAAGAAACAACTAGTTACAAAGTTGTATAGATTTATAGGGTAAGCGGAAAAGAGATGGAAATCCTCTAGTTAGTACCCATTTTAATTTTCGGCTAGAATTTATACCTGGTAAAGAGATACTCAATCACGGCCGTCCCTGCAAGCCATGAACTATGGGGTTAAATTACCTTTAATTGAGATTCTGCGGATGTCCCTTTGTTCGGGTGTACAAACCCTGAACATCATTTTATAGCTAGCAGTCGAAGGCCCTATAGCCTCAACGAAGAATCCGGGCGAGGGATTTTTTCCCCTTTGGTATTGGTAAGTACCTGTAAAAAATGGATGGAGTATTAGCCATGGCTTTTGCAGAGTAGTCATCCAAAGGATGCGAACCAAGAGTATAATATTCTTACCTGCGAGCAGAGAAACAACCAGTTACAAAGTTGTACAGATCTATAGGGTAAGCGAAAAAGAAATGGAATTCCTCTAGTTAATACCCATTTTAATTTTCGGCTAGAATGTATACCTGGTAAAGAGATACTCACTCGTGGCCTTCCCTACAAGCCATGAACCAGGGGGTTAAATTTATTTTAATTGAGAGTAAGGGTTATAAATGCATATAAACTTAAAATGAGCATGGATAGCCTGTAGGAAGATACTTACCCTCTGCAATGAACCAAGAACTATTTCCTTTCCAGATTGGAGCCGGTCTTGAAATGTTATGGGAAGCAATCACACTCTCAGAATCCTGGAAAATCATACAGAGGGGCCATTCAGCCTTACTGTAAAGAAAAAAAAAAACTAAACAAGGAAACTAATTTTGTAGCTAAGAATGAACTCTGCCGAAGAAGCCCAAACTTGATTTAAAGAAAACTTGGCGGAGTATGCAACTAAGCGAAGCCGAGATCGAAAGGGCGTCAAAATCCCAAAGAAAATCACACCCTTTTGGCTCACAGTCTAGCTGGAAATAGTTGCAGTTCATTACTTGTTTAGCTCCCAAAATGAATGGCAGTGATCGCCGAAGTGATTTTTCCTTAGAAGGATTGAAGAGTATGAGGCAAACCATGACAGTTGTGCCAGGGCAGAGTAGCCAGTACAGCTAGGAATAAATGGTATTGAATAATGGGTTATGGAGAAGCGAAAATGAGGCCAAGTGCAGCTTCTCTCAAATCCAAAGATAAAAACTAATAAAGAGAAATCTCACTTTTAAAGAGTCAAATAGTATATTTTTCTAATGCAAATCTTCTCTCAAAAGTTAACACCGCCTTAACTAAGTACAAATCAATGTCGTATAGGATCAATTGCATGCATGTTGGTGTAACACATGTATCGAATTATTAACATTCTTACCATTGCCGAGCTACAGAAGTAAACAAACCTTTATGTATAATCGGTACAAATCGTATAGCATTTCAATGCACTGTTCTTGCATAGATTGTGAATTAAGCATATTCACCTTTGTATAGCCAGTAACATGGTGATTACAAGGTCGATTTAATTGTATCATTTAGATAGGATTTTTGTTGAGTTATTATGGTAAAAGTAAGTAAAAAGAAATTTTTTTTTTTTTTTTTTTTTTATGTTGGTAATTATTGTTGTGGTGTAAGTGACAATTCTGTAGGGTTGAGTTGCTCTCGATGGAATTGCAGATAAAAGAGCAACCATAAATAATTAGTCAACGTCACTTGTCATTTTTTCAAATTCAGAAGTTGTTTGTTCATAATTTCATATAAAAAGAGAATGTTAATTACTAACGAAATTTAATAATCGGTCAATTAAATTAATTTTTTTTTTAAATATAAAATTGAATTTAAAATAATAAAACAATAAAAATAAAAGCACAAACTCAATCCTCAGACTAATACATACACAATGCATAAATTTACTATAATATAGTAAATTTATTCATCTTTCTTGAAACACAACTAAAAAGGGATATCTGATATACATTTTTCACTGTGATTAAAATTTTTGTATTATGTGATATAAAATGTATATGGTGAAAGTTTTAATAATAAAATAATAATTTAGTTTATTTAATTTTTTATTTATTTTAATAATGGAAGATGTATAATAAAATAAGTGTTTTTATGTTTACTATGGATTTATGTTTATAAGTATTTAATAATTATCTAATTTTTATTGTTATATTAATTATCAATAATTATTATGTGAATGATAAGGATTTAATTTCTACTTTATATTTTAGAATATTTTTAACAATAGTAACATATCAAAGATTAAGATCTATCTCAAAAGTAATTTTGAACTTTCTTCATTTTAATTAAAGAGAAAATGTCATATAGACAAATGCAATAAAAAATGATTTATAGTTTTTTGAATATATGATATTGATAAGCAGTAATATTGCAACACAACCTATTTACAATTTAAGTATCTCTATTAAAATAAAAATAAATATCCATAAAAATAAAAATAAATGATATTTATAATAGATTATTATCTCAAAATATATATTTTTTAAAAACATATAAATATTTATTAACCATTTAGTTTATATAATTACCCTAATTATTATTTATCACTCTTAATTAAATGAATACATAAACAAGTGGCCTCTGAATTTCAAAAATGACGAATAGACCTTAATTGATGAAATTTGAACTAGTGAAAACCTCAATAATTGACCAATGATCCACAAGATCATGAACAGAGCCAACGTTATCTCAATGATCTTTGGCAGAAAAAATTAATCAAACTTCCTTAAAAAAAAAAAAAAATTTGAATCGGTTAATGAACGCCAAAGAACAAAATGGACTGGATTTTTTCTCCCATTTTGTTGATATCTTCCTAGAAGATATAATTAATATTATTGAGGAAGTTAAAGCTATTGGTAGTTTCAAAGGAGGGATCAATTCCACTTTTATTGTGTTGATCTGTAAGAAGAGTGATCCTCGATGTTTTAATGATTTCCACCCTATTTCTTTATGAAACACCCTTTACAAGATTGTTTCGAAGCTATTGGCAGAAAGGTTAAAGGGATTTATTGCTAGATTTGTTACTCCCGAATAGTCGGGTTTTCTTCCTCGGCGGAGCATTCATGATGTCATGGCTATAACTCAAGAATCTGTGCATTCTATTAAGTCTAGGAAATTAAATGCGGGGATCATGAAAATTGATCTTAATAAAGCATATGATAGAGTCGATTGGAGTTTTCTCAAATTAATACTTCATAAAATTGGGATGTCTTGTGACATTGTTGACTGGATCATGGGTTATATCACTACCTAATTTATTTCTATTATCATTAATGGAAGAGAATCAAATTATTTTAGACCAGGGAGAGGGTTAAGGCAAGGATGCACACTATCACCTTTAATGTTTATCCTAGTTATGGATGCTTTTAGTCTAAATTTAAGGAGTGTTGTTTCATCTGGTGATTTTTGGGTTTAAAAATATCCAGTAAAGGGGACATCTCACATAGTCTTTTTGTTGACGACGTCCTAATTTTTGGGCTCTTGATCATAAGCTATTGGAGGGTGCTTAGTCATATTTTTAAATTTTTTTGTTATGCATCGGGCATGGAGGCGAACAAAGGTAAATCTAGTTTCTATCATTTGGAAGGTTCCATGGAGGTAATACAGTATATACAGGACACGTACAAATTCCAAGTTTTAAAACTTGAGGAAGGTATAACATACCTCGGATTCCGATTGCGGGCAACCAAATACACTATAAATGAATAGCTGTGGGTGCTGGAGAAATTTCAGAAAAGAATTAGTAACTGGTCAAATAAGTGGCTGACTAAAGGAGGGTGACTAGTTCTTACACAGGTTGTTCAACAACAACTTACTATCTACTGGGTTAATTTGTTCCAAATTTCTCGAAAGATACTCAACAAAATCCGAGGTTTTATGGCGCATTTTATTTGGAAAGGGGGCATAGGGAAAGGATCATACCACTTGATTAACTGGGAGAAGATTGCGACACCAAATAAGCTGGGTGGCTAGGGAATCATTGACTTGGAAAATTTCAAGAAGGAACTTCAGATGAAATCCCTGGAGGTGTCTATGCTCTCCAGGACCATGGAAGGATATCATGGAACATAAATATTTTAATAAAAATTTAGTGGAATATTTATATATGAGGGATAACCTTCAATAGAAAAAAGGTTCTCAAATGTGGATGGGCTTCCAGAAAGTCTGGCCGGATTTGAAAAACAAATTAAGATGGCATTTTAGGAAAGGAGTGTACATAAAAGTGGGCCAATCTGGGCTGGAAGGAACATAAGACATATGCATTTTTAGGGAGGAACTTTTAACTTTCCTAAATAAAAAAGGAATTTTCTTTTTATGTCAGATCATGGAATGGCAGGGGGATCTTCCGAAATTGTACCCGGTTGATAAGCTTGATATACCTAATTCATTGGAGGAGGATTGGAATTGTTACTCTGACACGCTGAGAATAAAGGGTCTTCATAGGAGCAGTCAGGGCAACCACATTAAGTGGCGGGTAAATTTAGCAAAGGACAGATAGCCATCAATGATATTTATCATAATATGATGAAAGAAAGAGTATGGGTGGGGACTCCTAGATGGATAATGGATATGTGGAAGACAAAAGCACAAAAAAACAAGCCATCTTTTATTGGCTGGTATGGCAGGATAAAAACTTGACATGGCACAACTTACAATGGAAAGGGATGAAGGGTCTAGGAATCTATAGACTATGCTGGCAAGAAGCGGAAGCTAATAAACATATGTTCTATAATTTTACTTTTTCCAAGAGGGTTCTCATTGAAATTTACAGTAAACTCAAGTTTGAGGTGCCTTCATATGAAAATGCAGAAAGTTGCTTCATTTGGTGGAATAGAAAGGGTAAAAATCTTTCAATCATTCCTATTATTTTTCATTTGACTATATGGTGCAGCAGGAACAGATGGATATTTTGAAATCAATCTTGCACACCATAGAAAGTTAGCAATCAAGTGATCCTTGCATTGGAAAATATGAAGGCTATTGAAAAACCTCCAGTGGACTTGTAGATTAGATAAATACCTCATGAAATTAACTACCCCACAGGCTTCTTCGATGGAGTAGCACAAAATCAAATATGTGTATGTGGTGTAGTATTGATGATAAACCCATGTTGCCATTATAAGATGTATTGGTATGGAGGTATTGGAACGAATATGAGGGCAGAAGTTATAGCACTCTGGGAACTTATGTGGTTTGCACACCACATCTGCATGCACAGATTGCCTACCTGTGGGGATTCTCAAGTCTTGATCGATCACCTAAACAAGGGATTGGCCCTCTGTCCTTAATTTCTAACTTCTTGGATGGGTTGCATTTCTATAATGCACAAAAAGTTCCCCTCTATCACCTTCTGCCATATTTATAGAGAAAATAACACACAAGCAGACAGGTTATCGAAGAAGGGACTACAAAGAAGATATGGAGAAATTCACTATGAATTGTGTGAAGCAATTGGAAGAGGAGCTAAAGGCTCCATCATATTTTTCTAATATCTCTTGTTTACTGTGCAGTTCACGTAAGATGGTCTGAGGAAGGGATAACTATTACAATAATGGAATATTTTCAGTGTGGTCAGGTATTGGGCTTTCCTCTTTTAACACGGAGATTTCATTAACAAATCTGCATATGAAGCATTTAAAAAAAATATAGTGAATAGAAAACACTGTCTTTCATTCAATAAGTTTCATCTATTACAATCTTCAAAACTGATGTTCTAGTTTTTCAGCATATTCTGCTCTATCATACATTGTTCATCAAACGAACATGTATATATATGTTTTACAAAATAGGGTGTAACCAGATATTGAAATAAAACTATATATTAAAACTTATTAAAATAAAACTATTGAATATTTAAAAAAACATTACAAAACATATGTTGGAGCGATGGAAAATTGTGTTGGGTGAGGCCAGCATCAAACGGCACAATAAATGAATGGGGAATAAATCTATGAATATTTATCGCATAAAACGACGAGCTGACTGGGCTTCGTTTCGATGCAACGAGCTTTTGATTGGTTGCGGGAGATGGTGTGCTAGCAGGTGGGGTTGCGCTTATCACGTGAGTTCAGAGGGCAGGTGACGTGGGCAAGAAGCAGTGCGATGATTTCTGATTGGTTGAGGTTAGGGTGATGTGGATTGGTGGGATGGTTGTGTGGGTCAAACCATGATTTAGCAAATATGGAAGTCTGCGATAGTGCAAAAAAAAACAAATGCGGTTGTTGCAGGTGGCTTATGAAGAAAATTGAATGCGATGGTTCAATGCATTAAAATGCAGGTTAAGTGTATAAACAAAAAAATCAACTGCCACTCAGAAACTTAAATTTAAAGTCTGTTGTTGTCCTGGTCCAGTCCTTTTGTTATGTATTTCTTTGCAATAAAAAATAAATCATAATTTATGTTGTTGTCCTGTTGCATAGTACAGATTGGAAGTTGAGAGTAATTTCCAAGAGGCCACACCAAACCTTAGCTAGCTGGATTTTTTAGCATGCCTCCTCCCCTAACACAGGACACAACCACCTTGTGAATTTTGATCCCAGAACACCTTGCTAACTAGGCCCATGCTGACTAGACCCATCCCCAACTACTCAACCAGTTGTTCTAATAAAACTTAACCATAAATAAAAGAAATTGTCTTTTTAATTCTAAACATAAATAACAATTTTGTTAAAAGTTATTTATCAAAATGAGGTTCAGCGCTTTGTTATTGAAAATATCATGGAGGAACATTTTGTACAAATTTATCTAGTGGATTGCATGCGAAATTACTTAAATTTACCTATCCATATCACGTGACAAAAATGATAAACCTAACATGTAAAGTGATTCAGTGAGTGCTTATAAATTAGCGAGGTTTTCTTTTATAAGTTCCATAGAAATTGGTAAGGTTGTCCTCTAGAAGTTCTATACTTGTAATTAGAAGAAGTTGGAAAACAAAAACGATTGTTGTTTCATTTATTGCACGTTGAAATAGAACAAATAAAACTATGAGCTAGTTCAGTACACGCTTATGCAGTCTTTTATCACTGAATTTTGTAGTTATTCCCCCAAAGTATACGGGAAGGATCATCAATTACGAAGCTTTGTATTATGTTTTCAATCTGGTCTGTGTAGATCACTTTGTTATAATGTAACATGAACCAGATATTTTTTAATCTATGATAAATATGAATGGTTAGAAATAACAGCATTTTTTTCTACTGAAAAAATAGAAACTATCAGAACTCAGTATCACAGAAAGGCAAGCAGCCCGTTGACAATTTGGGAAGCTCTAACTGTGGTGGCCGCTTGTGAGCTTTTGCTTCCAGATTAGATTCATTGTTCGTTTCAAATTAAATTATATAATTCATCCACATCATTTCATTTTTTTCATCGCTCTTCTGGAAAGTCCTTCACGTTAATTTGTTCGCATAGGGTGCCTTCTCAAGTCATGCTGAGTGCATAGTGATGGGAATACAGTTGCTGCGAGTAGTTTGCTCGACCTGCTGGGTGAGTGCATGCGTGAGTTTTCGGGGTTCGATTTTAAGGGAGTTTGGAAATGCAGGTGTCAATTTTGTAAGGAACAGGTGGACTGAGTGGTTTGCAGGGCACAGGTTAATCTGATATCCCAATTTCAAGTGCAGAATAACTATAACGGCCTCGGCTTTCTACATTCGCCAGAATTAGATGTCTGCCAAACTGGTCAGGAATGATTCGGCACTACATTTGTGGACATGAAATTCGTGAAGCCATTGAGAGGAAACACCATCTTCCACGTTGATAAATCTGATCACATCAGAAGTCGTGTTGTGTACCGTAAATGTGTGCAGAGCTCGCTGTGCCCTCCTATGGATGTTTCTCATTACTTGGTGATTTGGCTAATTGCGCTGAGAGGCGCTCTACAGTCCATTATATAGGGATGTGTAGATGTAACCTGTGCCCTGTAAAATTTTGATATGTCGAGCCCAATATATAGAGATGTGTAGCTGTAACGTGTATCATGTAAACTTTTGATATGTTAGGCCCAATATACAGGGATGTGTAGATGTAATGTGGGATTTCTCTTTCGGGCCTGCATTTAAGTTTGGTTCGAGTCTTGCTGGAGCTGGAATTTTCAACAATGTTGGATTCAGAGCACCAGAAAAGCATCACATAGGATAGTAGTGGACAGTGGGGAGAGTAGCACAGAGGACAAGGACAGTGGGTAGAGCAGCAAGGGCAGAGCAGCTAGTTTTCAGTGGACAGTGGGCAGAGCAACAAGGACAGAGCAGCAAGTTTTCAGTGGTGAGACCAACATATATTGAAGAGATAAGCATAAAAAAAAGGGTCAGTTTTGGGCAGAGATTTTGATTTCCCTTAATATCATCATGATAATGGGACAAGAAACTTTAGAACCCATGGAAACAAATGATATAGGGCAAGTGAAAATTGCCTCATCAACGAAAACTAGGAAGTGGGTTTGGGTCAATGTCAAACAATATCAGGGCATTTTAAAAAGGAGACTAGCTCGTCTAAAATGGGAGCAGACAAGGAAAAAAAGGTCTCAAAGGGAGAGTATTGTTCGCAAGAAACAAAATTCAAACAAGTCTTCTTCGGAAACATGTGGAAACAAGTCCAAAGGAAAAAAAAAGGTTAGTGATGATTATGCTTTATATAGTCCCACATCCACACCTCTCACTTGGTCATCTGATCTTTATGTGAAAGAACTTTTAAATGTAAAAGAAAGGTTGGAAGTAGTAGAATCTACAGAGCTGGAAAGAGATTGTACAATCCATATAATAACAGTTGAAAATCAGGCTTTAGCAGAAAGAAACAAAGTTTTGAAGGAACAAGTGTCATTACTACAGGAAGCTCTCCGAATAGGGAAAACATAATGGAAACGCATGAAAGCGGAGGTGAAAAACATGAAGAAATTTGCAGTCGAGAATACAGAGGTGATGAATGCGAAGCCATCTCAAGATAAGGGGAAAGCAGTTGCTCAAATAGACAACAATGAAGAAACATCAATAGAAGGGAGGAAAGGAGATCCCACAAAACTTTCCAAAACTTGGGCTCAAGTTATTAGCAATTCTGCTAAGAGGGAAGTAGAAACAAACATTCAGGTTAACAACATGCAAGATAGAGAAAGCAAGGAAATACTGGATAGAGCAACAAACATAATTATTAAAGGGGTGAAGGAGTATGGGAAAAATGAATGTACTCTTGACCTTGCAAGAGACTTCTTGAAAGACAAGCTCCAATGGAAAGGACAAATATTTCAAGCATGGAGAGTAGGTAAGCTTAACGGTGAGAGATCCAGGCCCATAAAAGTCATCATGCCCAAATTGTGTGATAAAGATATCATTCTAAGAAAGAAGAAACTCTTAAGGGGTTCTCGGTTTTTTCTAGAAGAAGATTTAACTGTAAGACAACAAGAGGAAAGGAGGGATGAAATGAAAAAATTTAGGGCAACAAGAGATGAGGGAAAAAGAGCATGGATTTATAAAGGTAAAGCCGTGATTGCGCAATTTGGACCTCCTTCCAAAGCAAGGCAGCAAAATGATAGCAAAGAAGAGGCAGCAAACTCTTTAGCAAGAAATGAGGAAGTAAGGTCATTATGGGCAAGCAGTGACAAAGACTCAACTGTGAGTCTTGCATTTCAAAAAAAATAGCAATCAAGTCTTACCCAGCTTTCCTTAAGATTAGTTTGTTGGAACTGCAGGGGTTACCCATGGAGACGAGGACCTGGGTTAGGGCCTATTGCAGAAGGTAGAGACATAATTTGCCTCATAGAAACACATGAGCATGAAGGGTGTAAGACACCTTTGTTTGAAGGGTACTGGAAGATAGCAGTGTGGAACAATGCAGCAAGGAATGGCAAAGGGCATGGGGGTATCATGGTATTATTAAGAGAAAAAGAAGGTTGTTTCATTCAACTAGAAAAAGAAGACCCAAATAAGCAATTTGTTTGGCTTAAAATATCATAAAATGGAAATCACATTAGAATTGCAACATGCTATTTTGCACCGCAAGTTTCAAAAATATACAAAAGTAGAGGGCTTGACCACAAAGATCCCTTTGCAGCCCTAAAAATAGATATTGCAATATATTCTTAGCTAGGTGAAGTCCTTATAGTGGGGGATTTCAATGCTAGAACTGCAAGTGAACAAGATAGCATTCTTTGTTGTAAAGAAGACAGTGACCCTATCTGGCTTACAGAAGAGAGTAATCATCAGTGGGAACGAATTTTAGAGGATAAAGGCTGAAATCTCTTTGGAGAAAAACTTCTTATGCTATGTGGGGCCTTTGATTTAGTCATTTGTAATGGTTTGACTAGATGGGAAAAGTCTAGTAATTTCACTTGCAATACTTACAATGGAGCAAGTGTAGTAGATTATGTAATTTTCTCGCATAGTTTGTGTGAGAAAATGGAGAAAGTGTTGATTGGAGATCAAATTTGGGACTTAAAATTAGATCACGCACCAATCTATTTAAGTTTCTCTTGGACCGGAAAGAAGCAATTAGGGTCAAAAAATCAGTGTGTTCAACAAACCCCCCAAAGGGCAGAATTTTCTTGAATCCAGAGAATTGTAATCCCTTCAAAATAATGCTAGAGAGGCTCTTCAAGAAGGAGGAAATCCCATCTCATGGCCTTCATAGTCATAGATTAACACATTTAATTCAAAGCGCACTTGCGGAGTGCAAAAGAGCAAAAATTTAGAAGTTTGAAACAAATTGTTTTCTGGTTAATGCTTGGTTTGATGAGGAATGCAAAAAGGCAAGGAGAAGGTGGAAGGAATCAGACACGGATAACATAAAGCTCAAAGCTTACAAGCAGATAGTAAAAAAGAAAAAAGTTGATTTCATGGTTTCAAGGAGAGAAAAACTAATCTTCCTCGGGAAAAATAACCCCAAATTATTTTGGAAGGAGCTCTAATCGAAAAAGGTGCAAACTGAAAACAACATTACAGCTTCTAAATGGTTTGACTATGCAAGACAACTTTATGAGCAGGATCCCAAGTTTGACCCTCCTCCCTTGGTCAACACAGACAAAAAACTCTTCACGGTGCAAGAGGTAGAGATGGGTATCAAGAGGTTGGGCACTGGAAAAGCAAAAGACTTAGATGAACTCCAAGCAAAGTATCTAAAGTGGGGCTTAAAAATTCTTTCACCTCACATCACAAAAATTTTCAACAACATCTTACAGCAAGGGTTCCCCACAGATTGGACAACTAGTATGGCAATACCTCTTTTCAAGAGTGGTGATGTCAATAATCCCTCCAATTATAGAACCCTAATGATAAACCCCTTGTTTGCAAAGTTATTTGGAAGCATGTTAGAAAAGAAAATGAGCAAGTGGGCAGAAGAAAGAGATAAGCGTGCTAAAGGGCAAGCAGGTTTTAGACCTAAACATTCCATAGTTGATCATTGTATAACTTTAAGTCACATCATTGAAAAAGTTTGGGAAAAAAAGGAAGAAGTTTTCTGTTTCTTTTTTTATTTCAGAAAAGCCTTTGACACGGTTCCTAGGGATAAGCTTTGGGGCAGAATGGAGGAACTCAGGGTTCCCAAGCAATTGAGAGCAGTTGTGCATAGGTTGTATGAAGTGGTGAAAGTCAAAATCAAAACTTCAGCTGGCATTTCTGAAAGTTTTAGAAGCGATATCGGGGTCAAGCAAGGTTGCCCATTGTCTCCTACCCTTTTTGGGTTATATATTGACAAGCTTGAAGAGTGGCTAAATTCGCAAGGGGGTGACGGTATCCATTTGGGCAAGTTCGTTATCAAGCTTCTTTTGTATGCAGATGACCTTATATTGATTACTGAATCGGCTCTTGGTTTGCAAGAGCATTTACGTTCCCTTGAGCATTTTTGTAGAAGGGTTGGGATGCAAGTCAATATTAGCAAAACGAAAGTAGTGGTTTTCTCTAACAAAAGAAAACATAACCAACATAAGTTCTATTTTGAAGGCAGCATTCTGGAAGAAGTTGCAAACTACAAATACCTCGGAATTGACTTCAACAGAAATTTAAGCTGGGATGGTTGTAGAAAGAAAAGAACTTTAGGGGGTTGGAAAGCATTTTACGCTCTTCAAAACAAGTGTAGAGAGGCAGAGTTGTGGGACTGGAAAACCACTCTAACTCTTTTTGGGCTTCTAGTGATTCCGGTGATTCTCTATGGTTGTGAACTGTGGGCCAGCAGCACAACCAAGATGTAGTGGAAACAAATTGAGAAAATTCAGAAACGTTTGATTACAAACAAATTCAAAATTAAAAGTACAGTTCCTTATGCTATCCTGTTAAGTGAAACAAGGGCTGCTCCTATTGAAGCAATTTCTATGGTGCGAGTCATAAGGTATCTGAAAAAAAATGAGCAATTGGAAGAGGGTAGATGGCCTAAGGTGGTGTTTAGTGACAGATTGTGCAAAAGACAGAAGACTTGGATGTTGCAAAATAACAAATGGTTTAGTAAATGGGGTATTTTCTTGAACATGTGTCCTACAAACAGTAAAGAGATAAAAACTTTTGTTATGGATAAATTCCACAAACATACTTGGAAGAAAGAGCTAGAGAGAAAGAAGAAGTACTACATGGAAGAGTTTAACCCCACACATAACCATCAACAAAAGGCGTACATAGGGGCTAATATTTCTTGGAGATCTAAAATTCTTATTGCTCAATTAAGGACTAATTCTCATCAACTCCATTGTGAAACAGGGCGCTGGAAAAGGCCAAAAGAAATGTGGGAAGAAAGAGTATGTATTTTTTGCTCCTCCAGAAAAGTGGAAACAGAAAAACATTTCATTCTAGAATGTGAGGCCTTCAAAGACACCAGGGGAAACTCTGCAGGTATTCTGGTAGCTAATTCTTGGTATAAGCTATTTAGCGAAGAGTTTGTTGATAAGTTGGGAGTGGTCATTGTAAAACTTCACAGGAAAAGGGCTGAATACAAGAGTCAGATAGAGAAGCAATCTGTCCCATAGGCCATTTTTAGCCTCGTGGACATTAAAAATTCTTTCTTTCTTTCTTTCTATATATATAATTTAAATTTATTTTGATAATTATATTTAATTTTAAGGGTAGGAGGAATTATTATTTCTGTTTACTTAGATTCTATTTAATGAGTAATATGATGAGATTTATTAATTTTAAATTATAATATTATTTAAATTTAGAAAAATATATATAAAAGTTTAATATAGAGAAAAATTTGAGTTTAAGTAATAAACAAAATTAAATAGTGTTGTTTAAAGAATTCACAAATTAGTTTAAGATTATGATATAATTTGGTAGATTTTTTTTTTAAATCTATGTTATTGTCAAACTTTAGGATTTTGGGTGCCCTAGGATCTTAATGGTGCTGAATCTATTTCCACCATCAAATCAAAAAAATGATTCAAATACTTCAGCCTTATGTTTTTTTGAAAAAAATTACCAGAATAAATTTGTGGTGAGGACCAATTTGTGGCAATAGAGAACCCCAAATTAAACTAACACAACAATATAAATTAATACTAACTTCTTGATACATCTCACATTGCCAAAGTTTAAAAAAAATTATAAAATTTAACTATATTATTATTGTTACTCTTATTGATAAAATAAATTAATATGTGACTTCAACATATATACATTTAAAAAAAACATGTAATAATATTATTAATTATGGATATTTACTCTCCTTATAAGTCATGACTTATTAATACCACATTCCCAAATAAATATAACTCATTTCATATAAGATTTTTTCATATAATAATTTTTTTAATATCAATTTAATTAAAAAAGTAAAACAAATATAACTACTTTTATAATATATGTCAACTTTTAATTAATACTATTAAAATTATTTTATAAATTTTAAATTCCTAACATCTACTTAATGATTATTAATAATTTATTAAAAATTAGAGAGAGTAGCTATTGCATAACATTAAAACACAAAACAAAATATATCTATTACCTTATCAAATCACACGAATACATTACAATATTTATAGTGCTGCTGAGATCCAACTAATTCCACTCTTGGAGGGAGAAGTTGAGAGAATCTCTCAACATCCTCCAACAAACCAAACCAATCCCTAATATTTAGTATGCATCATAAATGAGGCATTATCTCAAACACCCCCCCTTAATGCCTACATTATAGAAATGGAGAACACACTAATTTAATACAAACATTTGTTTGCCCTGGTCTTCATTAACATTTGTACCCACTCTGAGATCTCATAGACAACGCTCTTTTCTCCACCATTTTCGAGCTACCATTCAACCCATTTAAAATACATTTGTTTCTGACCAGCAATACTGAATTTGTAAGATCAAAGATTCTTGACACCCCCAAAGAAGAGTCTCGACACTGAACTATCCTATGGAAATATTTCCATCTGTGAAATAACCCCGAAGAATAAATTTCAACAGTCTATAGGAAAATATTCTAGGTATAGAATATGATTAGCGATAAATCCTACAAAGTGACCTTTACACACAAGGATCTCATTGTATAACCTATAGCCGATGCTCTTGAAGCCCAAATCACAACAAGATCCATCAGCATATAACAAATTCACACAATCAAATTAGCCAATTGTTCTCTCGGCACCGAAGAACGTTGAGAACGACTAATTTAAATAATGCTAATTTATTCGATAATTGGTTCTGCACTACACAAAATTCACAACAACAAATATAAGCTTAAACCCCATACTATAAGTCAATAAGATGTAGCCAGGAATCTGCAAGTGATAGTCCAAGGATAGACTTGGCTCTTTCCTCTCTCTCTTTTGCTCTAATTTTATGAATCCCTTGGAAAATGCCTTTGAACTGCATTTCCAGCCAGTCTCTTGTAATGCATCATGGTCTGCAAAACAACTGATTGAGATAGTGCATAAAGCACTCCAAGATGCATGCTCAAGATGCTCTCACTTTTGCACAGAGCAGCCACATAACGGATCAAAATTTGAACTTAATAAAAAAAGAGCTCACGCTGCTTCACGGTGGTAGACTATCTTCACACTAGCAAAGAGTTTGACATTTCTCTTCCCTGTCGTGGGAAGCAATTATCTCGTCACATATAATTTCCATGCCTTGGTTTCCATCACGAAACGGCTGATTGCTTAGTCAAATTTTCTATTAAGGGACGCACCATTACATTTTCCATCACCATGTTAACATTACTGGCTGCAAGAAAAGAAGCGAGATCTTCTTTACTAACTCGAAGCTTCACACGCATCATTAATCCATCTGTGGATTTGCAAGAAGAAACGATCCTGACACCGCCTCTATTAATCTTATTAACCACATCATCATCTCCTCCAAAGTACTTAATGTGCAGATTGGAGGCCATTTTCTGCAATCTCGTTATTGCAATTCTTTTTCTGAGTATCACCACAAACACCGTAAAAAAAAATGTACACTACATTTAATAACACTGCACTGTCTTCAGTGCAGTTTCAGTATGGAAAGCACAGCGTGAAGCAAAGAAGAAAAGTATACAAAAGATCTGCGGTTTGGCAGGGGCATATTCAATATTGACGATATGCATAAAGATTCTGATCACCTGGTAACATGTAAAAAACAAGATGGAAAGGCAACGACAATGACTCTGAGACTATTCGAGAAGGGAATAAAACACAGCGATATATCCGGAATCCTAGACAGAAATTGGTACTCCGAGACTGTTCGAGAAGGGAATAAAACGCAGCGATATATCTGGAATCCTAGACGGAAATTGATTGCCAGTTGCCAGAGGAGATGGATGTCCATCAAACTAACCTACACTATGCTACTCTCTTACAACATACTCAATCTCATATCTCTCACATTTTCTTGGCTATCCCGTGAGGGATTTAAGCCAGTAGTGGCTCCGATACCATATTAAAAATTAAAGAGAGCAGCTATTTCATAACATTAACACACAAAACAAAATATATCTATTACCTTATCAAATCACACGAATACATTACAATATTTATAGTGTTGCTGAGATCCAACTAATTCCACTCTTGGAGGGAGATGTTGAGAGAATCTCTCAACATCCTCCAACAAACCAAACCAATCCCTAATATTTAGTATGCATCATAAATGAGGCATTATCTCAAACATAATTAAATTACCATTAAAAACTCTACTTCAAAATAAAAACATAAAAACTAAAACAATATCAATCCAAATATTATTTTGCAATGCCCACCTCCCCATAATGACATCCATCACAACTGATCACTTCGAGCACTGGTGTAGACCAACCAAGTTCAGCGGAGGTGGAAGTCTTGCATGAACAAATAGAGACGTGGCCATAGGAGTGACACATAAGACGGGTGAGATGTGGTTATCGAATGACTCGGGCAACCAAATCAGGTTGTGCGAGAAGAATGAAACAGAGCATGCAAGGTGGGAAAACGAACAAGGGCGGGCAAGATGGGCGAGAAAGAAAGAAATAAAGTATTTTTAACGAGGCCTATGGGATAGGTGTCTGGATGGAATGCCATCGGTTTAAGCCCGACATGATCTTGTAAGGTTAGCTCACAGTTGCACTTTTGGGTATTTGGAGTAAAAAAATAATTTATGGAAAATTATGTTGTTATTCTAAAAATATCTTTTTCAAAAATATTAGTGTCATAAAATTTATCAAATTTTTATTGAATTACAATTTTGTGCATGTCTTAATAAATGTGTTTTATATATTTTTAATTTTTAAAGTTGGAGGATTAATATTTGAATTGTATTTTTCAATAAATGTGAATGATTTTTTTCAACTATTTAAATTAATGAAAAAACCAAGATTACTACTTTGAAGAGGTCTAAAAGGTTAAGTGAATGTAATTTTTTTATTTTTTTTAGTTTTGCATATTTTATGTTATCGGTTTTTCATTCAACCCCTTCAAAATAATCCAAAAAGAATTCAATCATAAGGTTTAAAAATAATTAGATTAGATATGTCATATGAATTTTAAAATGTCAAACTCATATGCTACTGGATAGAGGATTCTTTCATGAATCCAACTTGATGAGCTTCACCACTTAAGGACAAATATTGTCTTCAATCTTCCATAATAAAACAATGTCAATTAATATGTGTTGTTGGGAATTTAGGTAATAAATAAAAATAACAAAACATTTATAGAAAAATACATAAAACTTGAAAATTATAGAGACAAAAACGAAGGTTGAAGGAACTAACAACAAAATTCGCAACATTTTCCTCAATCGTATAAGGTGAATTAAAATGTTGTGTGGTTGACAACACAATTAAGCTGTATTTAATTGAAATTGAATTATAATTATGAAGAATTAGCTCTATTAAAATTCAAATGTTGACAGAAAACAACATTGAAATTTGAAGGATTCGTTCTCAAAGAGGGGTTTGAGTGCCAAACCAAGAGGAAGCTTGACAAATTGCTAGAGAAAGGATGAGGAAAAGGTAAGAAAGATTGGGAGAACAAAAACAAGAAGAAGATGATACAATTCAACCAGATAATGCAAATATAAGTATTTCTTTGTATCATTTTTTCTACTGCAATATCCATTATTTAGAATAAACTAAAAAAAAAAATCGTATGTTCAACTAAATTTGTAAGGCAGTCCAAAAGATAGACAAGCAGTTCACTTGTTCAGTTTTTTGTAGATACTTAGAAAAGCAGTTCACTTGTTCACTTTTTTTTGTAGATACTTGTAATAGCCTCAAATTTTATATTCCTTAATGAGTCAAGGGTTAATTCTACAATGTTAGTCAATTCTATTGGTAATAGAGGCTAAAATTTTGGGGGAAATTTAAATTAGTATTTTGAGGATATTTTTAATAATAATAAATCCAATTATGAGTATTTATTCTTTGAACAATAATATAAGAGAAACTGCAATATATTTGCAATAATTATTGTGTTTTTGGCACAATTCTCACTCACCTTTATATTTTGTATTCCCCTATGTAGGGATGGAATTTGATCAACCACATGAGATACTAGACGTGCCCTATAGTTTTGGTGATCCAGGGTAAATTCTTGATATCCTTAACCAAGACCTTTTACTTCGGCTGATAATTAGAATTGCATTTAATTAAGACGTTAAAGAACATAAATGAATAATTGTGTGTTGTAAAATAAGAGGAAAATAATATGACAAGATCAACAATCATAAGAACACGTTGTTTGATGACGGAGTTCGTCCAAGAGGGACTACATCTCCCGGCCTCGGTGTCAAGATGGTGTAGGCCCCTGCATTATGTCTTGTAAGAAGAATATGTACATGGATGTGTTTCCCTATGACATACAAGGAAAAATTTCCCTCACGCAGGAGTGGCTTGACTTCTTTAAGAGATATTCCACTATGGAGCTCTCATTCATAAAGAAAGACTCCTATCAGTATGACCATATATTACATGTGATAAATAAGAGTATCTTGCCAAACCTAGCAAACAAGGGATCTCAACAATACACATATGAAAACAAGCATCCCGCCAATGTGGCATAAACGAGATCTCATACATGACACAAATCCATAGCTGAAAATACATCAATAACCACACAAGGCAAGATCCCATGACTCATGTATCAACCGGGATCTGAAATACATAATGCATCTCAAAGAGAAATAAATGAAGAAGTACATGGAATCCACATCATATACCTCATGTTGCCATTTGCTAAAGGCTGAGCTTCTCTGCGGCTGAATTTGAAAACACCATCAATCTTGTGGCATCGAAAAAGGTGAAAACGACTGCTCACTTGTGGAAATATGACACCTGCATAACCCACTTCCAAAAGTGGCTAAAAAATCAAAAACTCAGATGAAGAAACTAAACACGCCATCAGACTCGTGGCATCGAGTAGTGAAAAAATGACATAAAATTTCTCCCATTTGGACAAAGTCAAAATCTCGCCCTTCTGAAAGTTAGCCTCAATCAAGGTTCTTCCTGCCTCTTTTCTGGCTCATGGCTCCACATGACCTGTAATAAAAAATATAAAAACCTCGATCTGTGTGTGCACTCTCTGCTCCTCCATGGCCTGGCACACTTGTAAAAAGATGGGTTTAAATATTTAATCCTGGGCGGATTTTCCCAAGAACCCCATTGGGCGCGTTGGTTAAAGATCCAAATTTTGGGGAGGAGGTCGGGCGGTTAAACCCTGCCCCCTCCCGGAATAGAAATTTATATTTTAAAAAAACCAATGATAATATTTTTTTGAACCCTACAGTTTTTAATTATAATAAGGTTGGGATTCGAGCCCGCATCAGGTGGCCCGCCCCTTAACTACGTTGGTTATTATGTTACCACGTAATTGTGGTGGGTTGGATGGTGGGGTTGACAACCCCCGCCCACCCATATATGTTTATAATAGTGTCGTATAGTGTGGAGTGGGTAGGGGCTGTGGGGTCATAGCCATTGGCCCCATCCATATTTAATATATGGTGCAGTTAAGTGGTCGGGGTCTGGTGGGGGTCATAGCCCACCGACCCATTTTTTTTTTTTCGATTTTTAAAACAACCTATACATTTTTGGAAATTTGGATTTTGACCATAGGAGTAAATTTAAATAGGCCACAATTTCACCTGGAATCTAGTCTAAGCTTGCCAAAATTCAGTGGCCGGAAAAGGTCAAATTTTCACCTTCTTTAAGGCTGCCCAGTCGCCAAGTCAAGCCAAAACATTGACCACTCCTAACTTCTCCATACGAGCTTGGAATTGAGTGTCGTTTGTGTCGTTGGAATCAGAAAGACGAGAGCTATAACTTGAACTTGGTTTGATAACAATCCAAACACTTTGATTTTTGAGCCCTCTATGTTGAGCCACTTGTACTTGTACTTGTTTAATCCACCTGGATAATTCCTCCCCAAGGAGGATATTTTGGTCCTCCAAAATAATTAAGCTTTACCTATCATCAATTGTCCGCAAATGTCATTGAAAGGCACATCTCCACATGACTCCTTCACCTGGTGTACTTCGGAATCAAGATGTAGAGCCATCATGTACAACTACTACAATGCGATATCTGAAAAGGCACATCCTTTGAAGACTCCTTCACCTCTCGTACTTCGGAATCAAGATGCAAAGCCATCATCTGGAACTGCAGAAATGAAAATGTTTGAAAAGGCACATCCCTTGAAGACTCCTTCACCTCACGCACTTCAGAATCAAAATGCCAACACCTGCCTAAAGCTACAACGAACATTACATTCTCAATGTTACAAAAAATGACCCAAATATTTCCATTCTTTCCATGAGTTTATAACATGTACCCAGTGGTCAAGCTTACAACAAAATGGAAATCATACCTCAACAAAATTACAAGACCATACCTCATTGTTGCATTTAGAAGTGATGGAAAAACTCCTCATCACTTTTACAGGAAAGAAATGCATCAGATGCCTCATATAACATGACCAAAACATAATCATCTCATCTTGAAGTGATGGAAACACATCATCACTTATACATGAAAGAGGTCCAACACACGACTTATAAAACAAGGCAAAAAAATATCATGGTTGCTCAAATGAGTGATGGAAACACATCATCACTTTCATAAAAAAAACTGCGACAAATGACTTAGAAACATGGCCATGACAAGCTTAAAATCTCTAGAAAAAAACAATCTAAAAGAACCACTTCTCACTTATTGAAGCGAGTGGATCATTTCCCTGTGGTGAACCTTCTTGTCATTCAGCTCTTTCGACTTCTGTATGCACGGGTGCTTCGTCTTAAAGGCGCTACTCTGGATGAAGTTTCCAGCATGTGGCTCTTTGGTGGCCACTTCGGTCGCAATAGGTTCAAAAGTTCTTTTTCCTCCAAACCTTCTTAACCAATTTCTTTTCCTATTGGGGAGAAGGCTTTTCATGCCTCTTCTTCCTTTGTGTTGCCATCCTCTTCCAGCACTCATAAATCACATGGTTATTTAAACCAAAAAAATAACAAGTTTTACGATGCCATATTTTAAGATCGTGGTTATCAACATTCTTATAATCAAAATTCACTCTGGAATAATGAGACTTAGTATACCTTCTGTGGTGGTCTCTGGTGCGATCATGATGATGGGAGCTTGCCTCAGTTCCTTCACTGCAATGTGCACTGCCATGGAACAATGGCGAAGTGTCCCCATAATTCCTCTTCCTTGTAGAGTTCATCATTATCTGTTTTCCCTTGATGTCCTTCGAACATCCTTCGTTAGTGTACCCCAAACCTGCATAACGAGGTCGTTTCACAACCTCCAATGGTTTGGTTATGCCTTGGCCATGAACACCAAGTCCTCCTCCTCTGTACCCCATCTTGGTGAGGAGTCTCATGTCTGTACTTGTGATGGGTATCTCCACACTTCCAACTGAAATTATATAATGTGAAGAAACTAAAGCAAAATCAACACTGTTTACCTTAGGTGTTGATTGAAAAACAGATGAAGAAAGCTGTTGTAAGCCTTCGTTGCACTTCACTTCCATCAATGCCTTTGACACGGCTTGTAGCTGAAACTGCAACTGCTGCGTCTCCTCCTTCTCTTTCTGTAGGAATGATTTTGAGGCATCATGATCTCTCTGAAGAGTTTCATTGTTGCATTTCAAATTTTCCCATGCCTCTGTTGTGGCTTGCAACTGAAGCTGCAATTGCTTCTTCTCCTCTTTCTCTTCATGTAGGAATTCTTTTAAGGCATCATGATCTGCTTGGAGAGTTTCATTGTTGTACTTCCAATCTTCCCACGCTTTTGTTGTGGCTTGCAACTAAAGCTGCAACTGTTGTTTTTCCTCCTTTTCTTTTTGTAGGAGGGTCTTCAATTCTTCGTTCTCTGCTTCTTGTTTTTCGTAAGCCTCATATAATATGTTTGCTTTCTCGGACACCGTGAGCATGGTTTTGTGCATGTCCTTGACATTCTCCATGGCTCAACTTATCAAAAGTTCATTGTTCATGCCTGCAATCTAATCAGCAAGAATACCTTCTCTGATACCACTTGATCCAGGGTAAATTCTTGATACCCTTAACCAATACCTTTTACTTCAGCTGATAATTAGAATTGCATTTAATTAAGACATTAAATAACATAAATGGATAAGTGTACGTTGTAAAATAAGAGGACGATAATATGACAAGATCAACAATCATAAGAACACGTTGTTTGATGACGTAGTTCGTCCAGGAGGGAATACATCTCTGGGCCTCGGTGACAAGATGGTGTAGGCCACTACATTATGTCTTGTAAGAAGAAGATGTACATGGATGTGTTTCCCTATGACATACAAGGAAATATTTCCCTCATGTAGGAGTGGCTTGACTTCTTTAAGAGATGTTCCAATATGGAACTTTCATACATAAAGAAAGAATCCTATCAGTATGACCATAGACGACATGTGATAAATATGAGTATCCCACCAAACCTGGAAAACAAGGGATCTCAACAATAAACATATGAAAATGAGCATCCCGCCAATGTGGCATAGAATTGATCTCATACATGACACAAATCCATAGCTGAAAATACATAAATAACCACACAAGTCAAGATCCCACAACTCATGTATCAACTGGGATCTGCATGACATAATGCATCTCAAACAGAAATAAATGAAGAAGTACATGGAATCCACATCATATACCTCATGCTGCGATTTGCTGAAGGCTGAGCTGCTCTGTGGCTTAATTTGAAAACACCATCAATATTGTGGCATCAAAAAAGGTGAAAACGACTACTCACTTGTGGAAATCTAACACTTGCATAACCCACTTCCAAAAGTGGCTGAAAATCAAAAAATTAGATGAAGAAACTAAGCACGCCATCAGGCTCGTGGCGTCGAGTAGTGTAAAAATGACATAAAATTTGTCTCATTTGGAAAAAGTCAAAATTTCGCCTTTCTGAAAGTTGGCCTCAATCAAGGTTTTGCCTGCCTATTTTCTGGCTCATGGTTCCACATGACCTACAACAAAAAATATAAAAAACTCGATCTGCATGCATGCTCTCTCCTCCTCCATGGCCTGGCACACTTGTAAAAAGACGGGTTTAAATACTTAACTTTGGGCAGATTTTCCCAAGAACCCCATTGGGCGTGTTGGTTAAAGATCCAAATTCTGGGGAGGAGATCGGGCTGTCAAACCCTGCCCCCTCCCGTAATAGGAATTTCTATTTTGAAAAAAAACAACGATAATATTTTTTAGAACCCTGCAGTTTTTAATTATAATAAGGTTGTGGGTTGGGCCCGCATCGTGTGGCCTGACCCTTAACTCCGTCGGTTATTATGTTACCACGTAATTGTGGTGAGTTGGGCGGTGGGGTTGACAACCCCCGCCCACCCACATATGTTTATATTTGTGCCATATAGTGTGGAGTGGGTTGGGGCCGCGGGGTCATAGCTGTTGGCCCCATCCATATTTAATATAAGGTGTAGTTAAGTGGTTGGGGTCCGGTGGGGGTCATAGCCCGCCGACCCATTTCTATTTTTATTTTATTTTCGATTTTGAAAACAACCTGTGCATTTTTGGAAATCTGGATTTTGACTGTAGGAGTAAATTTAAATAGGCCACAATTTCACCTAGAATTTGGCCTGATCGTTCTGGAATCTGGTGGCTGGAAAAGGTCGAATTTTCACCTTCCTTAAGGCTACCTAGTCACCAAGTCAACCCAAAACTTTGACTGCTACTAACTTCTCCATGCGAGCTTGGAATTGAGTGACGTCTGTGCCATTCAAATTATAAAGACGAGGGCTACAACCTGAACTTGGTTCAAGAACAATCCGAACACTTTGATTTTTGAGCCCTCTGTGCTGAGCCACTTGTACTTGTACCTATTTAATCCACCTGGATCATTTGGTCAACCACTAGAGGAATAGGATGTTCCATATCAAGCTGGTGAACCACATGAGAAATAGGATGTGACAGTCCCAACCCTGGTTTCCCCATGAAAATGAAATGTAAATGATTTTACAAAAATATATTAAATGGGACGAGTTAAAGGGACATGGATTCCAGAGTTGAGAAGGTGGATTTCTTGGGATGTGGAAGGCTTCCTTGAGCAGGAAATAGTTTTCAATAGCTACTAATGGTTGGTTGGTACATGTTTTTAATAAAATTAGTTCCCAAATTAAATGGGATACAAAGAGAAGTACATAGGCCCATGTTGCTTGAGAACCAAAACAAGGAAAAATGACAAGAAATCTATGATGACTAGACCTTGCAAGGAAGCAAGGACATGGAAGTAATTGCAGTGCAAAAAGAGTTAACAAAAAAGGAATAAAAGCGAAAGTATTACTGAAGAGAAGATAATACAGTGACAATAATTTGGTTACATTGCTAGCATGATGATGGTCTCTCCTTGTTGACAAAAAATGCCTCTCCACTCCCTGTAAAGCGAGGGGGTGGATATCGTTTTTCTCTGTATTCCCTTGATGATGTGGATGGAGGATTTTCTCCTTGGATTCCTAGACGGAGGACCTCTAAATCCATTATTTTTGTGATTTTACAGTGGGTTCTAGATTCCCACTATGTTAGGGTGGATACTAGCAGTTGACCTATGGATTTTCTATGTATGCTTGGGCGGAGAAGAAGCCTTTCGATTCCCTATGTGTTTAGGGTGGAGGCAACAAGCCTTTAGATTCCCTATATGCATTGATTGGCTTCCATTGAGTAGCTAGAGGGTGGAGGCAGTTGGCCTTCATATTCCCTACATATTATTAGACTGTTGGATGGTTGGTAGGTGGAGGAAGGAGGTCCTCTCGCATCCATGTTTCAGATAGCAGTTGTTTTTTTCAATCCCTTGAGAAAACCCCTCAATCTCTAGAATTTGGCTCTAGGGTGAAAATTGTAAATGATGATCCAGGTGGCTCCAGAAATGATAAAAAATCAGAAGTTACTTTGAAAAGTCTCAAAAATAAAATTCCTTGCATTTCCATGAGACTAGGGTCATATATAATATCTCATCGCAACTTTTCGAATGGCATGAACGACACCTCAATCCGACATCGTATGAGAAAGTTATGGCCAGTTAGTGTTTTGGTGAACTTGGCCCATTGGCTAAAGTTAGCAGAACACCAACTAAATTTGGATCCCAGCTATCTGGAGGAGCCACTAAATTTGGTGGAAATTAATGATGCAACAAACTGACACTTTGTGGCGAGTGGACGAAACTGGCGAAATTCAGGTCTACTTAAAAAAACCAGTGGCCCCAAAAATTCCGCCAACGGATTTCTGCCAGATATTTTTAAAAATATAAAAAATATATATTAAAAAATGAGATTGCGGTACCACCCCCGATAGCCATTATATATATATATATATATATATATATATATATATATATATATATATATATATATATATGGGTCGAGGCCTCACGTGACACGTACCCCGCCCAACTAGATGACAATGGGCATACAATTATAATGGGGCCGATGGGAATCGAATTCGCCCGGCCAGTTCAGTGAACCTACCCCACGAGAAGTACCACTCACATGTCATCAAATTTCGACCAAAAATTGGGGTGGTAGGTTTCAAACCCGACCCACCCCCCAACGAATTTTTAAATGGGGTACTGCCAACCAAACCGCCATCTTCTTTGGCTTTGAAATTCACGCCACCCAACATATTTAAAAATTTACTTTTCTCATTCGCACATAACCCAAAATGGAGAAAAGAGCACACACAGAACCCAGAGCCACAATGGAACCCTGAGAAGGCACAAAAAAACGAGCAAAACCTTGATGCAGGGGAATATGCCTGTAATCTAAAATATTCCTTTGGGGCCAAATTTTCACAGTGTTAGAATTATGTTGAGTTTACACTCATATGAATCATAATTTCACCAAGAGTCTGATGAAGTGATTGGATTTATGATGTGAGCAACATATTTTTTAGGATAGTAATGTTGAGGGTGGAACCATGAAGTTGGGGCAGGAAATAAGAAGCCTTGTTGGACTAGATTCTAAAAATACTCTCATTCACACTTTTTGTATAAAAATATAAGATTTCCTTTATATAATAGGTCTCAGGCATCATTTGATGAATCAAAATGGATTTGATTATTTTTTATATAGTTCATTTCATAAAGTTACCCTATTATGTGTTTGGATTCCCTTGCACACCTTGATGCAAGAATCTGAAATATTCCTTTAAGGCCCAAAAATGCCAGTTTCCGAGCTAGCCCAATTTTATACTCAATTTTCTTGTTTTTTCGCAAGGAATGTGATGGTATAATCAAATTTTTCATCTGGGCAACCAAATTCTAGTCATCCAGTGGAAGGGATTCTTTGGGGAATATTTGAGATTCCCGAGGGTCCATATTTGATCGAGTCAAAAGGGGGTCAATTTTACAATCATTTTAATAATTTTTCGTGAGGAATTCAATCGTGTAGTCCGCTTATTCAACAAAGATGTGCATTTTTAGGTCGTCCATAAAAGTGGAGGTATAATATGCATTGTTTCCATGTCTTCTTTTACTTTTTTTTGAGACGATGATTTGATGTTGAGATTCTTGCTTGCCACTTTGCTGGAAGATCCTTGTATGCCACTTCATGTGAGAGTTTGATATTTTGTAATGCTGAAGGAAAGATTTTATGGGTGATGGTACTTATAGAAGAGCATCTCCAAATGTTGTGAAACCAGCTCCAAAAAGAGAAGAAAAGAGATATCAACGCCTTATAAATAAGCCACTTCGATGGGGAAACCTCTAATAAATTACATGAATGAACAATTCTTGGATGATACAAATGACAAAAACTCCTTTCTATATATAGGAGTCCATGAGGCCACAATGTAATCCTAGTGGGGCCACAATGTAATCCTAGCCGACCTAACAATAATAATGTAAGGTCACAATAATAACAATATGGGGGTTACAGGGGTACAACAATAACAATAAGGGGGCCTGCACTAACATAATAAGGGACTACACTATTAATATAGGGACTTAACATGCTCCTCTACTTCAAACAAGTGTTGTCCTCAACGCTTGATTATTTCTTGATGCTTCTGAATAAAATTCTCATCCTCTCATGTGGAATATTCTACAGGAAAGTTCTTCCACTTGCTGAGATACTCTGAAATTGATCGTACTTGTCGAGTTCTTGTTTCTATGATTTCTTCAGAACTTCTTTCGATGTGATGTTGATCTTCCTTTTGTTTCATTAGATTCTGCACCAAAGTTAGGTTATCCTTTGAGAGTTGGAGAACTTGTTGTTGATGCTCAATGTGATCTTCCACTAATTTATCATCCATATTAGCTATTATTTGATCCTTCAAACCATCCAACTTAGCCTCCATTTCTACTTTTAAACCATCTATGTCATCTTTGGTTGCTCTTCGTAAGATCAAAATTTGTTGCACTTGGTACCGTAATTTTGATATCTCATACTGCAATTCTTCCTCTTCATGTGTCATAGGATAGCTTTTTGAGTGCTTATTGGGTATGGAATTATTTTTTTGAGGTATTATAGAACCCAATATTGATAAAAATTCTAAAGTATGCCCTTGGAATCACTTCAAACTGATTTTTCAAACAAACGTTATGGAATTTTAAAAACCAAATACACACATTTTTCTTGCTTTTGAGAAGCCCTATATTGAAACTGAATTATCTATGTAATTTCGAATCCTCAATAATTGAAATTTGGCCCTATGGTAACACTCTAAATCCTCTTTCGAATGCCACAGGTCTGACCTGATTTGGATTCTTGAAGGCAAATTTATTTCCAATCTCCCACAATGACCTAATTATGGACTGGTTCAGTAGAGCGAACTTGTACGACTTGCCACGTATCACTGTTTTCTCCTTTGTCTCTGAAATTTATAGAAAGGAAACAACAGTCCGTGTAATTCCAGCCACTTTTTATAGAATTCCAATCTAATGCTTAGAGAGAAAGTTATGAATATTTTTCCACGATCACCTCTTTGAGATGAAATTAGGGAGCCTGAAAAAGACCTAATGTCCACAGATCATATCTCCAAAAATATTATGAACCAGGCTCTGAAATTTTGCGATGATTTTCCTCAGGATTTCTGCTTCGTACTCTAAAAATTTCAGCTTATAAAACTTCGTAAAAAAACGGCTATAGCAAAAACTCCAAGATGACCTGTTTGGAGCACTGAAACCCTAGAATCCAAAGCTCTGATACCAAATGTTGTGAAACCAGCTCCAAAAAGAGAAGAAAAGAGATATCAATGCCTTAGAAATAAGCCACTTCGAGGGGGAAACCTCCAATATATTACATGAATGAACAATTCTTGGATGATACAAATGACAAAACCTCCTTTCTATATATAGGAGTCCATGGGGCCACAATGTAATCCTAGCCAACCTAACAATAATAATGTAAGGGCACAATAATAACAATATGGGGGTTATAGGGGTACAACAATAAAAATAAAGGGGGCTACACTAACATAATAAGGGATTAAACTATTAGTATAGGGACTTAACACAGAACTAGCCCAATTTTATACTCAATTTTCCTACTTTTTTGCAAGGAATGTGATGGTATAATCAAATTTTTCATTCACACAACCAAATTCTAGTCAACCAATGGAAGGGATTCTTTGGGGAATATTTGAGATTCCCGAGGGTCCATATTTGATCGAGTCAAAGGGGGGTCGATTTTACAGTCATTTTAACGGTTTTTCGCGAGGAATTCAATCGTGTAGCCCACTTATTCAACAAAGATGTGCATTTTCAGGTTGTCCATATAAGTGGAGGTATAAGATGCATTGTTTCCACATCTTCTTTTGATTTTTATTGAGATGATGATTTGATGTTGATATTCTTGCTTGCCACTTTGCTGGAAGATCCTTGTATGCCACTTCATGTGAGAGTTTGATATTTTGTAAAGCTGAAGGAAAGATTTTATGAGTGATAGTACTTATAGAAGAGCATCTCGTGGAGATACATGCCACTCTAGTTGATGGAGTTCTTCCTTGAATTGACAAAGAACACATCATGTACTCATCATCATCTTGAAAAATTTAATGATGTGGCCTCCCCACTCTTGACACCGACCAAAAGACATAGCCCACACTAGGTGAACTCCATTATAAATTTATGTGTGTTCTTTGATTCAATGGGTGCATCTATGTTCCTTCTTCTTTAAACTATGCACATGTGGTTTTTCATACTTTTTCACATGCAATTCTACTAACATCACACAAGTAAAAGATCTTTGTTAATTCTGGTAGCAGAGAGAATTCAGATCAAGTGAGCTTGGATGAAACTATCTATGGTTGGGTGGAGAGTCCTTGTCGTAGACTCAGTTTCCCTAAAGGAGAGACATAATTAAGAGGATTTTCTCCAATGGCTGAAGGAGGGGGGGGGGGGGGGTGTATGCAAATAAAATCATCGTTCATGATTAATCGTTTCCAAAATAATATAATTATCTCCCTTATGTCTAGGGGAGGAGATCGTTTTTTGGAGCACTAGGAGATCGATGAAGAGTTTATTTCATTCGTCTACGATATGTTACTGAAAGAGGATCATGATCAAGTAGAAGCCATCAATAGAGTGACCAGTCACATCCTGCAATTGATCTCTAAGGATAAAAACTAGGCTTTGTTAAGACAGATATCGTTCAAAGAACGAGAGACAACAGTGAAGGAGATGCCAAGAAATAAATTTCCAATATTGGACAAATTCACTTCAGACTTCTTCAAGGCATGTTGTCACTTTTTCGATGAAGACATCCATGAACTAGGAGAGGAGCCTCGTAGGAGACAAAAAACATGGTCCAAATTAAATGTAAAATTCATAACGCTGATCCCCAAATCTCATGCAGCTAACGATCCAAGTGGGATTATACCCATTGAATTTTTTAATATTATTTATAATATCATATCATTTGTGATAGCTAGCAGGTTGAATCCTTTATAAAATTACATAATCAGTCTAGAGAAGACAGGATTCACAGAGAGAAAAAATATATTGGATGGCATAGTGGAATCTCATGAGATTATCCACTCACTAAAAAATAGTAGTAATTCATGGATGCTTATCAAATTATATCTATCCAAGTAATATGATTGACTGAGTTATATATTTCTAATTATAACCTTGGTGGCGTTTGGGTTTTCAATAGCATGGATCAGGTGGATCGGGTCTCTAATCTTGACCATTTTTTTTTCCATCTTGCTTAATGGATTCCATGTGCCAACATTCCAATCCTCTAGGGGAATACATCAAGGTGATATTCTTTGGCCTTTCTTGTTCATCATAGCATTTGAAAGACTGGGAAGATCAATTAGATTAGTAGTCTTGTCCAGAAAATTCAAGGGCATTAGAATTTTAGGTCAAGATCATCGAATGATGCATCAGTAGTTCATGGATGACAATTTTTTCTTTGAGAGACAATAATGAATGAGACGAGAACCTTGAAATCTATATTAACATACTTTTAGGAAGTCTCAGGTATGGTAATTAATAAAGAAAAATCCAACTTGTACTTTTTTAACACCCCTAGGCTAATCCAGTGGAATTTGACCTGCATTCTAGGATTTTCAATTGATTCCTTGTTGGATAAGTACCTAGGCATACCTTTAGTCACTAAACCCCTAATACCTTCCTTTTGGTACTATATTTGTAGAAAAATATCTTAGAGGTTAGAAAAATGGACTTTTCAGTAATTGAATATAGCATGGAGAGCCATGTTCTTTAAATTAGTTCTGCAAGATATTCTAGTATATCAATTATCTTTTCTCCTGGCCACTAAGGGAATATACAAATAAATCATCTCTATTTTCTACAAATTCTTGTGGAAAGGGGCCACCCATAGTAAGAAATCATCACTAGCATCGGAGGAGAAACTTTGTCTCCTAAAGATTTGTTGGGGGTTTGGTCCTTAGGACATGGAAATCATAACTAATGTGATGGGAGAAAATTTATGGTGGTGATGGCTACAAGGAGGTTCAAGGCTCTGGAAGCATATATGGGATAGTAATTATAGATAAGGGAGATCATAAGAAGAAAATATAAGAGTAGTAGAATTCCCTTTGGGATCCCCTCATTGGAACTTGGCACGAAGAAACAATCACATCAATAAGGATCATATCTTCTACAAAGTCCATGATGGGAAAATGACCCATTTCTCGGAAAAATCCTAGTAGTATTTTCGAAAATTAGATAGTATCGATTGATGAGCCTCAACATTGCAACAAGAGTGTTGCAACTCCCAAGGCTATTGCTTTAATTACCAACGAGGGGTTCATATAAACTTAAGTGGTGCATTAGAGAAATTTTGAGGTATAAAATTGCTGTCCTAAGAAAAATGTACAACCAAAATAAAATTTATAAGAACCAATAGGATTCAAGATGATGGCGTCAACCATGGGGGGCGATTCACCATTTTTGGAGTAAAAGGGTTAAAAAAAAAAAAAAAAAACCTACTTTTTTAACTCATATTTTCAACTTATCTCAATACAGTTTTACTCAAATTTTGAGTGAGAGTACTCGTTGGATGCAAAATTTAATTCGTCAACCAAGGAGTACCCATGTTGCATATTTTTTATGAACCATACTAAATGAAAAATGAGAAATACATGAAAAAATGTTATTGCAATCACGTTTTTCATGTATTTCTCATTTTCCATGTAGTAGGGTCCATCGAAAGTATGCAACATGGGTACCCCTTGGTTTAGGAATCAAATTTAGCATCCAATGAGTGTTGTCTCTCAAAATTTGAGTAAACCCATAAAGACTTAAGTTGAAAATACAAGTTTAATAAATAGTCTTTTCTTTTCTCCCTCTAAAAGTTTATTATGTAATCTAATATTATTTTATTATTTCCACTATTATTTTATATTTTCCTTAGGAGGCCCATTTTAGACCTCAAAATTTCCCTAATGATAGTGTTATATGCATAGTAGGTCAATTTCTACTTATGCCACCTTCAAGAAATGCACCAGACCAAGGCATACATAGACCACTTTACAAACTAACTCAAGAAAGGTAATTACATAAGCAGAAAGTTCTATCTTAATTGCATAAATGTAAATATTATTTTATTTGCAAAAAGGAATGAAAATACTACTTATTTAATTATAAATGCTAACCCTAGTTGCAGGGATGTAAAAAAAAAAAACTATACTAATTGTAGGAATGGAGACACTAATTTATTTGTAGAATGTAAGACCTATACTACTTGCAATAATGTAAACACTACTCTAATTGCATAATATGAAAAGTTGCAATGAAAAGGAAATTAGCTTATGCAATAACATTTCTTGTTATTGAAACCCTAAAAGAAGCATAAATTCAAGAAAATAGGTCTAATATACTTTGCATCGATAAATTTCCCCTTAGTCATGGTGTTCGAAGAAACTTAGCTTTATTGACAAAGTTCACTAAGAATTTCATAAGAAATTCGTCGTTGTTCTTCAAATTCAGAAATATGTCCTCTAACCCTAATTTCATAATTGTGTTGCAGTGAAGAAAGGGAATGTCTAATGTGGTATTTAGTCCTGCTCTATCATTTTTTTAGATCATATGGGTCATTATTCAAGCCTAAGAGACAAGAAACAAGATTTTGAAGAAAATTTCGTTGACTGTACAAGGTGCTGCAAGATGTTACAATATTTCCTTGTTTTGCTATATGATTGTCCCGTTTTGTTACAAGATTAGATTCATGAGCATTATAAGGGCGGAAAAGGTGATATAAAGGTGGGAAAAGGCATATGAATGTATATGAACGTTGTATGAATCTTTTTCCAAGCCTAGCACCTCACATAGGCCCATCTTACACAAAAACAAATGCGCATGGTGTCCTTCAATGACCGAGAAATGTAATTTCAGTGGCAGGGTTTTGAGGGCACTATATAGGAGGAGGAAGAGGTTGATGATGATAGAATGAATGCAATATGATTGTGCCAACCCTACAAGTCACTAGTAGTAACTACAAACCAAATAAACAATCCTCTTTGCAACATGAGAAGAGTGTCAAACTAATGATCAAATAATATTAAAATGTACTAAATCAGGAAGGATGAGTTGAATTTTATAAAACTAAGTGGAAAAAAGGATGAGTTGAATCTTATTGCATCAAAATAAAATCTCACTTATAGCTTGCATATCACTTACATCCATGAAAGCTTAAATAAAATTGTGATTTAACTATTAAGTATGAAAAAAAGAGTATGCAAAAGAGCATTAATCTAAGGTCCAATAATTGGAAAGGAAAACAACCACATATTTTTGGCTTGCTAATGCATATTATTCAACCACGCTTTCCACATGAGAGGTGGTAACGAAACCTGCACCAAGAACTTTGGCAAGTAAATTTCTATCAAATCAGACAAGAGATGCTCCTATTCAAAGGAAATGCATCAATAAAATACATAAAGAGAGAATAGAGCCTCTAGGTTGGGCCCTAACCTAAGGGGGCTAATACCTATGAGAAAACATTAGATGAAAGATAACAATAATATTTTTATTGACATAAAACAGAGTTTAAATACATCATGGAATGAAAATGACAATCTCAATATTTCTAGCTCTCAATAGCTTCTTTCTTCTCCAAAATCTTGAATCCTATTTATCCCTTAGGATTGTTTATTTATATAAAAATGAATGAGGGGAAGCCTCCTTGAAAAGAGGATTCGTCCCTCCAAAATCTTGAAAAGGGTGGATTTAGCTCTATTATATCATCACAATTCCTTGAGTGCATCGACTGCTAGTATATCATCGAGTTCTAAGTGACTGATTTTAGGGATCAAGTTGAGTTGTAGGTGTTGGGAAAAATACTGAGAGGGGGGGGTGAATCAGTATTTAGGACTTACTCAAAATTTTACTTTTTCATTCTCTAAAAACCCATACGCTACTTTGCTGAAGCCAACTAGCATATACACACGGATATCCTTCATAAAACTCGCGTATATACAAAGATATTATTATGCCATTAATTCTTTACTTAGATCTATGCAACATTCATTCTTCTGATGATTAGATAATAGTAAGCATGTGCAGTAATAACAAAATAAACCATCACACATAAGCATCACACAAGAACACCAGGATTTAAGGTGGAAACCCAAGTCGGGAGAAAACCACCGCTGTCATCGTCTCAGTCTTCAATATTTATTATATAAGGAAAACATGTTACAACCATGTACTAGAACAGACTCATACCAGCACACAGGCACCCACCTGCAGAAGGATACAACCTTCTCTCGTTTACCAGCCTCTCCTGGAAGGGAGCTACGACCCCCTGCTCTCGTTTACTAGCCTCACCTGGAAGGGAGCTACGACCCCCTTCTCTCATTTACCAGCCTCACCTGGAAAGGAGCTACAACCCCCTGACTGAAGGCTACAACCCTCAGCACCACCATGGACCATGTTTCATCAATTTTCATACTGGATCCAATAGCTTCAATAGATCACAACTTGCAGGCCACTTTTCATCATATTTTCAGACTGGACCCACTCCACACATTTAAGCTCAATCATACATCAAATTGAAACTTATACCCTTATCAATTCATTCAATGAATCATCAACCAATCAATCAACAACTTGATCTTTTCTCAACATAGTCAGCAGCATAATCAATATTCAGAAAACCCAGATCTGTATGAATACATCATAGACAGATAGCAGTAATACAGCAGAATAGATCAGATAGTTCATACCACATACTTCAGAAAACCCTAGTTTTCATATGCACTTTCCTTTCACTGATCTAGCGTATATACGCGCTTTCATGTGTGTAAACCCGCGTATACATCTGCACATATTACAGAACTAATTTCACAACCCATATGCGCTTTCTCTTAATCCAACCTGCATATATACGTGCTTACTCTGTTACAAACTTGCGTATAGATCTTTAGACATTTTAGGTCAGCACAATTCTTCAGAACATATGCATAGCTCAAATTTTACCCTTCACTTCAGAAACGTGTTCATCTCATCTCAAATCTAAACATTCCATAAACAGATCTAGAAGATACAAATACATTTCAGATCTAGAGATCCCTCTTCATCATTTTCTTCACTGGTGCATTATGAATTCAGATCTATCATTCAACTGTTACCCATTCCATACAGATATACTTCAAAGAGAAGTATTCATTAAAACCCAGACATCTTACTCCACTTTGCATCATGATTTTCTTCTCCTTATATAGATTTAGCCTTTGTCAATACCATGAGCCAAAACCATACCGCTTCCGATGGTATTCCTGGACGGGATCAAATAGACAATCCAACACTCAATACAATGGGTCAATACCATGGTAGTAACCCCTGGTTTTACACATTTAGAGTGCATTTGAGCATACACGACTTGGCATGTACTTTTTCGCGTGCATACGCTACTTCTCCTAAACAAACTCGCGTATGCTTTGTGTCACACACTTTTCATCATTGTTCTGGCCCTTACTGATATTTATTTCTCTGGTACTTCTGAGCTACTTGTAGAATATCAGATTTACATCATTAATAAACTCATCAAGCATCAAGAACAACTTCATTAAGTAGGTTGCCATCATCTTCATCAAGTGGGTTGCCATCAAGGACAACACTCTGCATCATATTGCCAACAATCTCCCCCTTTGGACTTGATGGCAACCACGATGGTGTTTGATCACCACAACAAATAGATACATTAAGCATAATGATATTATTCCCCTATTCAAACACCATGTCACTCTCCCCCTTTGACATCAAGGGGAAAGGGCAGATCAAAACCAACACAAGGTTTTTCCCCTCATGTAGAAAGAAGATCGTTGTAGAACTGATGTATACTGAAGTTACCATGCTCCCCCTGAGTTCATGTTGAATGTTCAAACATATTTTCCAATGAAGTACATGACTCTATGACCTTCCTATCACCAAGGACTCATACTTACATCAAATATCCAATCAAGTGGATTTACATATGAGACTCAAGTACCCAACCAAGTGGGTTTACAAAATTGACTCAAGTCCTTACATGACTGAATATTACAATTTTACATCATAGGTCTCAACGTGACCTTTTTATCAAATTACAAATATGACTTTTTATCACCAATACCAGAAAGACCTCAAGAGAGAGATCGTATTTTAGAACCATCATAATGCCAACAATGCATTATACTCAGCAAGGCTAATGCTCCCCCTAAAAATGTGCATAGACGCATCCTTTCCATATGACCAAGGCTCCTCCTTAGCTTGTGCAACCTGAATACTTTCAATAGCAAGTCATCAGCAACAATCTCTGCATGATCTATCTGTATCTCTGAATCATAAGACTTCCATCTCATTTATGTGTGAAAGCAAGGAATACTCTTCAGCAAAAAGCAAACAGGGCTCATCCATAAACTCATCATAATAAATCATGTATCATGTCATCATCATTTAGAACTGAGATATAAGCTGATATAATGTCAATAATGCAATCATTAATAGTCAGATTGATGCTCTCCCAACTAAGCCTGTGTTCCTGATCTTCAGCTGTCATACTAATTTTCTTATCATAAATGCATACGCAGCTGTCTCCACTGTAACTCGCGTGTATACGCAACTTTACTTCATTAAACCCGCGTATGGAAAGTGAAATACTGAAAATTTCACACTCCTTCTTCTCCCCCTGAATTTGTACCACCTGTACCTATCTTCTTCACATTAGATGCACTGTCAGAAATAAACATAACCAAAATTACCAAATCAACCATGAGAATCATCATACATTGCTCCCCCTGTGATGATACATTACTAATCTCTATAATGTATCTCACATCATTCCCCCTTGTAATTCTAGGCTTTGTCAGAGACTCTGACTATTAATGATTTTCATTCGTATAATGAAATCCCTTGAATAGTTTAATTTTGGGAGTGCGAGTGTGGCCTTTTAAAATACTGTTGCTCGAGGGGCTCAAATTTTGATATTTATATACAGAACGTATTTACTCTTCGTCCTTGATATTATTGACAACTCCATAATGTTTTCTAGAATTTTCCAAATTATTATTTGATGGATTTTCTCCTGTTACCTCGCATTCAATTATTTGTTTTTGTGTCGGTTTAATATGATTGAAGAAATAATGAGTTCTCTGGGGCTATTTCTCTTTTCAAGTTCTTATCATAATAATGACTTCAATGTATATAAGTCTCTCTATTACCCGATTCTTCAAGTTTACAATGACTTAGTGAATGAGAAATTTCAAATGCTATCCATTATATATATATAATATGACTCCCACCGTGAACTCTCTGTATTCCTAGGAGGTTGTAGTTCAATTGGAAGAGCTTCGTATGTCAAGCAAAATGTTCCCTGTACCGGTATACATCTAATTTTTGTTCTTTTGGTTTCATAGTATAACAGTCCCAGTATATCAATGTTTAATCTGACTTTCTTCACTGATATATTATATAGATCTGGTGGATAGCTATTTGCTACATTCTTCAACACACACACACACACACACACACACACACACACATATATATATATACGGGGTACAGGCATTGGTTTGTTTTATAATTTCCCATGCACATCTAGTTTTTCCAACAGATATTCAGTTGGACCCTCCCTTTTATAAAGGGAGTTAATCCCATATTTTTTATACATAACTCTCCTTTCATAACTATGGCTAAAGTTGATAGTCATGTTTAGTTTCATTTCTTTGCTATCTGAAGATAGATAAGCAGTACTAGAAATACATACTTTTCCATTCTATCCTTATTATAGAAGATATTAAAATATCTATAAATAGACATGCACTGCTGTATAAAATTTCTATATCTCCGCACTTCACTTAGTTGATTCAATACAAGGATAATTATGTCCTGTATATATTTAATTTCCTAATGTTCACAGATGTAGGTATTTTCTTACAGTGTTGTTTGATTCAATTCCATTTTCCACAGAAGCAGATTAAAGTTACATAGTTATAAATTATGAGGTAACATAATCTCCATATTTAAACTAGGAACTGGTTTAGAGATTCTGGCTAATTTGTCCTCATATTTCTGATTCCTACAACCATGAAGAACTGCTAGAATTTAATTATTCTACCTTTCTGTAAATGTAAGGAACACTAGCATAACCAAAACATTGTAAGAATTTTACAACTACAGTCATTAATATTTCCACTTAACAACAATTAATTTTTAATCATTCATAATACTATGTGCATACCACTTTGGTAATTGACCAGTACTCCCAACCGTAGAGTCCCTTTCTCTCCAGAACTCACCCCCGAGTTGAGACCACACCTAGAGCAGACCAACCTTTAATCTGTTCATGGATAGCTTATTTAAGCTTTTTCTCCCCAAAGCCTGTTTCTAATTTTGTGTCCAGAATATCAGGATGCCTTTCTTCCTGTTTGCCTAGGCTTCCCTATTTAGGGACTTTTAAAGCTGCTTTCTGCTTTTCCCAGCTTTTTTACCTCTTCCCAACTACTATCCACATCATTGGGGAAACTAGATTTTCCTCAAAATCTAATTTGGAAATAAATTCTTTCAAGGATTTTTGAAATATTTTTGGGGAATTATTTGCCTCTATCCATCCTCATGGATTTAGCAAGTGGTCACACGATTCTCATTTTGGTCAATCTGCATAGAATTGTTTTATTCAATTTTTTTCAAAATAGAATATTTAATTACATCCACACAATACTTATCCATTGGGGTCCACTCCCCTTTGGATTAAAGTTCAAATGTCTAACTTTGACAAAACATAAAACTAGGGGTGTTACATATTCCCCCTTTGAAAGCAAACACCATCCTCGATGTTGATATTTAACTACTAGAGTTCATTTTTCAAACAAAAATGGATATCTTTCCATCATTTCAGCTTCCCTTTCCTAGGCAGCCTCTTTAGCAGTAAAGTGCTTCCACTGCACCTTTACTCTTGCTACCGTCCGATTCCTCAATTCAATTTCTTCCCGCTCCAATATTTGAAGCGATTCTAGAAGGAACTCCCCTTCTAGTTCCACCTGTATCACATTCCAATCAACTATGTGAGAAGCATCATGTATATATCTTTTTAATAATGAAACATGAAACACATCATGAACTTTAACATGGGGCGGTGAGGCCAGCTTGTAAGCCACTGGTCCCACCCTTTCTAACACTTGAAACAGACCACAATATCTAGGAGCCAGTTTCGCACAACTTCCAGCATGAAGTGTGCTCTTTTTGGGTTTAATGCGCAAATACACATGTTACCCCACTTTAAATTCTCGATGTACCCTCTTCTTATCAGCATAGTTTTTCTGGCGATCTTGTGCGGTCTTAATGTTTCTTTGTATTTGTTTAACAATTCTTTCCATCTCTTGCAAGGCATCTGGTCCCAACATTAGCTTATCCTCAGGTTGGCTCCAAATCAAAGGTGTACGACATTTCCTTCCATAGAGTGCCTCAAACGGGCTCATTTTAATGGAGGATTGATAGCTTTTATTATAGGAAAATTCAACTAAATGTAAGTAGTCTTCCCACTTTGATGGCCTATCCATCACATACATTCTCAGTATATCCTCCAAAATCTTATTAGTTCTCTCTGTCTGACCATTAGTCTGAGGGTGATAGGTACTACTAAAGTTCAACCTAGTGCCCATACCTCCAAATAGACCTTTCCAAAAGGCTGCTATGAACTTAACATTTCTATCTAAAACAATCATCTTTGGGACCCCATGTAACCTTACTATCTCTTTTAGGAACACATCTACTACTTGGGTTGCCCCAAAAGTAGATTTCACTGGTATAAAGTGTGCATCTTTTGTTAAAGTGTCTACTATCACCATAACTGAGTCATGTTGGTACTTGGTTCGGGGTAATCCTGTTATGAAATCTATAGAAACGATGTCCCATTTCCATTCCGCAATCGGAAAAGGGTTTAAAAGTCCAGCAGGATGTTGATGCTCAACTTTAACTAGTTGACACTCCATGCATCTAGCTAAATATTCTGCTACATCTCTTTTCATTCCTAGCCAAAACAACTTCTTTTTCAAAGCTGTTAACATTTTCTGATATCCAGGATGCCCTGCATACGGATGTTTGTGATATTCATCTAAAATCTCTCTTTTCAAAGACTCCACGTTGGGAATATATAATCTGTTTTTATAACAGATCATCCCTTTTTGATTTTGAGTGAAATCAGTCTTCTCTTTCTTTAGTAGTTTCACCTGTAGTGTTTCATAATTTGGGTCCTGTTCTACTACCTTTTTCACTAAATTTTCGAAATCAAACTAGGAACTACTCCCAATGATGTTTATATTTTGACAGGCATTTCCGCTCAAGGCATCAGTAATTTTATTTTCTTTCTCTCTGATATGTTTTATGTCCATATCAAATTCACTCAGAAAGGACAGCCATCTGGCCTGTCTAGCATTCAATTCAGTTTGGGAAAAGAAATATTTAAGACTAATATAATCAGTCATCAATGTAAATTTCTTTCCAAGAAGATAGTGTCACCACATCTTCAAGGCATGAATAACATCAGCTAATTCCAAATCATAGGCACTATAGTTTTGTTCATGTGTCTTCAGTTTCCTAGACTCATATGCAATCACTGAATTTTCCTGCAAAAGGAATCCTCCCAGCCCCTATCTACATGCATCTGTACATACAACAAATTATTTATTAGGATTCGCAATTTTCAATATAGGGGATGTGGTGAGTTTTAGTTTTAATTGGTCAAAACTATTTTGGCATTTTTTAGTCCACTCAAATTTGACCCCCTTTCTTTGTAGTGAAGTTATGGGGTATGCTATGGCAGAAAATCTCTCCAAAAATCTGTGATAATAACCTGCAATCCCCATGAACGATCTCACTGCTGAAACATCTGTTGGCATAGGCCATTCTTTAATAGCCTTTATCTTTTCAGGATCAACAGCCAGCCCTTGTTCAGAAATAATATGACCCAAGTACTGGATCTTGTCCTTATAGAATTCACATTTAATGAATTTGGCATATAACTGGTTTTCTTTCAAAGTTTGCAATACTATACTCAAGTGCTCTTTGTGTTCTTCCTCACTTTTTGAGTAAACTAAAATATCATCTATGAACACAAGTATGAATTTATCCAAGTACTTATTTAACACACTGTTCATTAAGCACATAAAGGTGGCAGGGGCATTTGTCAACCCAAAAGGTAGGACTACAAATTAATAGTGACCATACCTAGTTCTAAAGGTTGTTTTGTTGATGTCTTCTTCTTTAATTTTGAGATGGTGATAACCAGTCCTTAAGTCAATCTTCGAAAATATTGAAGCCCCTCTCACTTGGTCAAAAAGATCATCAATTTTGGGCAAGGGGTATCTATTTTTAATGGTCAACTTATTCAGTTGACGATAATTAATGCACATCCTAAAGGTTCCATCCTTCTTTTTCACAAATAGAACCGGTGCTCCCCAAGGAGACACACTCGGTCGAATATAGCCCTTATCCATCAATTCTTGTAATTGCATTTTTAGTTCCATGAGCTCAGGGGGACTCATTTGATAAGGGGCTCGAGAAACAGGTGTTTCTCCTGGCACCAAATCGATTGAAAAGTCAATCTCTCTTTTGGGGGGAAGATGAGGAATCTCATCTAGAAAGAGTTCCTTAAACTCTCTTACTACTGGTAAAGCATCTAACAGATTTTCCTCAGTTTTATGTTCTGTCTCTTCTACATGTACTGCATATACTTGGCATCCTTTCCTAGCTGTTTGTTTTAATTGCAGTGCTGATATTTGTCTTACAGAGATAGGTTTTTGTTTTCCCTTGAGGATAAAAGGTTTCCCTTCTTCATCTACACAATGCAGGGTCTTATACCAACATTTCATCATGTCCTTCTTCTCCAGCCAGTCCATTCCTATCAGCAAGGCATACGAACCTAATGGCAGGATATTTAAATTCACTTTTGTTTGAAACTCATTTAATTTGATGGCTGTTTGAGGTAATTTATGAGTTACTTTCCTCTTGGTGCCAGTAGCTAACTGGACTAACCAGGACTGCTGAAATTTTTCAGTTTTGAGATTTCATTTTTCTACAATTTTCGGACTAGTGTAACTCAAAGAAGCACTCGGATCAATCAAAATAGTAACAGATTGGTCAGAAATCTTACCCTCCATTTCAACCATGGTAGCTTGGTGTTCTGCTTGTCGATTCTCCAAGGCTGCACTGATAGTGGGGATATTTCTTGCTATGTCATTTACTATGGTAGCTTCTCAATCCCTCATAATCATCTGAATGTTTCGATGGGAACAATCCCTCAAAATATGGGGTTCTCCACATCCCCAACATTTCAAAGGTTCCCTTATTTTGACTGTGCCTTCCTTCTTATTTCCTTCATCTAGTTGTTTGGAACAAATTTGAGACTGAGATGTTTGGCTTTCTTTTGGTTTATTAAACTTTTTCCTTTGATGGTCCCTGCCAAAGTTCTTCAGATAATCTGGTTTCTGTTTCTTTCCTTTGAATTCCCCCTTGTTTAGCCAGCCTTTTCCATGCTCAACCTTTCCTTTAAACTGCTGATAACATAATCTAGCATTCCTCACTGCCTCGTCCATAGTTTTTGGGTTATCAAACTCGATCTCCTCCTTGTACACAGTAGGCAAACAATTCAGAAACCTTTGCACCTTCGCCTTCTCTTCCCTAATGTAAGGGACATATCTCAACAGATTGGTAAACTTGGTGACAAACTCATCAATTGTGAGTTGTCCCAGTCTAAGTTCATGGAATTCCTTTGCTTTATCATCATAATAACGTTCATTTAAATAACGGTTTTTAAACTTAACCTGGAAGTCTTCCCAAGTAAATGTCTTTTCATTAATGGCATGAACCATTTTTGTCTCCTCCCACCATAAGGTAGCCTTACCTTGTAGCTGGTAGACAGCCAATCTGGCTTTCAGATTGCTTTCGTATTCATAGACCTGGAAATACTTAATCATGTTCAACAACCAGGCTTCAACATCTTCCTCCTTCTCCCCATCATAGGAGGGAGGTTTGATCTTTCGGAATTCCCCCTGTAATTCCTTTTTCTATTTATACTGATGCCTAACAGCATCTTCATCCTCATACTCATCATTCTTCCTCTTCCCGGAACCTTCACCCTCTTGGCTGGTCCGTGAAGTTAATTCTCTGATGAGCTTTTCCTGCTCCTCACTGGCTAATGAAAATCTGTCATTCTGGCTTCTTAGCTCAACCATTTCTCATTGCAAAATGTGAAACATAGCCATCACCAGAGTGTTGGGATCTAGTGTATTATCTTCATCGCGCAGATCGACATAAATTTCCTCACCTTCTGCCATTACAGTACCACTGTACACTAAACAACACAGATCAGAAATAAATAAATAAATAAATAAAATTTCAACAGTAAATCAGTTATACAGTGAGCACACACAACAACAGCCCAGTTTTGTATAACATGAGCTCTGATACCATTTGTAACGTCTCTTCCTTACCATAATTTTTTTTTTTTTTTTAGTTATAATTCAACTTTAATTTTCTTGGCGAATTTCGTCATTTACGATCTGATATGGAATAGGGTCTCCATTCCTATTTGTATTTGTATTACTGTATGGAAATATATATATCTATATATATATATATATATATATATATAATTTCTTTCCCACAAGAGGGTTGGGCATCATTTTACTACCTCTAACCCCATACCACACTACTATACCTACATTTCACCCCCATACCCTTGTTGTATGTTTACTATTGATCTCCACGCATATGTATCTCTATGCGTATTTAACTATACTTTTCGACATTCGCACAAAATGCCTCTATGGATTTTACGTTAATATGTTTCGTTGGATTGGATATCCATACCACTTCCAAGATTAAAATCTTATGTGGCATGTCACTTATACGAGGCATCACATGGTCAATTGGTGTTATTTATGACTGAAGTCGATTTTTGGTATAGTTGGTGTGGCCCTTGGCCGATGTGAATGTGTGTTACAATCGCATCATAGGTGTTTCACGTACACTTCCATTTAATGTGATATTGCTACGGGAATGGGTGTATCACCTTGTGCGACGTTCCTTCTGTCTCGTTGGCAAAGATGGCTCAGGGTTTTGGCCTACTAGACCCCTTAAAATTTACATGTCCCTTTATGAAATGCCACTCTATGGTGTCTTTTGTCGTTTCATTGATTTTGTTATAGCGTTCACAGGCCGAGCTGGACGTATTCAAGTTCAGCCTATATGCCATGCTGGAGTATGGTTTAATTTTCGTCTACCAGGTGACATTAATGAAGTACTTGAGAAATCGATTTCATATATCCATGATTTGATGTATTGGTATTAATGGCCATTGCCTCCTCTCGATCTGCATTTAAGATATGGATCCTAGGCCATCTGGATGGTGGTGATCGATTCACCCATTAGGGTTTCGTCACTTCTCCGAATTGGATGTGGTTATATAAATCTCCGTTTTAGTGTTGAGGTGGTTTCTTTTCCCTTCATTTGTTTTACTTACCTCTCAGTTTCGAGGTTCTGCACACTGAGAAGCTAAACATTGGCTCGCCCAGACTTCTGGCCTACCTACCTATCCATCGACATTTAATCAGGTATGAGCCTTTATGCACGCCTTTCATTCTACCGTGAAGATTACGTTCTGACTCCATAGCTTGATATATATATTTCTCTGTGTAAACTTCGAGAACTGGTTATATGAATTAATTTCATTCTTGTAGTTTCGTTCATGGTCTAACCCTCGTTTGGGTCCGTTAAACAACTTCTCATGGCAGTCTCGTGTACTAATATATTGGTTTTTTTTTTTCTTACACCACCATCTCTGTGTCTATTTCGTTTAACCTTTGGTTACCGACGCTTGAGACTAATACACCAGATTTTTTAATAGGGCATACTTTTGCTCATCCTTTATGACTTGAATGATGGGTTCGAATGGTGGGATGTTGACTTTGCTCGTCTCTTCTTCGGCGAGCGATACACCTTAGGCAAGAATCGATTTCCTTGTCTCATTGTTAAGGGGTTTTCCTCATTTCCTTATTTAACTTCTGGTTTTCTAATTTGTTAACCTTATGCCTCTACCTCTATTGCAGATTATTTTGAAGGAATGAGGTTCTTCCTCGCCAGGTAACCAATTCTTACCTTGTTATTTTTTTCCGTTGTTTGTTTTGCTCAAATTTTCTATCAGTTACTATATTCGTAATCTCACTGTCACGGCTGTGTTTCTACAGGTAATGTAGATGCCATACAATTTTCGTCCTCGACGAGCCATGAGATACGTCATAGCATTTGACACTAATTTCACTCCCCTTGGCATTTATAGGTCGGTATACACCTGTGCGGAGAGAAGCCATCCTCTCGTCGCACTATTCTACCTAATTTGTACAGATAGTGAAATTTCTTAGGGTCATAAACAGTGTTTATTGTAATTCTAGGCTTTGTCAGAGACTGTGACTATTAATTATTTTCATTCATATAATGAAATCCCTTGAATAGTTTAATTTCTAGAGTGCGAGTGTGGGATTTTAAAAGATTGTTGCCCGAGGGGCTCAGATTTTGATATTTATATACAAAAAGTATTTACTCTTCGTCTCTGATATTATTGACAACTCCATAATGTTTTCTAAAATTTTCTAGATTATTATTTGATGGATTTTCTCCTGTTACCTCGCATTCAATTATTTGTTTTTGTGTCGGTTTAATATGATTGAAGAAATAATGAGTTCTCTGGGGCTATTTCTCTTTTCGATTTCTTATCATAATAATGACTTCAATGTATATAAGTCTCTCTATTACGTGATTCTTCATGTTTACAATGACTCAGTGAATGAGAAATTTCAAATGCTATCCATTGTATATATATAATATGACTCCCACCGTGAACTCTCTGTATTCCTAGGAGGTTGTAGTTCAATTGGAAGAGCTTCGTATGTCAAGAAAAATGTTCCTTGTACCTGTATACATCTATTTTTTGTTCTTTTGGTTTCATAGTATAATAGTCCCAGTATATCAATGTTTAATCTGACTTTCTTCACTGATATGTTATATATATCTGGTCGATAGCTATTTGCTACATTCTTCAACACACACATATATATAGAGAGATATATCGGGTACAGGCAATTGTTTGTTTTATAATTTCCCATGCACATCTAGGTTTTCCAACAGATATTCAGTTGGACCCTCCCTTTTATAAAGGGAGTTAATCCCATAGTTTTTATACATAACTCTCCTTTCATAACTATTTCTAAAGTTGATAGTCATGTTTAGTTTCATTTCTTTACTATCTGGAGATAGATAAGCGGTATTAGAAATACATACTTTTCCATTCTGTCCTTATTATAGAAGATATTAAAATATCTATAAATAGACATGCACTGCTGTATAAAAATTCTATATCTCTGCACTTCACTTAGTTGATTCAATACAGGGATAATTCTGTCTTGTATATATTTAATTTCCTACTGTTCACAGATGTAGGGATTTTCTTACAGTGTTGTCTGAGTCAATTCCATTTTCCACAGAAGCAGATTAAAGTTACATAGTTATAAATTATGAGGTAACATAATCTTCAGATTTAAACCAGGAACTGGTTTAGAGATTCTGGCTTATTTGTCCTCATATTTCTGATTCCTACAACCATGCAGAACTGCTAGAATTTAATTATTCTACCTCTCTGTAAATGTAAGGAACACTAGCATAACCAAAACATTGTAATAATTTTACAGCTACAGTCATTAATCTTTCCACTTAACAACAATTAATTTTTAATCATTCATAATACTGTGTGCATACCACTTTGGTAATTGACCAATCCTCCCAACCATAGAGTCCCTTTCTCTGCAGAACTCACCCTCAAGCTTAGACCACACCTAGAACAGACCAACCTCTAATCTGTTCAGGGATAGATTATTTAAGCTTTTTCTCCCCAAAGCCTGTTTCTAATTCTGCGTCCAGAATATCAGGATGCTTTTCTTCCTCTTTTCCTAGGCTTCCCTATTTAGGGACTTTTAAAGCTGCTTTCTGCTTTTCCCATCTTTTTTATCTCTTCCCAACTACTATCCACATCATTGGGGAAACTAGATTTTCCTCAAAATCTAATTTGGAAATAAATTCTTTCAAGGATTTTTGAAATATTTTTGGGGAATTATTTGCCTCTATCCATCCTCATGGATTTAGCAAGTGGTCTCACAATTCTCATTTTGGTCAATCTGCACAGAATTATTTTATTCAATTTTTTTCAAAATAAAATATTTAATTACATCCACACAATACTTATCCATTGGGGTCCACTCCCCTTTGGATTAAAGTTCAAATGTCTAACTTTGACAGAACATAAAACTACGGGTGTTACACTGTTATAATTATTGAAATTAGAAACCATGAGACCTAATAGTAAAAGATTAATAAATGTACAAGTCTACATATAAGATATCTCATATTCATACATTTTAATACATAATAAAGATGGAATGGTTAGATGCACAACCTTTTACCCATACATACATATATGGTGAAGTGGATTTATGTATAAGCTATCTTAGATTAGCTACGAGATGGTGATGACGAGATGGCATGGCAGCTATAAACTACAGAAAACATCCCACACTTAATCATGGATTTTTTATAGTAGATTGAGCATGCAATTTAGGATAACTACCATAAATAACCAGCCTCTCCTTCATGCGTGTGTTTCATGGGTAAGAATAACAATAGAAAGGCTTACTCTGGTAATAATAAATGATCACTACTTATTTATAGGCCATTGTGTATGAAGAGTAGAAAAATGTGATTAGATATTACAATTAGCATTTTCTACTTTACTTATTTGTGCCCTTGCCCATTGCTATCCCTTTCCCTATTTTAACCATTCTTATTGAATTTTTTTCCCACCCACTCACTGAAATATTCATTAAGTTATGAATTCTCACTTTTCATGTCTCAAAATCCAGACCAAATACATTTAATAATTTTTCTATATTCAAATGCATTATTGTTGGCCCTTCCTCAATGCCTGCCCACTTGAAGTTGCACCTTGAAAACAAACACATGCAAATGCATTACATAGTAGTCTTGTAAAAAGTTCACGTAGAAGTAGACCTATTATGGAAAGTCTCAGAAAACTATGGAGTGGATTCAAATTAATAATTCAAATTAATTTTATTGGAGTAGACCAATAAAAGCTACACTGTACAAGTATGAACAATTATGTTCTAACTTCTAAATGGATGAAATTTATTGCAATATATAATTGGATCTACTTACAACATTAGACAATTGGCCTCTTATGTAGTACATGGATCTCAACATGGCCTCTAAAGTGTATTTCGTAATCTAAAATTTGACATCAATTTCTCCAGATGAAGATTGTGTTGTTTCCTAAAGCTGCATGTGTGGAGAAAATATAAATGAATTTTAGAAAGAATTCTATTGTAGAACATTTCTCTTAAACATAACCAATAATCAATCACATTTCAAGCATTTTTTTCATATGAACCTCTCCTCTATCATGAATTTTAAACCATTCTTTGATGAGCATCAAAGATCTAAGTGTCTTTGACATCCACACAGTTGACCCAAAAAAAAAGGAATTTTATATTATGTTCCAAAGACATTGAAAAAAAATAGATGATGTTCTTCTTTGCTTGCATCCGATGGCATCCAATACATATATTAGTATGGAAAAATAAGAAATTATACAAAGTTGTAAAATCAAAATTGCATGAAGAAAAAATACATATAAAACGTAATTTTTCACTAATTTTTTCCAATGACAGTTTTGTACATATATATGTGAGTTGTTTCACAACCACTACCTGACTAAGTTACAAACTTTGAAATTTCCATTTCTCTCACAAATATACAAATAGCATGTAATTTTCAGTTATACAGTAAATTTTTGAAGTGTCTAATAATCAATCTCACTGTCTACAACAGAAAGCACGGATCTTTCCCCAAGTGGCCTCTTATTATTCATAAATTCTAAAGAATATTAGCCATCATTCTTGTGAAAAAAAATTAGTCTTAAAGTGAGTCCATAGCACTCTCTCATGTCTAAAACCTTTAGGTTTGATAGTTGATCAAATTCTACAGGAAGGTCCTTCAAAGAGCTGCACAGTGAAATATCAAGAAATTCTAGTTGCTGAAGTCTGCAAATGGGAGGAAGCACTAACAAGCTTGGACTTGTAGAAAATCTTAGCAACCTAAGTGACCTTAAATTTCCCAATTCATCAAGTAACTTTTGGATAAGATGAAAATCCATGAAAAAAAACCTTTCCACGGAAATTAAACTGCATATGTTTGCTAGAAATTCCTCCAAATTGCTACAGTGATCAAAGATAATTTCTACAAACTTAGGAAACTCTAAGACTTGCCCCTTGTCAAATAGATTCATATTTCACAAGTCCTCACAAAGGAATACATAGAATTTTTTCAAGTTCTCCTAGGATCTACAGTACTCGTAAAGAGGAGGTAGTATCAACTTCTCAAGGAATACAGGCTTAAGATGGGTAACTGACAAAAGTACTGACAGGCCTTTAAGTATTGCATGCTTTGAATTATAATTGTACATGATAAGAACCTGAAGTTTTTGCATGGTATGTAAAAATGTTGGAAGACAGTATTAACTTGCATCAAAGAACAAATCCAGATCTTTCACCTCAGAAAAATATATTTTAGACCAATATTTTTCTTCCATTGAGCCTATAGTAATGTCCCAGAAATGCAAAAGTCAAAAAGCTGAGATGCTATGCTGAAAAAAATGCTTCCTTATTAAATTTGAAAAATTAGTAAATTGAAAAAATAATTATTGAATGCTTATGCAGGGAAAAGAAAATAAGTTTCAGGGATGGCCTGTATGAATTGAAACAAATTGAACCTAGGATGTATGCTCTAGTGCCAACCAATTTGTGGGAATACTATCCTCTTTAGAAAGCATGAAAGGCCTCTTATGAACGACACTATCCTGGCTAGCTAGACACAAGGCTAAATCATGCATCACATCATGTTGAGTAAAGAGAAGCTCACTAGAAAAATCAAATGAGATGCCTAGACTCCTGATACATCAAAACTTGTATTAACCAAAGGTAGTGATCTGAAAAAAAAACCTTTATCTTTACCAGCTAACACGTTGATTTATCTTACCTTCTTGATTTGGGATTTTTTTTGTCTCAACTTTTTTGCAAAGCTGGTGCTCATAAAAGAGTTTAAAATTAAGTTGAGATACAAATATGAAGAATGAGGATAACAAAACAATCAACAAATTTATTGAGGGCAACAAATCCAAGCAAGTTCCTCACCTTGAATCGCTTGTGAGATTTATGAGATTTTGACTTGCAAGCTTTAACAAGACCACAAAAGCATTTTTCCTATATATTCCATGAGAATATACCCAAATATCCATAATGAATCTACACATATCTTTCTACCCTTGGGAAATGACCCCAAGTCCATAAAGCAGTCCTTTGTTTCATCATCAAGGACATCAATACTTATTTCCAAGCAATGGAGCAGATCCTCTATGTGATGTTTCAATATAGATTCTTCTCTTGAAAGTTTCTTCTTAGCCTTTTCCAAAACTGGATGTGGCTCATTGCAGAAAGAGCTTCTAATCACCTTGAGGGCAAGCGGTAAACCCATACAAACTACTTCAACCGACAAATATTTTAGGAGTTAAACATGTTAATCTTCTCCAGAAATATAGAGCATTGAAAATTTTTCTGGAGTTTTTAACTCTCCAATTTTATACCTATAAAACCATTTATCTATCAAAGGGACATAAAATCAATCTGAGTTTGAACGTTGTATAATAGGATGCAAAGAATTCAAGTAGGATAGAGAAACATGAAGTTAGGGTATGAGATTTTGAATAGTATGTCATATTCATACCTGTTTAGCAACAAGTTTGTCATTTCTTGTTGGAATCGAAGGATGTCGAAAGGCCCAAAAATAGAAATGAGACAGGGCATCAACCTTCTGTAACATGGGCATGTTATAGACGTGACTGCTATTTATATGTGGAATAACGAGATCTTTCTTGGTTGTGATAACCATTTTGCAACCCTCTTCTTCAAACAACAACTATTCCACATCTAATTTTGACCAAACATCATCCAAAATCACCAACGTCTGTGGATTTCCTTTTAAACAGATTTTCTTCTACATTTGGTTGTGCGCATCCTCGATGTTCTGAAAAACAGGCCTTTGACCTCTGATTATTTTATCCCACATAATCTCCAAAAGGCCCATTACATTTGGAGACCATGCAACAGTTATGAAAACTATATTGTTTTGGAACAAATTTGATAATCACAATGAGAATAAGCACTGAAAAAAAAAAAGGGAAGCAATAAAATGGAACCTTGGTGTTACGATTAAAACAGGGGAGTTGTTCTTACCTTTGACTTCAGGATCGTTGTAAGGGGTTAATGAAATGGTATTTTCGCCGCTTCCACCCATCCCTTCAACCCCAACGATACTAACTCCCTTCTTGAATAGGATATGTTTGACATCACTGATAATATTATTCAAACCCACTACAAATTTTGGCATACTCGGGACTTGGGAGCTGCCGCTGCCAGTGAACTGATTAGACTATTCAGAAATTGTGGTATCATGCGACCCATCAATGGCACTCTGAAATAGTTCAGTTGTGCTTGTTTGATGAAGCATGAATGAATTGGAGCTAGCATCATTAGTCATCTTAACATTAACCCTTTCCATTATAAGCTGACCCATTTCTTCAATAACTTCATATTGTTCTCTAAAACCCTTGAAATCCACATCTGGGTTGTGGACATCAAGGGTACAGAAGAAGTTTTTGACATTATTTTCTATCTTTTATATCTTCTTTCCATAGTGATACCTTCTTTATAAATTAAAGTTGCTCATACGCTCTAATATTTTTACTATGTGAAGGCCATCTTACAGCTGCGCTTGAAAGTATTTGAATGGGTGGCCTCTCTCAGGTGCAGGGCATGACTAAGAAGATAGCTTGGCAATTTCATTAGTGCTAGGCTCGAGGAGGAAAAGGTTTTGTCCGAGTTCCTTGCAGGAAGATTTGTTAGAAACCATACTATTCAGGATGGTTCTAGTTACTATGAAGAACTTGCCAATGGTCAACTGAGAAACATAATCCATAACTATACTGTAAAAATCGACACCAATCACTTAAATGAGAACGTCAAAGAATGCTTATATTTCAAGTAGATAGAAAAAATAAATGGAATAATTCAAGCATATATTGTGATCAAATAGTTATCTACGAGAATTGATACCGTTGAAAAGTTATTCCTATCAAATTTTCAGCAGTAATCTCAATAGCTTGTAGCAGTTCAATGCTTTTGGTTATCCTCACCCCTTCCTCGCAGAATACTAATCCAGTTTCATCTAGATGCCACCCGATAAATTCCATCCATAAAGAAAGTTCATTCACCCGCCCCCGGTCTATCAATGGAGTTTGTCTCTCCTTTCTCTTGGTGATTCCTCCTCCCGCATCTCGCATCTGGCTGTTCAATACTAGGCAAGGTCAAATGCTCAGATCCGCACAAGAAATGCTGAGTCGGCCAAACCAAACCCAACTTGGTCCAATGGTGCTCGAATGCCAATGATGCCTCACACAATATTGATCGGCGCTCTTTTTATTTTGCCCAAAAAACAAGCCCATTTGGCCTAAAAAATAAATAAAAATACCTTAAAATATTTATATTCCATATGTACTAAAAAAATTCCACTAGCCCTTAGTTATATATCTAATATAATTTTTTGGGTTTTTCTAAAAAAGTTTACCCCAATATGAATTCATGTGATATAATATTTCTTTTTCAGTGACACCCTCGTGGGGATATGTCCATGGCTGCTAATGAGTGTTGGCTCTCTTTTGACACAGAGTCATAGCTTGGCTCCCTAGACGACTGCCTCTCCTCCATGTGATGGCCTAATCCTCCCCTTATTTCTTGACCTTGCTGTGATGACATGCAACCAAAACCTCCACCCCAGGCTTCTCTGAAGAGAAGTGGAGCCACTCTACCAATATAAGAACCCAACGTCGATTGCAAACTATAATTTTGAACAAAAACACTGCTTACTTTTGGAAATATTGTCATTGATGGAAAAGGATCAGAATGAATCAACATTAGAATTATCATTAAGGAAAAGGAGAAGAGAAGCAACAACAATAAGGCAAAGAAGCAGATCAGGCAATGATGTAGTGAGAATGCAAAAAGGAGGCAAGGAGGAGCAATGTGCAACAATGTGCAGCGAAGAGGCAAAGGAGAAAGGTAAAGGAGTAGCATTAGATGTATAACCTAAAGAAAAGAGAAGCAACAAAGAGGCATGGAGAAGATTTAGTGTTATTAATTAAGGAAAAGGAGTAGCAAAAGAGCAAAGGCAGTAAAGGAGAAAACATAGCAAAGGCAACAAGTTGGTGTCGAGCTGTGAACGTGCTGGGCATAATCATGAACGTGTTGGGTCAAGTCATGAATGAGTGGGTAGAGTCGTGAACGTACCTAATTAAAGTAATAAACGAGTGCATTAATAAAGAACAGCTGTGAAGAGCGGGCAAAGTCATGCTTATTTATGTTTAGAACCGTGCATAGGTCAGGATCAAGTCGAAAAACCGGAGTGAAGATACAAAGTGGACCATTTGATCTAGGCATATATCAATGGCGGATATTAAATCACAAAACTAGCAGAATATCACAATCGGCGAATTTTATCATTACATGTTAAGACCTCTCACGGTAAGTGATTTAAGTTGCAATTCCAAGTAGATCATCTAAGGAGCCATGTGGACCGTTAGATCTGGGCTTTAATCAACGGTGGAGATTAAGTCATAATCACACATTATTTCTCACATGAGCAAGTTTTGATGTTATTGTTAAGATCTTCACTTTAAGTAACTTGGTGTGCGATGCGATGTGATTGGATATTGCAAATTTTGATGGAAGGAGTATCGCAAAACAACATAAACACAGGAAAAGAGAAATGCAGAGTGCAGCTGATGACGTGGAAATATAATATGGCAAGATGACGTGGCAGTGATGTGGATATGACGTGGCAGTGACATGGAAATATGACGTGGTAGATGACATGGCCCCGACCCCATAGATCACAGTTAATTTATGGTGACATGGCAATGACATGGTAGTGCCATGGAAAGGTGAGGTGGCATAATGACGTGGAGATGACATGGACCTAGCCCGCATACCTCACATTGCAATCAGAAATTCTTATGTTTATATGTTAAGACTTCGCAAGCTATATGTTTTAAGGTGTGATGTGCGATAAGGTTTTCGCCACAGGTTGTGAAATTGTGAAATTTCAAATACTACGAAATTATTAAATTTGTGAAGTGTGATAAAGAGGAGTGGATGCGAAGCTTTTCAAAGTTTAATTGAAATATAATCAACACCCAAGGTTTAATTTGTTTGCGCTATTTTTATGAAGAAAACATTGGAAGCGGAGGTTGACTCGGGTTACACATAAAAGGCCTAAATGCATGGAAAAAGGACTCGGGTAGAGAGATTCGACAGTGCGTGGAGAGAATGTTGAACGTTGCGGTTAAGTACAATAGGCAAAGTCCGGAAAAACAAGGGTAGAGTAGCATTGTTTGAAATGTAATAACTGGGTAAAGTAGGATTAAGACAGTAATGCTGCATGACAATTGGAAATATAACAACAGGTAGAGAAGAAAAAGGGACAATAGGTAGAGAAGACAAAATGAATAGAAAAGAAAGAAGTTGAAAGGGCTGAATTGAAATATGGTTGTAACTATAAATGTAAATTCATTAATTATTTATATTGTTTTTGATGCAAAGGAAAGTCTTTGTAGGCAAAGGAAAAAATCCATGAGTGGTGTAATTATTATTTCTGATGTGATAATCTAAACTAAAGAATGAGGAATTGAATGGGTGGAAGGCAGAAAGACAGGCATGTTCACTTCGTATTCCCTGTAGAATGAAAAAAAGTCATGTATTTATCTGTATAAGGGATGTAATATTAGTGTGGAAAGAAAGTGAGAGGGAGAAGTATAATTGAAGAGAGATGAAGATTGTTATAAAGCTACATAATGGAAGAGAGCGAAAGAATGTAAGAGAGTCGCAGAAGGTTGGAGTGTAACAGAATATGAGAGAGCTGATAGAGATGTTGTGCACATCCAGAACTAATATGAAGCAGATATGAAGGCTGAAAAGACAACACTGAAGAAGGAGTAAAACAAAGCTGATATCCAGGTAAATTAGCATATGGTTTTCATGTTGAGTGAGGGGATTTTAGTCTCCTTCGAAGTTTTAGCTTGATAAATTTCTAATTGGAGCTGGGTGAGGTAGGAGCCTCCTGTAGGGTATAGCTGACAGAAAATACATGGGATTTGGTGCTTCTCTTTCAAGTTGTAGCTTAATAGATGTCTAGTTGGAGCCAGTTGAGGTAGGAGCCTCTTGTGGGTTGTAGCCTTCAGAAAATGCATGCGAGTTTGGTGCTTCCATTTCTAGTTTTGGCTTGGTAGATGTCCAGTTGGAGCTGGTTGAGGTAGGATTCTCCTATGGGTTTTAGCCTACAGAAAATAGACGGGAGTTGGAGCTTCTTTGCAAGTTGTAGCCTACAAAATTTGAGGTATTAGCCTCTTGTAGGTTGGAGCCTATAGAAAATCAGTGGTGAGAGGAAGTTGGAGCTTGCCTTTGCATCACAACAATAATAAGATGTGGTTTTCTCCCTTATGGTTTTCCACTTATATCTGTTGTCTATGTGCTTGATGATTATGTGTTGATGTGATTTTTTAATCTTCTTAATTACTTGTTATCCACACATTAAGTTTGATGATTCATTATGTATTAAGCTTCTTATGAATTGAAAGTGTAATTGAGTTGAATGAAAAGAGTTTTAAATGTCCATGAATGCACTAAATCGATTTACCACCCTCCCTCATAGTTTAGCTAAGGGTTTATCCATTGGTATCATAGTCAATTACTTTGGTGTAAGCCTAATAGCTTGAAGGAGATCTGGTTGAGTCATGGAGTATCGAAGTGTACCCATGTTTAATACAACCAAATTTCCTGAATGGACAGATAAGGATAAAACAGATTTAGTGGCTTGTGAACCTGAGGCATGGAAGCTTGTATGTGATGGTTACTGCACAGACTCTCCCTCTTTTGCAAGAACAACAGTGGAATGCCAAGGAAAAATGTGTGATATATAACAATCACCATAACAAGGATATTTATTTAATAATCGATCTAATCTCTCCAAAAGAAATCTGTGATAGATTTCATTTCATGCATGAAATAGAGACTAGGGGTTGCATTGTCAAGAAGGAGAAGAGAAAGAAGAAGAAGAAAAATTATTGTCCAAAGGAACATGTTCAATCATATGTGGTACCTGCTAGTGTGAATGGAAGTGAGTTCCATGAAGAAATTATAGTGAAATAACAAGCCAAACTTGACATTTCCTTGACTGAAATAGGAAGATTGAAGAATGAAAACAAAGACCCGAAGAAATTGGTGCAAATATGTGATGAGAGAGAACATGAACATAAGGAAAAAAAATTTGACTTGAAGTCTCATCTTGAAGAAGTAAGAAAAATATAAGGGATGATGAATAACCAATTGAAGGAGAAAGAAATATAATATGGAGGACTAGAATCTGAGATTATTGCAGCTAGAAGACTGATAGAAGAAAGTAGCAGGTTGTGTAAGAAGCTCGGAGATGAGATTACCTCCATGAAGAACTCAGAGAAGGTAGACATTGAAAGGGAAGATGAAGGAGCTTAAAAGGGACCCACAGAAGAAGAAGCCAACAAGAACTTGATGCATAAATAAACGAACAAGAACCAACAACAAAATCAAGAGACAAATAATGAGGAGCAGAAGAAAGAAATTGAAAAAAGCTCAATTGTTCCTGAAGAATAATTGAACAAGTTTGAAAGATCTCAAAGGAGGTTATTTCCTCCTGTGAAAAGTATTACATGTTTTTCTTGCCATAAACCTAGACATTAGAAGCCCAATGTAAGATAAAGAAAAACAAGTTTAACCAACAAAAGATACAACAAATGAGAAGACATCCTCAAGCAAGAAATTGGGAAAGATAATATTTCACCAGGCACACAAATAATTTCCATGGATATTGTTATGCTTGCAATAAATTTGGACATAAACTTGTTGAGTATAAATTATGCTAAAAAAGGGGAACAAAATTCCATACATCATCTCAACCATACCTAGGAAAAATAAGATGTTATTTATGCCACAAACGGGGACACAAAGCAAATGAATATAAGCTACCATATATATTAAAGAACTCTAGATAGATGATGTAACCAAATAAAATAAAACCAAACTATGAATAAAAAAGAAATGCAGAAATTATGAGGAATCCCAACAAAGTATGGAAGAAGAAGAAAAAGGGAGAGCCTGTTACTTTAATAAAATTTTGAATCCATGATAGTATCAAGGGGAGCTGCTCTAGGAAGCAACACATATATCTAGTCAGTGATAGACAAGAAGCATCATCCTAGGGGAGATCAGTTCATAAAAAGTCCCCATAAGAATTATCAAAGAAGAGATTCTTGGAATAAGAACAACTAAAAGTTTAGGATGGGAAAGGAAAATACCTCTGGCAAAGAACTATAGAGGAAGAAGGACACCTGAGGCATTCAATAGCCAATATATTGATGGAAGAGGAGAAAGTAGCAAGCGGCCATGGTGATAAAGAGAACATCATTCATGAACTTAGAAACTAAGAGGATGATTCCATTGTGTGTCTCACTCCAAGTGTTAATAACGAAACAAAATTTTCATAAGAAGGATGAATAAGGGAAATTTTTATCATCATTATATCATTACATCATTATTTAATTAGTCTTTGGAGTAAGCAGCCTACTTATCAGTAGAACACGAAGTGTTATTAGTGGAGCATTGGTATGGTACAAGTCCTCGGGATCAGAGTATTATGGCAGAAGTACATCAAGGTAGTATTCTCAGCATTATCATAATTATAGTATATGTGGATTAAGCTCTAGTTTCTCTGATTATTGCAAAGTATATTCTGATTGAAAATGCTAGAGAATGTCGAGCTGCATTATGAAAGCATGGAAAGATCATTAAGAGGGCCAAAGGATCATTATCTTGTTTGAATTTGAAGTGTTATATTGAGCATTGAAGCAATATCTATTCTTGGATATAATTGCATGCCTTCCTCAAGTCAGTACGAATATATCTCCAAGGCCTCTTTCTTAAGATCAATCATAAAGTTGTGTGAAGTATGTTTGATGAGATTTCAATTAATCAAACTGAAGATGCCTTGCTGAAGATCATTATGATAGAACAATTGAAGTATCTGAAGCATGATGGGATAGCTGTGTTAATATTACTGTTGAAGTACCAAGAGTCTATTATTGATCCATATGAAACTTACTTCAGCAGAAAGAAATTATTGATATTTCACCACTACAGAGAGTCTGATCATTGACACAAATAACTCCCTGTGTCAAAAATGTAATGGTTTAGTTGGTAGTGAAAATTTTCCAATGCATTGAATGTATCTAGCCTCAAGGGTTTGTTTTGAATATGATTTTTACAGTATTAAAGGCGTTGGGTCCTTTTAAATTGAAATATATTGTCTAATATTCCAATAAGTTGCAAGCTCTTTTTGGACTCATTGTTCACATCAGCATCAAGGGCTTTTGGCTTGTAGTGGTTATATCTTTAGAAGTCTAGCACATATCACCACTATCAAGGAGTAAGGGACAAAAGTACAAATAATTCTATGGTGACATGCCTTACAACATTCTCATTAGTTTGGGATAGCATCAATTTGTAGTATATTCATGTAATCTCTATGATTTTCAAATTTTTACCTCAACAAAGCTCATATATCTTATGAAGTCTGAAATGCAGTCACAACGATGGTCTACTACACTCTTGAAATGTTGAAGTGCACATAAAGAAATTCTTATGGGTAACATAAAGCAACACCCACTATGTATGCAGAAGATTAGAAAGCAGTAATACTATGGTAAATTAGGTGTACTTATTCAAATACAAAAGGATTCATCAAGTGTGTAATGAGTATGTTAGGGTCCCATGATTTGGCTGATTGGAAAACCAAATGATAGTGTAACATCAAACCAAGCTTTGGAGTCCGAGGAGCTAGCCTTCCTAGACTCAGAGAGGGCTCTCTCTATATGTGTAAGGGATATCTGTGTGTTTTGCTTATTGTGTTCTGATTTTAGGCTAGTTATGAAGTATGTTTTTGGTTTTGGTTTTTTAGGTTGTGAGGGATGAAACTGATCAAAGATACAAGACAGGTAAAAAGATGTCAGATCAACTGGGCTATGGGGTTGAAAAGGTCAAGAAAGCTATCAGACGGTGATACAAGGCTGTTAAAGGGCCGATTTGATTCAAGGTAGAAAGGATCTTTGGGAAAAATGGAGTAAATGGACATCAAGTTTGTGAACAACAAAGAGTTTCAAGCATAACTAGTTCAATAGATAACATAAACATGGTAGGGCAAACCATTAATCATGCAAAATGTAACTATAAGCTAATCAATACATAGAAATAAGCATTCAAGCCATGCATAGAAGTATATGACCCTCTAACTTTGGGAAATGGCTATCAGACTTTGGGGAAAACACTTAAGACGGAAAAACAACTTAACTTACTATGCCAGAATGCCTAAACACAGTACTTCAAGTTATTGGGCACTTTGAACAACGATATTTGCATAGTTTTAGGCAAAGGGCTAGATCAGAACTAGGCCTCCTTGGTTCAAACAAAATGATAATCTAATCAGTCAAAGAGAAATTTCATGGATGGAACTATAACTAGCCATAGGTAAGCAGGGTGTACCGTAAATCATACTTAGCATGCATAGAACTATGAATGAAACAAGCAAAAATATCCTCAAATTATTAAAGAGAAGTTAAGAATTCTTTAATGTAACTAAGGAAGAAGAAAACATGAAAGCTATGAAGAAACAGGAAATTTGAGGTGCCTCCAAGGGCATATCTCAAATTTGTTCTCTACTGATCTATAGCAAGCAAGAAACATGTATTCATGAATGAAAACTAGAATACAACAACAAAGCAAGAGACACTATACCATTCTACCAAGTCATGGAATCAAACAACAATCCTTCTTCATTCATCCAAGAGCATCCAAGAGGCAATCCAAAAGCATAAGACAAGTATTTCTTCCAAAGCTTATATGACCATATATTGCTTCTCTTCTCAAGTTCAGCCTTGTTTTACAATGAAATCCTTTGGAATATATAGGCCAAAGTGAGGAAAACCTCATGGTTCAACTTGCTCTCCCATTGGCCTAATCAAAATATCTAAAATTTTCCTTGAGGCTTTGCAAAGCCCAAGGGACAAAATATCTCATGAAATATCTGGAAAATGCTAAAAAAGGAAAAATAATTGACTTTGCATCCTTTTTCATGTGCAAAAATAGCTAAACGCACATTTGGAAAAAGCAAAATTTAAAGGTTCAAATTTTACAAAAATATTCAAGATTTACATCAGCAAAAAGTCCCCTGACTTGCCGGCAACATTTGGCGGCCTTCCCGATGTCGAAACGAGGCTCATGATAGCTCGTTGGAAAGCTCTAAGTGTTGAATTTCTGGAAAAACTAAAATTTTCCCAAACTGATGCTTGGAAATCCTCCAAAACTGAACCTATGTGTAAAAAACCAAAAATTACAGTCTGCTGATAGACCGGGCAGAGTGTGCAAGAAGCGAGCATTTTTCGCCATTTCGGGGAAGCAAATGATCTCCAAATGTCCTAAAAATCGCTAAGGGTATGCTCCTAAAATTATGGCATCCAAAGATACCATTCTCCTCCTTTGACGAATCCACAAAATGAAATGGAGAATTTCATGAGTTTTGACCAAAAACTCAAAAATGCCAAAAAACCAAAGTATGTTAGAATTTGCCCAAAATAGGTGTGTATGACACTCAAGGGTTCTTAGCAATATGTTCTGAAGAAGAAACCAAAATATGAAGTCCTGATGTGTCTTTCTTCATCTTCCTTGCCAGGCGCTTCCCTTTAGCCTCCTTTAGCCTTTTTTTTTGGGCAGTCTTTAACTTGCGACGGGCAAACTGACTTAATTTCTTGTAATGCCTCGTCATTCTCCTTTGCAACTCTACATCCCTGTTCTTTCAGAATACTACCTTTTCCACCCTTTGCATACCAATCAGCCAATATTTATAATGAAGACACAGTTAACAGGGATGAAGACAGTCAACAAAGAAAAACATAGTCAAGGGACTTTCCTGTGTTTGTGGTAAGGGTACCCTGCCTTTTGATGTTTTGAGGACACAGTATAACTTTGTATTTCAGACAAGGAAAAAAAAAAATCTTCTTAGTTCAACACACTGTTTTCTTCTTTGCAGGCCACTTCACCAGTAGTTTTAACAACATGAAGACAATAAATCAAAAAGGTAATACACAGTCCAAAGTTACTGTGTAATAGGTGACAAAGTTTATTTTGTTTTTCATGTGGTCATAAAGAACCCTATAGCATTTCAACAACAATAAACCCCTCCTTAAACAAAATACTTCCCTCTTTACTTCACTGTTCCTCACACCAATTTTGCCCCACGCACCTTTCAACTGTAAATGGTAGCTTACTTACTGACTCTGCCTTATGGAACAAAAGAGAAACACTGTTTTTGCCTTTTCCCACACTAAGGAAAACATTTTGAAATGAGAAAACAATTAATAATAATCACTATTTTCTGAAATTAGTCCCACTGTTTCCATTTCTCAAACTCAGCTTTTCTACTTTTAAATAGTGCCTCTACCTTTCGTCATTGCTTTGAGGGAAGCTTCTGGGCTTTCTGAACATCAACAGGATCCCATCATTCTTATCGTTTCACTTCTAGCAGTAACACCCATAGCCAGTCTCGAATTTCAAAAAAAAAACATATCTTTCTTTAAACAACTCAAAGATGTGATTTTTTATCATGAGTTTCATCTCTTCAACCTAACTTAGCAATCTAGACAGGAGAAAATAGGCACATAGAAAACCTTTAAAAATGGATGGCAAACCTTGTAGACACATTTGAGCGGCTTTGAAAAACCTTTGGAGGTGTTTAAATGCTTTGGCATATGCGCGACATGTTTGGAGGTGAGAGCGCTGCACAGAACGTCTTTCGGGTCACCTGTCGGGCCAACATGACCCAAACCTACAGGCGCGCCGCGCGCCTGTGTATTCCTTTGTAATTTGTTCGCCTGAATGCACCGCGTAGGTGTACGGGCGCGCCGCGCGTTTCTTTAAGCCTGATAACTCTGTGCAATTGCTCGAAAACCTTTTCTCCGATCTCTAGGACAGCACAAGGAGTATTCCCTTATGTTTTTTGAAATGAAAAATGGAGGGCAATGGTCTTTTACCATGTTTGAGAGTGAAAAAGCCAATGCGCCTTTGAGCTTGATTTGAGAGGGTTTGAAATATTTCTCACTTTACACCACTGCCTTTGTCTATTTGAAAAGAAAAAAAGTGACCCCGAATGTGTTAAGAAGGGCCCCTACTTTTGAAAACTGTTGGTGAAGAAGGTTTGTGTATTTTAGTTGAACAATGGTAATGGTTGTGACCTTTTCCAAGGGCCAACTCTATTCATTGTATTTTACACATTTGAAAAGTGACTTCTGCCACTGCTGTCCTTTTGGTGACATTGTTAATCATATAAGACTCACTTAATAATACACCAATGATTTATGGACCATCTTTTTCCATTTGCAAAGAGATGACCTACCCCTTCAAAACTTGATTTGGAATTTTCTGCTCTATATATACCTATATCTGTCTGCTAGAGAAAAACCGGATCAAATCCATCTTGTGACTGTAGGTGCATTTCTCCAACTGGTGCTTTTTTCTGACTATGGGTGAGACCCAGTTATATTTGCCTGAGCTTTTACTGTTCTCTATCTAATAAGATAAGAATTTTCTTCTAAAAGCTTTTCCTTTATTTAAATGTAATAGCAGAGTGATTTGACTTGTTTTTATAGGGAAACTGCCTTCCTTGTGACAGTGGCATGTAAACTTTGCTTTCAATGAGTTCCAGAACCTGAAATATGCCAAAGTCCTTCTTGCATTTACTGAACAAATGTATCTAGTTGCAATACCTCTCTTGGGAAGAACTAAACTCAAACTTTCATTTGTCAATTTATGATGAGTGATCAAAAGAACATTCCCTTATGAGTAGGAAGATCAGTAATCTTTGAAACATGATCATCATCATTGGCCTGTGTAATGACCTATCCTTCTGCTTATGGATGGAGGAGGCGCTCTCAAAACCCTCTGATTATAGATGAAGGAGTTTCTTAGGCCTTTAAACCCTCTGCTCTTGATAGTGTTGTTTTTTCCTTTAACTATCCTTTCAGGCTTTGAATGAGGTTGCAAGAGCTTGATGAAGAACTCTTTGCTCTATAGTTGTATCTCAGGCTCAAGATCATATTGAGAAGCAGCTGTCTTCTCATGTAGAGCTCAAAATTGTCTTCTGAGATGTTGGTATGTTTCTGTCTTTGAAAGAGCCATCAAACACTGTAAAAACTCCTAAAATTAGCTTAACTTATGGTCTATGGATTGCTAAGACTTAGGGGTATAGTAGTGGCGTGACCTAGGGCTGTAACCAACTTCATTAGCAGAGTAGGAAGGTCTGTTATGACTGGTCTATAGCAGATGGAGGTTTTCAGGCTCTTTGATAGTTTGCCCAAGGTGAAATGCCTTAAAGCGCCACTTCCTAACTTAGGGGAGACTGTTGGAATAGATTTGGATTTTCCTTTTAGAGCTGATGGGCAGACTAGTATGGCTAAGGCAAGGTAGGATTTGATAATGAGGTTTCATCTCATCATGGGCGGACTAAAAGGTAAAAGGGAAAAAAAATTTATAGGTGTTTTTCCCAGCTGGAAATTTGACAAATTTTTAGATCAGCAGTTGGAAAACTTGGCTGTTAGAACTAGTCATCACCAAAGAGTAAAAAATACTGATGACTAACAGTGGCTCCATTTGGGGAGGGTAGCTCCTTTTCAGGAGGTGTCCAGAACTTCAGATCTTTGGCTTATGAAGACCAATGCCTTACCCATTGGTCTTCATAAGCCAAAGATTAGCATCAATGATATTTCTACCTACCCCACTGTCTTTCCTAACATTTTTTTCTTCCTTTTGGCACATTTGAACTAGCAGCCTTTCGACAATATATATTTTTATTTTTGCAAAATGAACCTATCTAATTCTACACTTATATCTGCCGGGAGTTCAGATTAAACTGATGAACTCTTTCATTACTCTACCTAAACTAGATCAACTGTCAAGATTAAGTTGTTTGACAGTATTTATTCTCTAATCTAAAACATGAAATTTAAAATGATCAAATCAGGGTTGAACAGTCTGATTTGTCATGTATTTGCGGCATGAAAGGACAAGCTGCACACAAATATTATTTTGCAAAAAGGAAATCTAGAAAAATGGGGCTAAGATGTACACTGTGTTTTTCATCCCACTTTTCTCTTTGGTTCTGTTTTGGGTGTGTGGAACCAGTATCTTTTCCTAATCTACTCTCTATGATAAGTCAATCTTACACAATGTTGACCATCTTTTTCACTCACTAACTTATCAGCAAATAAATTTAAACATGTTCAGCTATGATTAGGCTATATTGCTGAACAAGACACTGGAGTACTAGTAGCAGCATTTAGACTTGCGTGCTTTCTGAAGGACTATTTTTTGGAACATGGGGCCCTTTTTCTATTTTTTAACCGCCCTCTTTTCTATCTTCTATTGTTTTTTATTTTTCTGTTTTATCTATTTTCCGAACAGTGGTATATACAATGATTGAAAATGCCCCCCTTTTTTAGAATTGGAGCTCCTGACAGAAATAATGCTTTAATATCCTACCATTCACAGGACCCCCAAAAATTTTAGTCCCATCAGGTTCTTGCAAGAAAAAGGCATTGTTTCTGCTAACTGAGCTGATGATGAAAGGTCCCTTCCATAACTTTTCAAACTTACCATGTTTACCTTTTTCTTCTCTTCTGGAATCCCATTTTATCACTTTGTCTCCCAACTGAAAATCATTTTCCTTGGTCCTTATATCAAAAATTTGTTTTATTTTCTCTTGCGCTAACTGAGCCCTTTGGTAAACTTCTTCTTTGGTTTGCTGTAAATGGATAGTTTGATTTACCCTTCTTTGCATGTCATTTTCTTCTATTTGAACTTCCTGCAATAACTTCATTACTGGAACCCCTAGAGATGTTGGGAAAATGGCATCTATGCCATAAAATAGCTGGTAAGGAGACATAACTATGGATTTTTTGGTGGTCAGTCTATCGGCCCATAGTGCGTGTACTAGTTTTCCATGCCATGCTTTTTGATTTTGTTCAAGAAGTTTTTTGATGATGTTGACTAGGCTCTTGTTGGAAGACTCGGCTAAACCATTACCTTGAGGATAATAGGCTGTGGAATTTCCTAAGGAAATGTGATATTTGTAACAGAAGTCAACCATTCTTTTGGAGGAGAAGGCAGCGGTGTTATCTATAATGATCTTTCTAGGACAGCCAAATCTAGATAGGATATTGGTTTCTAGGAACTTGATGATGACTGAATCAGTGGCATTCCTGGAGGGTGTGGCTTCTATCCATTTGGTAAAGTAATCAGTGGCTGTGAGGATCCATTTATGTTGAGAGGATGAAGAAGGATGAATTTCCCCGATGAAATCTAGACCCCATTGCTGGAAGGGTCCTTCGACTATGATGGGATGTAAGGGAAAAGGTAAAAGCTTTTTTCTGCCATCAAAAATTTGACACTTATGGCATGTCATAACTAGTTTGTGAGTGTCAGGGAATAAGGTAGGCCAATAATAACCTGCTCTAAGGATTTTTTTTGCTTTGGTTTTCCAGTAAAGATGGCCCCCACATTTCCCTGCATGCATTTCACACATAATTTTCTCTGCATCAGACTCAAGCAAACATTTAAGAAGCATACCAGTGGGATTTTTCCAATACATAAGACCATCTATAATGAAAAAATTTAAAGATTTTTGTTTAATAAATCTTGCTTTTGTTTTTGATAAAATCGGAGGAGCATTTAGATAAGAAAATACATAAAGAATATCCGCATACCAAGGTGAATCCAGAAACATTTGATCAATAGGAGGGAGTGTGCATTCTTCCTGTTCTTCTAAGGTATCAACAAAATTTATATCTAAAGCTTTGAGGTTGGTTTCAGCCATTAGCCTTGCAAGTCCTTGTCCTTTAACTAGTTTGGTAGGTCGGATTTCTAAGTCATATTCTAAGATGATAGCGATCCATTTTCCCCTTTTCCCATCAGGATCTTGGTTCAGAATGTCTTTGACGACAATATTAGGGACAAAAGCTATGACATGAGAATGCAAGATGTAAACTCGGATTTCTCAGGGATTTGCTAAAAAAAGGCAATGGGTTGCTCTTGCCCAGCTGCATTTCTTTGTAACAATACAACAGCTATTGTGTGTTCCGAGGCAAATGAAAAAATGTAAAAATCTTTGGTGAAATCAGGACTTATCAATACTGGTGTTTCAGTTAAGGCCTTTTTAATTAGTTCAAAATATTTTTTGGTTTCTATAGTCCATTTAACCCCGACCTCTTTCTTCAACATATTTGTGATATCTTTCAGGAGTTCGGCAAGGTTTGGGATGAATCTTCTCAAGAAATTTATCTTTCCGATAAAGGACTACAACTCCTTTATGTTTCTGGGGTGACTTATTTGCAATATGCCTTCGATTCTTTGGGGGTATATTTTTATTCCTTCTTCTGAAATAATGTGACCTAGGAGTTTTCCTTCTTCTAGACCGAAAAGTGTTTTCTTGGGGTTTAGGGATAAACCATATTTTCTACATTTGTTTAAAACCTTTCTTAAGTGTACTAGGTGTTCTTCATCTGATTTAGAATATAGCGTTATATCGTCAAGATATATGACTATGAAAACACCTATGTCTTTTGAGAAGGCTATGTCCATGGCTCTTTGAAATGTGGCACTGACATTCATCAATCCAAAAGGCATTTTAACGTACATAAAAGTGCCCCAAGGTGTGGTGAAAGTTGTTTTGTGTTGATCAGTGGGGTAAACTAGCACTTGGTTATAACCATAAAAACCATCAAGCAATGAGATCCTTTTAGCACCTACTACCTTCTGAAGTATGTGGTCCATTTTGGGCAAAGGATAGTTGTCCTTTAGACAAGCCCTATTTAGGTTTCAGAAATCTATACAGAGTCTGATTTCTCCAGTCTTTTTCCTAACTAATACTAGATTTGAGACCCATTCAGGGTACCAGAGAGATACTATTATCCCAGCATCATACATCTTTTTTATTTCCTTTTCAACCAAAGGTAGTAATATTGGGTTTATCCTTCTTAACTTCTATTTGAAAGGCCTTTGGTTTTCTTTGAGGGGGCTTTTATGTTGGATGATGCTTGTGTCGTATGATTTCAAATCTTGGTATCCCCATGCGAACACATCTTTAAATTCTTTAAAAAACTCGATGTATTTATTTTTTATGTGAGGTGGAAGGTTTTTGGATAGTTTGACCTTTCTAGGTTCCTCTGAGTTTCCTATGTTATATTCTTCTATGTCGACATCAATGTATTCCATTTTTGGCTTTTTGGCCACATCGTTAAAGTCAAACAATTCCTCTAGAGGTGCAAGCCCTCTGGGTATGGTATCATTTTCACAATGTAAAACTTCGAGTTCTCTTGGGTCAATGTCCTCTCCTATCTTAGTTCCGGATGAAGGATCTATCAGGTTCATATTTGTCCAAGAAGGTAGATTTAGCTCTTGGTCTCGATTGTGGCTATATTCCTTTTCTTCATTTTCTAATTCTTTTCTGGTTTCCTCAAATTCATTCCTAGATTGTAAGAAGTCATCAATTTGATCATCATCTTTGAATATTTGCCAATAATTGATATTATCTGGTACATTAGGGCGATGTTTGACCTGAATGCTATATTGCTCACTTAGACATGGTGTTTGGCCATTGCTTGCAGCAAAGGTGAGTTCGTTTTCCAAACTATTTTGAATCCTAGGGATGTAAGTGAGTTCATACTTCTCGAAGGTTTTGAGGATATCTAAAGCTGCATTCATGTATTCCCTTAGTCTTGGGTTTTTTGCTGAATATTCACCTTTGATTTTCCTGATTACAAGTTCTGAATCTCCCTGGGCTGATACTTTTTTGGCGCCTAAGTCCTTAAGTATGTGCAGACCAATGAGAAGGGCCTCATATTCCGCAATATTATTAGTACATTTGAATTCTAATATGAAAGAATGACCTTCATTGGTATTGTGTATCTAGATACCGGCCCCTGAACCAGTTTTGCCACAAGAACCATCAAATCTTATAATCCAAAGAGCTTCCATTTCATACAAGATACTAAGCTATTTTTCAGGTTTCTTGGCACTTTGGTCATTGGTTTCCATGTTCAGTAATGGGAGGTGTGTTTCTGACGGTTTGAAAACCTCTTCATTTTCTATTATCTGCTTGTCCACATCACTTTCATTGTATAAGATAAAAGAATATAAATTGGAATGAATGGAATAAATGGGAGTGTTGTTTGGCTTATCCCAGTTACTAACCATGTATTTCATGTGAGTCTCATAGTATAATCTCCTCGTCTGGTTGAAAACGGGGATGGTAGCGAATGACATATCCATTTGGAGATTACCTTGTATTTTGGCAGCCCATGCCCTTGATAGTAGCATTCCATACCTAGGAGGGATATCGGCTACTACTACGTCCATGACTAAGTTTTTAGCTGGTAGCTGTGTTAGAGAAAAATCTAGGTTCTTTATCAAACCTAAACATTTGACCTAACTTGAGTCAAAGGAATACAGGTTTTTGTAAGGTTGAGTTACTTCTAGCCCCGGGTTTTCCATGACTGCTCTAGGCATGAGGTTATGGGAGGCACCAGAATCTAACATGGCATTATGTAATGTCTTGTCCCATATGTTCAAACTCGTATAGAAATGGGAAACAGATCCTTCTTGGTATTGACCTTCTATCTTCGGGCTGAATAGGAGCTCGAGTTTGTCGTCAGTTAGATTTAAAGTATCTGCCTCGCTCCCTATGTCAAAAACTTTGAATATTTGATATCTATACCTATCTAGAGCTATTAGCTCAGTAAGGGGTATGGTAATTTTTATTTTGGAAATTTCCCCTTCGAAACTAAAAGGAATTTGTGGTCTAGACAGATTTGTTTTAGCTTTTTCGGACATGACCTTTTCTATGCTCTTAATCTGTTGACTCTGGTTAGGGACTTTTTTTGACACAGTCACCTCAGGGGTTCTTGTAGAGGTACTAGGAGTATCTGAGCCAAAAATTGTTTTAATAGCTTTATCTTTGTTTTGGTCAATTTTCTTGGCCACAATTGTGTTGCTATCCATAGCCTTTTTAAGGATGGTATCGGAGTTTTTAGTAATGTCAGGACTACCCTTTTTGGATTGGTCTTGGTTTTTTCTGCTTCTAAGGTTATACTGCCTGTGAGCTTCTATAATGGCATTCTGAAATTCTATGGCAGGATCTTCAAGATCTTCATAGTTGGTTTCGTCCTGACCTGGAGAGCATAACTCTTGCTCTTCTGCTGTGAGGTAAACCTCACTCTCGTTATCAGAACCTATGAGATTCCAATGATTTTCATCAATGGGTTCAATATCCCTATCATCTTCTTCCACATAATTTTCATTAAATGGTGGCCTAATTTGTTGGTCATTTTCCCTTCGTCTGTTTTGAGGCTCTTCCCTCCTAAAATTTTGGTTCTGGTTTCTGTTTGGAGGGTTTTGCTGATTGTCCCTAATAGGGGCCCTTTCATTTATCTTTTCCCACATTTTGTCCATGGTCTTGACTAAATCATCTATTTTAGGATCTAGGGAAGGGGATGAAGTAGGGACCTCATCTCTATATGTGACTTTTCTTTCTGATCTAGTCCTAGCTCTTTTTTCTGCTAAGTTTGCTTCTGCTTTTATGGCTATTTGCTGCATTTCCTCTAAGGTGAGGGGGTCTTTGTCTCTTAGGTGATAAGTCATGTCTGGATCAAAACCCTTGGGGAGATTTGCCAAGGCTGAACCAAGTGGGGGTTTGAAGTGAGGTGGGAGGGCATTATACACACTATTGAACCTAGTGAAGTATGCCTGGACACTTTCCCCATTTTCCCATTTTAGATTGTTATATTCTGACAGGATTTGAATGGGGTTCTTTCGGAATTCCCACCTATTTGTGAAGACTTGATATAGTTCTGGGATGTTGTGGATGCTATTTGGAGGCAAGCTCTTAAACCATGGTTTGGGTTCCCCGCCCAGGCTTTGGGCAAACATTCTCATTCTGACGGTTTCGTCTTGTTCTTCCATGTATTCAAAACCATCGCTAATCCTACCTACATGCTATTGAGCTGTGGCAGTCTCTTCTCTGGTAAAGTGTGGGATTTTGTCTTGATAGTGATCTGGTAAGGGAGCCAAAGGTAGTGGCAACACCAAAGGTGTGTACCAGGCTGCCATGATGGGAACTAATGGATGATGTACAAGATGAGGGCTTGTAGGATGGGTTGAGGTGATTTGAATAGTTGTGGTTCAGGTGGGTGAGATCTGGTGTAGATTCTTCGTGAAGCCAAATTTTGAGTCTAGAGTTTAGAGAGGGTAGTATTTGTAAAAGTTTCGGATGGATGGCCTCTCTAAGGTTATAATAAAGTGAAGGATGGTCAAAACCAAAAGGATGAACTAGTGGAGTCGCCAGGTGGATTTTATGAAAACTATGGTCCACCACCAATACTATCAAAGATGCTTGGGAAGAATTTTTATAGCAAATTTGAAAGGGGAACTTGCAAAGGAGAGTGATTCACTTGGTTTCAACAGTTTGCTAAGCTGTATGGACAAGCTAGTGGTTTTCTTTGGCAAGAGGGTTTCTGCTTATCTCCTATTTTTAGGTGAGGCATTTCTAAATCGCTAAGTTACACTTAGTTTTGTCACTGATTACAGAATTTCCATCCTAAGTTTAAGTTTTGGAAGGATGAGTTAGCAGAAAGGTATGGTTTATGAAAGTTTTTAGTCTTTTATGGAGTTTTTTAGGCCTACTGGAGGCTAGTGGAGTCGTCAGGTGGAACTTGGTTGTTTTGAGGTGTATGTGTATGGTCCACCACCAGTACTGACAAAATCCAATCTAAGGGAGCTTTTTTGGGGTTTTTCTGAGTTTTATGTATTTCTAAGGTTTGGAAGAGTTTCCTATAACTGACTCATCATTTGCTAAGATGGTGAAAGAGCTATTTTCTACTCTTTGGACAACACTTAAGTTTTATAAGTTTGAATGAGACTTCGAGAGTTACTAAGGAGTACTTAGATTGTCACTAACTCGGAAGGTCCCACCGTGATCGCCATTATGTTAGTGAGCGGTGGGATAAGTCAATCAGATAGTATTCTTAAGGCTGCTGGAAAGTTTAGGGAAACTAAGTTTGTTTATTACTCAGAGTCCCACCGTGACCGCCATTATGTTAGTGAGCGGTGGGATAGGTCGATCGGATAGTAATCTAGAGTTCGGTAAAATAGTAAGGCCTACTGGAGGCTAGTGGAATCGCCAGGTGGAACTTGGTTGTTTTGAGATATATGTGTATGGTCCACCACCAGTATTGAAAAAAACCAATCTAAAGGAGTATTTTGGGGTTTTTTGAGTTTTTATGTGCAGCCTAGTATGTAAGAGTGTTATAAACCTGATTCATCACTTTGATAAGATGGTGAAACAAGGAGTTTACTCTAAAGGATTCTATAGGTTGATGGTCTGAGTTTAGTGTTGAAGGACTAAAGAGTTTATAAGAGTATGATAGACTTTCATGCACTCATTAAGTCCCACCTTGATCGCCATTATGTTAGGGTCCCGTGATTTGGATGATTGGCAAACCAAATGACAGTGTAACATCAAACCAAGCTTTGGAGTCCGAGGATCTAGCCTTCCTAGACTCAGAGAGGGATCTCTCTATATGTGTAAGGGATATCTATGTGTTTTGCTTATTGTGTTCTGATTTTAGGCTAGTTATGAAGTATGTTTTTGGTTTTGGTTTTTTAGGTTGTGAGGGATGAAACTGATCAAAGATATAAGACAGGTAAAAAGATGTCAGATCAACTGGGCTATGGCGTCGAAAAGGTCAAGAAAGCTATCAGACGGTGATACAAGGTTGTGTAAGGGCCGATTTGATTCAAGGTAGAAAGGATCTTTGGGGAAAATGGAGTAAATGGACATCAAGTTTGTGAACAACAAAGAGTTTCAAGCATAACTAGTTCAATAGATAACATAAAAATGGTAGGGAAAACCATTAATCATGCAAAATGTAACTACAAGCTAATCAATACATAGAAATAAACATTCAAGCCATGCATAGAAGTATAAGACCCTCTAACTTTGGGAAATGGCTATCAGACTTTGGGGAAAACACTTAAGGAAGACAAACAACTTAACTTACTATGCCGGAACGCCTAAACACAGTACTTCAAGTTATTGGGCACTTTGAACAACGAGATTTGCATAGTTTTAGGCAAAGGGCTAGATCGAAACTAGGCCTCCTTGGTTCAAACAAAATGATAATCTAATCAGTCAAAGAGAAATTTCATGGATGGAACTATAACTAGCCATAGGTAAGCAGGGCATACCATAAATCATACTTAGCATGCATAGAACTATGAATGAAACAAGCAACAATATCCTCAAATTATTAAAGAGCAGTTAAGAATTCAATAATGTAACTAAGGAAGAAGAAAACATGAAAGCTATGAAGAAACAGGAAATTTGAGGTGCCTCCAAGGGAATATCTCAAATTTGTTCTCTATTGACCTATCGCAAGAAAGAAACATGTATTCATGAATGAAAAATAGAAGACAAAAACAAAGCAAGAGACACTATACCATTCTACCAAGTCATGGAATCCAACAACAATCCTTCTTCATTCATCCAAGAGCATCCAAGAGGCAATCCAAAAGCATAAGACAAGTATTTCTTCCAAAGCTTATATGACCATATATTGCTTCTCTTCTCAAGTTCAGCCTTGTTTTACAATGAAATCCTTTGGAATATATAGGCCAAAGTGAGGAAAACCTCATGGTTCAACTTGATCTCCCATTGGCCTAATCAAAATATCTAAAATTTTCCTTGAGGCTTTGCAAAGCCCAAGGTACAAAATATCTCATGAAATATCTAGAAAATACTAAAAAAGGAAAAATAATTGACTTTGCATCATTTTTCATGTGAAAAAATAGCTAAACGCAAATTTGGAAAAAGCAAAATTTAAAGGTTCAAATTTTACAAAAATATTCAAGATTTACATCAGCAAAAGGTCCCCTGACTTGCCAGCAACATTTGGCAGCCTTCCCGATGTCGAAACGAGGCTCATGATAGCTCATTGGAAAGCTCTAAGTGTCTGATTTCTGGAAAAATGGAAATTTTCCCAAACTGATGCTTGGAAATCCTCCAAAACTGAACCTATGTGTAAAAAACCAAAAATTACAGTCTGTTGATAGACCGGGCAGAGTGTGCAAAAAGCGAGCATTTTTTGCCATTTTGTGGAAGCAAATGATCTCCAAATATCTTGAAAATCGCTGAGGGTATGCTCCTGAAATTATGGCATCCAAAGATACCATTCTCCTCCTTTGATGAATCCCCAAAATGAAATGGCGAATTTCATGAGTTTTGACCAAAAACTCAAAAATGCCAAAAAACCAAAGTATGTCGGAATTTGCCCAAAATCGGTGTGTATGACCCTCAAGGGTTCTTAGCAATATTTTCTAAGGCAGAAACCAAAATATGAAGTCCTGATGTGTCTTTCTTCATATTCTGTGCCAGGCGCTTCCCTTTAGCCTCCTTTAGCCTTTTTTTTTGGGCAGTCTTTAACTTGCGACGGGAAAACTGACTTAAATTCTTGTAATGCCTCGTCATTCTCCTTTGCAGCTCCAGATCCATGTTCTTTCAGAACACTTCCTTTTCCACCCTTTGCATACCAATCAGCCAATATTTATAATGAAAACATAGTTAACAAGGATGAAGACAGTCAACAAAGAAAAACATAGTCAAGGGACTTTCCTCTGTTTGTGGTAAGGGTACCCTGCCTTTTGATGTTTTGAGGACACAGTATAAATTTGTATTTCAGACAAGGAAAAAACACAATCTTCTTAGTTTAACACACTGTTGTCTTCTTTGCAGGCCACTTCACCAGTAGTTTTAACAACATGAAGACAATCAATCAAAAAGGAAATACACAGTCCAAGGTTACTGTGTAATAGGTGACAGAGTTTTTTTTTTTTCATGTGGTCATAAAGAACCCTATAGAATTTCAACAACAATAAACCCCTCCTTAAACAAAATACTACCCTCATTACTTGACTGTTCCTCAGACCAGTTTTTCCCCACACACCTTTCAACTGTAAATGGTAGCTTACTTACTGACTTTGCCTCATGGAACAAAAGAGAAACATTGTTTTTTCCTTTTCCCACACTAAGGAAAACATTTTGAAATGAGAAAACAGTTAATAATAATCACTGTTTTCTGAAATTAGGCCCACTGTTTTCATTTTTCAAACTCAGCTTTTCTTCTTTTAAATAGTGCCTCTACCTTTCATCATTGCTTTGAGGGCAGCTTCAGGGATTTTTGAACATCAACAGGATCCCATCATTCTTATCGTTTCACTTCTAGCAATAACACCCACAGCCAGTCTCAAATTTCAAAAAAAAAACATATCTTTCTTTAAACAACTCAAAGCTGTGATTTTTTATCATGAGTTTCATCTCTTCAACCTAACTTAGCAGTCTAGACAGGAGCAAATAGGCACATAGAAAACCTTTAAAAATGGATGGCAAACCTTGCAGACACATTTGAGTGGCTTTGAAAAACCTTTGGAGGTGTTTAAATGCTTTGGCATATGTGTGGCATGTTTGGAGGTGAGAGCGTCGTGAAGAACATCTGTCGGGTCACCTGTCAGGCCGACATGCGCCAAACCTACAGGCGCGCCACGCGCCTATGTATTCCTTTGTAATTTGTGCACCTGAACATGCTGCGCAAGTGTAAAGGCGCGCCGCGCGTTTCTTTAAGCCTGATAACTCTGTGAAATTGCTTGAAAACCTTTTCTCCGATCTCTAGGACAACACGAGGAGTATTCCCTTATGTTTTTTGAAACTAAAAATGGAGGGCAACGGTCTTTTACCATGTTTGAGAGTGAAAAAGCCAATGCACCTTTGAGCTTGATTTGAGAGGGTTTGAAAGATTTCTCACTTTACACCACTGCCTTTGTCTATTTGAAAAGAAGCAAAGTGACTTTGAATGTGTTAAGAAGGGCCCCTACTTTTGAAAACTATTGGTGAAGAAGGTCTATGTATTTTAGTTGAACAGTGGTAATGGTTGTGACCTTTTCCAAGGGCCAACTCTATTCATTGTATTTTACACATTTGAAAAGTGACTTCTGCCACTGTTGTCCTTTTGGTGACATTGTCAATCATAGAAGATTCACTTAATAATACACCAATGATTTATGGACCATCTTTCTCCATTTTCAAAGAGATGACCTACCCCTTCAAAACTTGATTTGGCATTTTCTACTCTATATATACCTATATCTGTCTGCTAGAGAAAAACCGGATCAAATCCATCTTGTGACTGTAGGTGCATTTCTCCAACTGGTGCTTTTTTCTGACTATGGGTGAGACCCAGTTATATTTGCCCGAGCTTTTACTGTGCTCTGTCTAATAAGAAAATGATCCAGATTTATGCAGGAACGCAACAGAATAAACACATAACCATAAATACAGAGATGCAGCGGAAATAACACTTCATTTCATTAATATCAAAGAACTGAAATTTGCTTACAGACAATGGAAATAAAACTAGCTAGGGTACTGGTAGCTATCTCTGAGAAGAGATGTGGTGGCTACAGACCTCTGAACTGCTTTACAATGAGGCGCGAGGGCCTATTTATTATCGAGAAACAATGGAGAACCCTAAACATCCCAAAAACCTAACCCTAGGAGATGAAGCGCCAAAACTATGGGCCCCGTTTGGGTAAATTGGTGTTTCAACTTCCCAGGGACGTAACTTTACTACAACTTTTGTGATGATTTTGATGATCAAAATCGCAAAAAATTTAATACCCAAGAAAACGTCGTTTAGGGCCTCAAAACGGCTCCGGAAGTTCAGGACCCGAAAAGCTGCTAAAAATAGTAAGTTATGCCAAAACTGAAAAACTAAAAGAGACAATGGTGGGGGCCCAAGTGGAATAGGCGGGTGGCCACCAATATCCACCTGGATCATTCCTCCCCCCTTAGGAAGCAATGGTCCCCATTGCGTTAAGTTCCTCCATGAGATGAGGAAATTTCTGCTGAACTTGGTCCCTGTTGAACCACTTTCCTTGGTGCAGGAGTTGGCCAGCTTTGACAACCCGATACAGTTGGATCTGCTGTTGACGAGTGTTCTTGATTTGCATGTCCATGATACAATCTGTGGTGGCCTGTTCCATGCAGTCTGGGTTTAACTCTTTTGGTGTGAGTTGTTCTGCAATGTCCGAGGTGTCCAGTAGAGGTGGAAAGTAAGGACGAAGGCGATCCACATTGAAGACTGGGTGCAGACCAAGGAATGGTGGAATACTAAGCTCGAAAGCATTGTTACCTACAGCCTTGGTGATGGTGTACGGCCCGTATCGGAGCGGGCGAAGCTTGCGGTGAGGTCCAGTGAGGCGCTCCTTCTGCAAATGTAGCCATACTTTGTCGCCCACATGGAAGTGGTGTGGCACCCGGTGTTGATCATGGCGCTGTTTGTACTTCGCATTGGCTCTGTCCAATATATCGTGAACCTGTTGGCGGATGTGTTGAATGCGCTCGATGAAGCTACTTGCTTTGTCAACTTCAGACTGGACATGAGCTGAATCGGCCTGAGCAGCTGCAAACGGCATGGCTATGTCAATGGGACATAGTGGCTGGAATCCCAAGCCCACCTGAAAGGGGCTATGGCCAATTGAGCTGTGGAGAGCCCGGTTATAACTGTGTTGTACATAGGGGAGGCTCTCGTCCCATGTGCGTGGATGCTTTGAGTTGTACATGCGCAGAATGTGTACAATCATTCTGTTGACTACCTCTGTCTGGCCATCTGTTTGGGGATGGAAAGCTGTGGACTTAGTGAGCTTTGTGTCCAACATTGACCAGAGGCTGGACCAAAATGTGCTGAGGAACCTGCTATCTCGATCTGATATGATAGACTGTGGGATCCCAAAGTGCACCCACACTCGTTCAAAGAAGAGTTTAGCAGTGGCTTCTGCTGTGATATTCTTCTTACAGGCCACCATGATGGCCATCTTCGAGAATCTGTCAACGACCACGAAAACACAGTCATTTCCATTCTTAGTAGAAGGCAGGCCCGACATGTAATCCATGGAGATGGATTCCCCCGGTCGACTAGGGGTAGGTAGTGGAGTATATAGGCCTTGCTTCTTGATGGTCGGTTTGGCAATGGCACAAGCAGTGCAGGATCTGATGTGCTTCTCGACATCCTTTCGAAGGTTCGGCCAATAGAAATACTTCTATAGTATTGCTATTGTTTTCTCGACCCCGAAATGCCCAGCGACTCGACTGTAGTGTGCTTCCCATATCATCTTGGCACGCTCGCTTGAAGGAACACAAAGGTGTCCCAGGTGACATAAAATTGCATCTTGGAGGTGAAAATTTGGAACTTGCGTGCCCCCCAAGAGTGCCTTGTAAGTGTGGCCGAATTCTGGGTCACTCTCATAGAGAAGCGGCCAATCAGAAGTCTCGTGCCCACAAGAGTTGAGCACGATGGTGAGCGCCACGATCGGTGGTCGGCTGAGGCAGTCTGCAACATTATTGGTGCTACCCTTCTTGTACTTGATGTTCAAATGAAAATGTTGCAGATATGTGGACCACTTCTGATGGCGATCATTCTGCAACTTCCCTTGTGTCTGTATGAACTGCAGGGGCCGGTGGTCTGTGTGGATGATTGTTTCCTTCCCCAAAATGTAATGCTTCCATTGTCGGCAGGCTTGCACAATGGAATACATTTCTTTGTCATAGGTGGGATACTTGCGAACTGTCTCAGACAATGTCTCACTGTGATATGCCACTGGATGTCCCTGTTGAGTAAGAACTGCCCCAATAGCATAGTCGGAGGCATCTGTCTCGATCTCAAATGGCTGCTGCAAGTCTGGTAAGGTGAGCACTGGGGCAGAACAGAGGCGATTTTTCAATTCTTTGAACGCCTTCTGTTGAGGTTCCGACCAAAAGAATTTTGCTCTCGCTCCTCCTTTGGTGACTTGACTCAAGGGCCCAGTGATATGAGAGAATCCCAACACGAATCTACGGTAGAAATTAGCAAGACCCAGAAAGCTGCGAAGCTCTGTTATAGTAGTCGGGGCTGGCCAATCCCGAATGACTTGGATCTTGGCTGGATCCACATGCACCCCCCTTTCATTAATAATGTATCCCAGATATTGAACCTGGGTCATGCCAAACATGCACTTCTCCAAATTGGCACACAACTTGTGTTGCCGCAGTGTTTGGAGGACTTGTCGGATGTGGTGAAGGTGCTCTTCCCAAGTCTTGCTGAAGATCAGAATGTCATCCAAGTACACCACTACAAATGAGTTGGTGAATGGCTGCAAGATGTCGTCCATCATCCTCATGAAGGTTGCGAGAGCATTCGTCAACCTGAAAGGCATGACTAGCCATTCAAAAAGGCCTTCCTTGGCTTTGAAGGCAGTCTTCCACACATCAGAGGGTTCAATTGGTACCTGGTGATACCCAGACTTCAGGTCAATCTTGTTGAAATATTTTGCACCTTTGAGTTGGTCCAGAAGGTCATCAATCCATGGGATTGGGTACCTATTCCGGACAGTGATCTTGTTCAGTGCCCGATAGTCAATACAGAGTCTCCACGTCCCATCCTTCTTCTGTACCAACACGATCGGGCTCCCACAGGGTGATGAACTTGGTCTGATGTGACCTTTCTACAACAGCTCCTGAATCTGCCTCTTGATTTCATCATTCTCCAGAACAGAGCGCTGATAGATCGATCCATTAGGTAGCGGCGCACCGGGGGTCAGATCAATCGGGTGCTTGACCTGACAGTGCAGAGGAACCCCTGTGGGTGAGGTGAATATGTCCCCGTACTCCTCCACAACCTTATCCATTTGTTGTTGTTGTGCAGAGGAGCCCTGTCTGGAGGTCGTGGCCACGGTCTTCTTCTTGCCCTGGGGGCGGATCATCAGGAAAACGAATTTCCTGGTTTGGGAAATGAGCTTACTGCATTGTTTTGCAGTAACCAAAGAGATAGTCGTAGGAGGTGGTACCTCTGGTATCCTGTACAACTTGTTTCCCAAAGTAATAATAACAGCACGAGGTCGAGACTCATACATAGCATGACGCTTCCACAAGTATGGTTGTCCTAATAATACATCGGAAACATCAATAGGAGCAACGTCACATAATACCTCATCCGTGAAGGGCTTGATGCTATAGGGAAGGCGGCACTGCTGGCTGACGCGGAGATCTCGTCCTTGGTGAAGCCACCCGATGGTGTATGGATGTGGGTGAGCTGTGGTCGGCAAGCCCAACCGCTTCACGGCGTCTGCTGAAATGAGGTTCTTTTGGCTCCCATTGTCGGCAATGAACTGTACAGGGGAGCCCTTTACCCACATCTGGGAGTGGAAGAGACGTTCCTCCTCCTCTGGATCTTCCGGTTCCTCCTTCTGGACCTTTGTAGTGGCAGCAGTGGCGTTGGGCTCCGCATCAATAATCTGTTTCCCTTTTTCATTCCCCTTTTCAGGTTCTGATTCGGAGTCGGAGCATGCATCTGACTCAGAAGCCCTCATCTCGGCCACTAGCGACTGCTTGGCCCGACACTCACTTGTGTTGTTAGTGGAGCTCTTATGGAACTCACACCACTTTCCCGTGTCCTTCTTTGGCTTTACGGTGTTGTTCTTTTCTTGTGGCTTTGACGGGTTGTCTTTAGCCGCCATGCTCTGTCCTTTGTTCTGCGGTTTGGAAGCACCTTTTCCTTGCTTTTGATTCGCAGATCTAAAGTCTCGCTTCTTCTGTTTGAATTTCTGCTCAATCTTGGCAGCATACCGGTATGCCGTACCAAGCGAGGAGATGTCGAGGAACTCCATTTCCTCCTGAATGTATCTGTGCAGACAGCTGCGGTACTTTAGCACCAAATGTTTCTCTGAATCTTTGATACCCAACTTTGTGCGCAGGGTATGGAACAGATTCGTCAGCTCGTGCACATCTTGATCCCTTTGTTGTCGCAGCATGGTCCATTGTATGTACTTGTCCTCATAGCTCCCCACGGGATAGTACTATTCCTTGACGGCGTCTCGGAAAGAATTCCAAGTTGGTACGGTCGAGAACAGAGAGGGTTCTGTCTGGTCCTTGTTCTCACAGTAGGTTTCCCACCAGTCCTTAACATGGGGGGTAGCTTTGAGGAGTGCAAAAATAATCTTCTCCCGGTCTGAAAAGTCATGAACGGAGAAATATCCTTCTAATAGATTCAACCATCTATCTATGGCATCTGCGTCTATTTGACCCTCAAATATGGGAATGTCAAAATTTACTTGTACCTTAAAAGGAGTCGCAACTTCAGAGTGGCTACTGGATGCATATGCGCCGCCGGTGGGCAGCCGTTGAAGGATCTGAGCAAAGTTATCCATCATCGCGTTCCTTTGTTTTTCGAGGGCCTCCTCGAGCAATATTTTGATAGGATCTCCTGCTCCCTCATCTTTCTTTTCGTCCCCCATGGGCGTCCGTCGAGGTTTGCGAGGCTGATCTTACAAAGGTTCCACCAGATCAAGCCCTAGCTCCTTATACCCCGACCTCGTTGGGGACATGCAAAGAAGGATCGAGAAAAAGCAGACCGCTCTGATACCACTGATCCGGATTTATGCAGGAACGCAAGAGAATAAACACATAACCATAAATACAGAGATGCAGCGGAAATAACACTTCATTTCATTAATATCAAATAACAGAAAGATGCTTACAGACATAATGGAAATAAAATAGCTAGGGTGCTGGTAGCGAATCTCTGAGAAGAGATGTGGTGGCTACGGACCTCTGAACTGCTTTACAATGAGGCGCGAGGGCCTATTTATTATTGAGAAACAATGGAGAACCCTAAACATCCCAAAAACCTAACCCTAGGAGATGAAGCGCCAAAACTATGGGCCCGTTTGGGTAAATTGGTGTTTCAACTTCCCAGGGACGTAACTTTGGCATACTATCTCCGTTTGATGCACATGATACATCATTAGAAAGCTCTATCCGAGGACTACAAATTTTGTGATGATTTTGATGGGCCTCAAAATGGCTCCGGAAGTTCAGGACCCAAAAAACTGCTAAAAATAGTAAGTTATGCCAAAACTGAAAAACTGAAAGAGACAATGGTGGGGGCCCAAGTGGAATAGGCGGGTGGCCACCAATATCCACCTGGATCATAAAAGCATTTTCTTCTAAAATCTTTTCCTTTATTTAAATGTAACATCAGAGTGTGTTGACTTGTTTTTATAGGGAAACTGCCTTCCTTTGTGACAGTGGCATGTAAACTTTGCTTTCAATGAGTTCTAGAACCTGAAATATGCCAAAGTCCTTCTTGCATTTACTGAACAAATGTATCTAGTTGCAATACCTTTCTTGGGAAGAACTAAACTCAAACTTTCATTTGTCAACTTATGATGAGTAATCAGAAAAACATTCCCTTATGAGTAGGAAGATCAGTAATCTTTGAAACATGATCATCATCATTGGCCTATGTAATAACCTGTCCTTCTGCTTATGGATGGAGGAGGCGCTCTCAAAACCCTCTGATTATAGATGAAGGAGGTTCTTAGGCCTTTAAACCCTCTGCTTATAGATGAAAGAGGTTCTTATCCATTTCATATCGTCAGCCCCTTGATAGTGTTGTTTTTTCCTTTAACTGTCCTTTCAGGCTTTGAATGAGGTTGCAAGAGCTTGATGAAGAAATATTTTCTCTGTAGCTGTATCTCAGGCTCAAGATCATATTGAGAAGCAGTTGTCTTCTCATGTAGAGCTCAAAATTGTCTTCTAAGATGTTGGTATGTTTCTGTCTTTGAAAGAGCCATCAAACACTGTAAAAACTCCTAAAATTAGCTTGACTTATGGTCTATGGATTACTGAGACTTAGGGGTGTAGTAGTGGCAAGACCTAGTGCTGTAACCAACTTCATTAGCAGAGTGGGAAGGTCTGTTATGACTGGTCTATAGCAGATGGAGGTTTTTGGCTCTTTGATAGTTTTCCCAAGGTGAAATGCCTTAAAGCGCCACTTACTAACTTAGGGGAGACTGTTTGAATAGATTTGGATTGTCTTTTTAGAGCAGATGGGCAGACTAGTATGGCTGAGGCAAGTTACAATTTGATAATGAGGTTTCATCTCGTCATGGGCGGACTGAAAGGTAAAAGGGCAAAAAATTTTATAGGTGTTTTTCCTAGCTGGAAATTTGACAAATTTTTAGATCGGCGATTGAAAAAATTGGCTGTTAGAACTAGTCATCACCAACAAGTAAAAAATACTAATGACTAATAGAGTAGATGGAGTGTGTATATTCATTTCATATAAAAATAACAGAATGAAGAATTCTTATACGCAACTCAGAGAGAAGTAATGCAATGATGGAAAATGCATTGAAAATGTGTAACCCTTTTCCATTGATATCAAAGGGAGGAAAAGCAAGCAAAGGGAGAAAGTCACATCTCAGAATGAAAGGGGGAGGAAGTGTTGGAGGAAGTGTTGCCATCAATACCAAAGGGAGAGACTGTTGGAATATTTTCATTGATGGCAAAGGAGCAGAATGAATCAGCAGTAGAATTATCATTAAGGAAAAGGAGTAGAGAAGCAGCAGCAATAAGGCAAAGGCATATTAGGCAATGATGTAGTGAAAATGAAAAAAGGAGGCAAGGAGCATCAATGTACATCAATGTGTAGTGAAGAGGCAAAGGAGCAAGGCAATGGAGCAGCATTATAAGTATAACGTAAAGTAGAGAGAAGAAGCAAAGAGGCATGGAGAATCTTTAGCGTTATTACTTAAGGCAAAGGAGAAGAAAAAGAGTAAAGGCAATCAAGGAGAAAATGTAGCAAAGGTATCAAGTTTGGGTCAAGCTATGAATGTGTCGGGCAGAGTCGTGAACGTGTTGGGTCAAGTCATGAAGGAGTGGGAAGAGTCGTGAACGTGCCTAAGTAAAGTAATAAATGCATGTAGCAATAAAGAATAGTTGTGAAGGGCAGGCATATTCATGCTTCTTTATGTTCAGAGCAGTGCACATGTCAAGGTCAAGTCGGCAAACCGAAGTGAAGATACAACGTGGACCGTTGGATTTAGGCATAGATCAACAGTGGAGATTAAATCACAAACCTAGAAAATCTCCATGAGCAGATCAGCTAAGGAGCCATGAACACCGTTAGATCTGGGCTTTGAACAACTGTGGAGATTAAGTCGCAATCCCACAGTATTTCGCACATCGGAAATTTTTGATGTTATCGTTAACACTTGCAAGGTAAGTAATTTGGTTTGCGATGTGATGTGATCGCATATCACAAATCGCGATGGAAGGAGTATTGTAAAACAATATAAACAAAGAAAATGCGAAATGATGGTGATGACGTGGCAAGATGATGTGGCAGTGACGTGGATATGATGTGGCAGTGATGTGGCAATATAACATTGAAAATGACGCAACCCCGACCCGACAGTTCATATTTAATTGATGGTGATGTGGCAATGACGTGTCAGTGACGTGGCAATGACGTGGCAATGATGTGGCAAGTTGATGTGGCATGATGACGTGGAGATTATATGGACCTGGCCAACACATCGCACATCGCAATCGACGATTCTTATGTTTATATGTTAAGACTTCAGAAGTTATATGTTTTAAGGTGCAACGTGCGATAAGGTTTTCTCCACGGGTTGCGAAATCACGAAATCGCAAATACTGCGAAATTCTTAAAGTTGAAAAGTGTGGTAAAGAGAAGCAGATGTGAGGATTTTCAAAGTTATATTTCAATATAATCAACGTCCAAGTTTTAATGTGTTTGCATTTTTTTTTATGAAGAAAACATTGGAAGCAGAAGTCGACTTGGGTTACACAGAAAAGGCCTAAATGCATGGAAAAAGGACTCGAGTAAAGAGACCCGACCATGCATGAAGAGAATGTTGAACATTGTGGTTAAATATAATAGGTAGAGTCAAGAAAAAGAAGGGTAGAGTAGCAATGTTTGAAACGTAATAAGTGAGTCAATTCGGGCTAAGACAATAATACTAAAGCACAGTTGGAAATATAACAGTAGGTAGAGAAGACAAAGGGATCGCTGACAGAGAGGAAAAAATGAATAGAAAAGAAAGAAGCTGAAAAGGATGAATTGAAATATTGTGGTAACTGTAAATTTAAATTCATTAATTATTTTATATTGTTTGTGATGCAAAGGAAAGTCTCCGTAGGCATAGGAAAAACTCCATGACTATTGTAATGATTATTTCTAATGTAATAACCTGAACTAAAGAATGAGGAACCGAATGGGTGGAAGGTAGAAAGAGAGGCTTGTTCACTTCGTATTCCCTGTAGAATGAAAAAAGGTCATGTAGTTATCTATATAGGAGATGTAATATCTATGTGGAAAGAAAGTGAGAGGGAGAAGCACAATTGAAGAGAGATGAATATTGTTAGAAAGATTTAGAATGGAAGAGAGTAGAAGAATGTAAGAGAGTCGCAGAAGGTTGGAGTCTAAAAGAATCAGAGAGAGATGATAGATATGTTGTGCACATCTAGAACTGATATGAACCAACTATGAAGGATGAAAAGACAATAGTGAAGAAGGAGTAAACAAAGCTGATATATAGGTAAATCAGCATATGGTTTTCATGTTGAGTGAGGGGATTGTAGTCTCCTTGCAAGTTGTAGCTTGATAAATTTACAGTTGGAGTTGGGTGAGGTAGGAGCCTCCTGTAGGGTGTAGCCTACAGAAAATACATGGGAGTTGGTGCTTATGTTTCAAGTTGTAGCTTAATAGATGTCTAGTTGGAGCTGGTTGAGGTAGGAGCCTCTTATGGGTTGTAGCCTACATAAAATACATGGGAGTTGGTTCTTCCGTTTCAAGTTGTAGCTTGATAGATGTCTAGTTGGATATGGTTGAGGTAGGAGCCTCCTGTGGGTTGTAGCATGTAGAAAATAGATGGGATTTGGAGCTTCCTTGTGAGTTGTAGCTTGCAGAATTTGAGGTAATATACTCCTGTAGGTTGGAGCCTACAGAAAATCAGTAGTCAGAGGGAGTTGGAGCTTGACTTTGCATCACAACAATAATACGATGTGGTTTTCTCCATTATGGGTTTCCAATTATATCTGTTGTCTATGTGCTTGATGATTATGTGTTGATGTGATGTTTTAATCTTCTTAATTACTTGTTATCCACACATTAAGTTTGTTGATTCATTATGTATTAAGATGCTTATCAATTGAAAGTGTAATTGAGTTGAATGAAAAGATTTTTAAATGTCCATGAATGCACTAAACTAATTCAACCCCCCTAATTTTAGCTAAGGGTTCATCACTTACCAAACCGAGGCTGTCAGACTTCTCAAGACCACTGGGGGTAGGCCTACACATCGGGGCAACTCTGTCAATTCCACCATAAACTTTGACGCAGGAGACATGCACTTGGATGTTGGGTCCTCCACGCTCAACCTGAACAAAAATCAGTAGCACTTGTCATCCTCTCCCACGAGCTTTAAGACCCACGCAACATTAATTAACCATAAATGTAACCACAACATACTTATCACAACATGGCTTCATTTCTAGGAATTCATTTCTAGGATCCCATGACCATACATAGAACTAGATCCATCTCCACACACACCCATGGTTACATACCTCACCATGCGAAGATGCCCCAATCCCTGGCTTGATAGAGGACACCAATACACAGGGTGCTCTCCTCCAACACTCTCTCACCATCGCCCAACAACTACAAATAACCAAACTATGGCCCATCAACTTGGATATAATGATGGTGCAAGGAGTGAGGTTTAGGTACCAATGATCCATTAAAACCAAGTGTACGAGGATAACCATTAAGGAAAGCATGTGGTGCGTGGAGGACCTCCTCGCTCCACTGTCTAAGGCACCTCCAATTATCCTTCAGAAATGACACCCCAATCAAGGAGTATAAATTAATGTACTTATGCATACTTATTAATGTATTATTATAAAGTTATTATTTTTTAAATATTAGAATAAAATTATTTAAAAACTTCATTAATATACTAATACATGTTATTATTAGTAAACCTTAATATTAATATCATTAATGAACCTTAATCCTTATTAATAAATAATTAATAAGAGTTAATATAAATATTATTAAAATTATTAATATTATTACTATTAATATTATTGTTATTAATGAACCTTGATTTTATTTAGAAAACATTATTGTTATTATTATATCTTAATATTAGTAAAGCTTATTAAACCTTATTATTAATAAACCTAATGTATATGGTGTTTATGGATAATCATGGTTGACCATGATGTCCATGTTTAATATGGTTGATCATGTCCACCATGATTGACATGCATTAATGTATATGTTAATATATTATTAGTGTCTTATTATGTGTAGATAAATATTTTGATGTACAATTTTTAGTCTAGTATTATAAAGTTACTAAGATTTAAATAATATTATTAATAAAATTATTAAACCTTATTAATAATAATTAATATTTACTTAATATAAATATTATTAACATTATTAATAGTCACGTTAATGTTATTAACCTTAATATTAATATTATTATTAAAGCTTAAACCTTTTTATTAAAATTTATTAATAAAAATGTATTAATAAATTTTATTAAACGTTTTAAGCAAACCTTAATATTAATATTATTATTAAAAACTAAACAACCTAATGATGTAATACTTTATTTTTATATGAATGTGTCAATTTAATGTTTATATATGGTATTTGTACATTTTGATGCTAGTACAAAGATATTACAGAGGACCAACATTAAAGAGATACTTTCATGCTACTAGGAATTTCCTAATTAAACTAATTAAGTAAATTACATTTCCTAGGGAGGTGTAGCTTGATGAGTTGGGCCAAAAATTTATACTCATCTAAAGACAAGGGTTGTCTCCATTTATTCTTAACAATCAATAGATTTGGAAAGGGAAGCATAAATTTAAGATAGAGGAACATGTGGTGTATCAAGTAGGAATTTAGTGTAACTCTTCACCTTCAATCATGACTTAGGTAATGGTACCCTTCCTTAAAATGTCAAATTCTGAAATTTTACCATTATTTTACTCCCAATGAAAATATTCTATCTATATCACCTATTTTACTTTCTAGATCTAAATCCATGTGATGAAAATTCAAACATTTTTAGCTAAAATACTAGAGTTGAGAAGGTAAGAACATTGTAAAACTTTTTAAATATGGTATTAACATAGAATCATGGGAAATAAATAGAACATATGAGGAATACCATAAATAAAAAATAAGTATCTCTATTTATCTTACCTAATGGAATTTTATAAGTTTACAATGTGTCCACAAATTCCTTTAATATATGCATGCATGTAGGTTGAGGCTAAAAGAAATAAAAAAATCTAAATAGCTAATGTAAAAGAGACAAATAAAAAAAAATAAGTACATGCATGCACTTCAAGAGCTACAATAATAGCAAAGATATAGTATTATGGTGCATCACTAGAAAGGCTTTATATTGTATATCTTCATATATCATATAATCTCATAGCCATTTAGTTTGAATGTGTCCCTCATTTCCTCCTCATTTGTGAGTGAGACTATATAAGAGAAAAGTATTATGTTAATGTTTCAAAGGTCACCTTTCTAGAAAATAAAGCACAACGATGAATTTAGATTGACAGTTACTCTCCATCTCCACTTAAGTTGGGATTAAAAAAAAGTTACACTGACTTACACAAGGATGCCATTACTTTGACTATTTTAAATATTTATGACATGATTTTTTTATGAAGCATTTTCAAATTACAACTTAATTATAATAATATTAAATTCACTTGAACTTTAATGTGCCTTATTTTTCTATTTGATTTGGACACACCTCCAAAATTATCTTTAACTTCGTCTTGACTTGTCTAAAATGAGAGAATTTTTATCCAATACAAATTCCCCTTGTGCATTGCTTTTAATGGAAATTTTATGATCCACATACTTTCATTATAAAATTGATCTTTATCTATCCAACAATGGATTAGTAATAATTCGAATTCTTATATATACATAAATACATACATATTGGTACTTACCCTTCTCTAGAATGGGCATTTCCTTCTCAAGTCAAGGTGCCCTTTTCTTGGGAATGTTGCTCCATTCTAGTTGTCAATTTCTTCACATAATTCATGAAAATTGACTTCCACCTTGCTTTTAGTGACTATGGAAACCTCATCCATAAGGTACTCATAGCTATTTAAGGTTTGAACCAATTATGTCACAAGTATTGCCTTAATAATGTACTCTATTACCAACTCATCTACACCCTAGGATCAAACTTATTAGTTTTAGAGATTAATTAACCAAGTGATTATCTAAACAATCATCCAACAATAACTTAATACCTAAGAGCTTGACATTTTTACATAAGTATTCTTATATTTTTAAATTTCTTCACTTATATACTATCATATATCCATCTACTATGAAGTTCCAAGAAAAATGAAATCTCTTGAAGGCTTCCATAATTTTAATTCCATTATGAATAATTATCAAGTGTATGGTAGGGATTTAACTTCCATGCAATATTATAAAACAATTCTAATATTATTCACAAATCAGAGGTTAATATCTATCTCCAAAGTGGTTATGAGCTTTTTTCTATTTTAATTACATTGATTAATTAAAGGATGCCATATGAAATGAGTTATGATTTTTTGGGCATGTGGTAATAATAAGTTGTGGTATTATAACAAAGCCTATTCACACATTAAGAATCTTCATGGTTAAATGGATATGAATATTCATGGTTAAAAATATTGTTACATGTTCTTTTTAAATTTATATATGTTTAATTTATATATTAAACTTTTAATAATAATAACAACAACAACAATAATAATAATAAAGTAGTTACTTTTAGTTATTTTTTATCATTTAGAAATGGGAGATGTATCATAAAGTAATTTTTTTGATGCTTATCATAGATTGATACATATTACTCTTTACTAACCATTTAATTTGTATAGCTTCATTAGTTATATAAAAATATTATATATTTGGTCATTATATAATATTTCGTATACTCAAATATATACATAGCATAGAAAGAAATTTTATAAAAACAACTTCATCACTAACAAATAGATACTATAAATTCTATATTGTTAACAATATTACACATACATGCATTATTAGTGTAAATATATTGCATACTAAAATACATTAAGTATTACTTATGACATGGAATTCTATATTGAGTATATTATTCATTGTTGCATTATATTAAAATAACATAATTTTTATAACTACAAACTCTTTAGTATCAATTATATTAGTAAATTAGAAAGAAAATCCATATAGTATAGAGGCTCAGATCTATACTAGTCTTGCATAAAAATAAACATGGTAACATTAGTATTTTTATCATTTATTTTGAATGTAAATAAGATTTTAATTTATAAAAACTATTCTATTATAAAAAATAAAAAAAAATAAAAATTGATTGATTGAATTTATTTTAATGTATATGATTTACTTTTTATTTAATTTAATTACTCTGTGATTGACTTTGGCTTGATCTACATAATATAATATTTATATTAATAAAATAAAATTTTATATTTATATTAATACATTAAATTTAATTTTAAAATATCATCTTTAAAAGCAATTTGTGTTTAGGGATGCAAAATAGTGATCCTTAAATGTTTTAAAATTTGTAACTTAAATCATATTGGGTTATAATTCACTTGGTTTATTGAAACAAAGAAATAAGATAAACCATATCATAGAAGAAAAAAAATAAAAAGATGATTTCATCTTCCCCCAGAGATTTCAATGTTGCCACCCTTTTCACAAGGAAAAGGGTTGTTTTCTTATAGTTTTTCATCATGTGTAGTCTTGGTACCAAAATCAATCATGAGAATCTCTCGATTCTTAAGATGATAAAAGTAAGATATTTTTTCATGAGTCACAACACTTTACTGGAAATAAAGCTAATGTCATAATGATATCTCATTTTAGTGAGTGACTAAAATAAAGGATCATAATTCTTACATCCAATTTGGTTGAATTATCATGAGAGGTCAAATCCTTGTTGGTACATTTGTCTTGGTTAACCTGGCTGAGTATTAATTTTCTTGATGGTACATTCTTGCATATATGTTAGCTCCAACAATAACATCAAGAAAATATAGCGTTCATTGACATGAAATATAGTATCCACATCACAATAACAATAGAACCTGACATTGTGTGACAACATTGCAAAATACTGAAAGAGAAACAATACATCATTTGTGAAAAAGGGAGTAGCGACATCCGAACAAGTCGAGTCATCTTGTAAACATCCTTCTTTTCATTTTGTAAGTAACATTATCAAAAAATTGTTATCCCAACAGAAATGTACAAGAAAAACTGCATAAGTTAAGGTGACATGAAAGGATAGCATGAATTGGTCAAAAAGGTAATTAATGAAGTAAAAGGATGTAGTTGTAAGGGTAAAAGTGGTCAAAAAGTTAAGAAAATGATGGTGAAAAATATGCTAATTCCTTGGCCCAATACACCCAATAAAAATGAACTTCTCATTTATGTAATTTAGCATCCTTCTCAACTCCTTAGTCCCATGAGAATATGCCACAGAATCAAATACCCTAAAGTGTGCTACATTGCAACTCATGCATATCTATGCTTCGTATGGAACTTTTTGCTTTACAATTTTAGTGGAGATCTATTCAAAACATAAACTAAGCAAGCTATTGCTCCCCCCAAAAACTCATTTGATAGATGTGTTTCCTTCAACATACTTCTATCCATATTTATGATGGTTATATTCTTCTACTTAGCTACACCATTTTTCTATGTTTCGTACCTTACTGAGTTGTCTTTTGATCACACAATACTTGCAAAAGTTATGAAAATATTTTAAATCGTACTCAACTCCTCTATTTAATTGTAACACTTTAATCCGATGACTAATTTCCTTCTCTACTAATACTTTGAATTTTCAAAACTTTTCAAAAGTTTCAAACTTGTATGTGAGAAAATAAATGTCTTTTTGATATAATCATCTCTGAAGATTAGGAAGTAGTAACTTTTTCTAAGATATTGTGTTTGTATTGGACCACATATATCTATAAGAACTAGCTCCAAAGGTACCTTTCTCTAATGTGTTCCTTTTCTAGAATGCAATTCTCACATGAATTAGTAGGCTGTTGAATGAGAGGAAACCCCTCAACCATATTCTACTGCTGCAATATTTTAATGCCACCAAACTATAAATAACCAAAGTTTAAGTGTAATAATTAAAATTCCTCTAAGAAAGTTGTTTTTTGAGAAAATGAATAATCATGTCTATCATACTTAATGGAAAGAGGATACATATTTCTCATATTTAATCTAGGAATCAGGATACCACTAGGAGGCTTAACATATATGAAACAATCATCTTATTTAAATACTAAATTATATATATATTTTAGTAAGTTGGCCAATACAAATAAGTTTATGTTCCAAATCTATAACATAGTACATAGTAAGTATGTTCTTTTTCTAACCTTGTTTCGTGAGGATGTTAACTATTCCTCTTCTCGTAACTTTTAGAATATTATCTAATCTAACTTGCAATTATGCTTCTTTTAATGCCATATGATTGCTACATCCACAATATATAAGCTGAATATCAATAGATAGTTTTGAAAAACATTACATATAAGGAATAAAATATTCTTCACGATTCTTAGAAGAATATTTTGCACCTTGTCTACTAAGATCAAATTTCTTCTTTATGAATTCAAGTACATAATGACTTAAATTATTATAATACAACCACTTAAATTTTTGTTTTTCATACCTTTAATTTGGTTACGAACCCTTTTTGTTGATCCCTTTTGAACTATGAGGATTTTGATCTTATCTCCTTTCTTTTTCTAAACTATTTCTTTGATTATTCCTTCTATTGTTTATCCCTCTTCCTCTTGATATTAATCCACCTCTACCTCTTGAGATAGAAACATTTGATTTGAATTAATTTCCCAAATATTCATCATTCCTATTTATTTGTTATTTATGGGATAAAGAAGATCCCAGTAGCTCATCCACTAATAACTATGACAAGTCTTTAGACTCTTGAATATCTAGAACAATTGCATCAAACTTCTTAAGCATTAATTGGAATTTTATTTATGATAATAAAATAAAATATGAGAAAAGGAAGGAGAAAGGTCACAAATTTGCATGAGAAATAAATTGATGGAAAAAATGAAGGAAAATGAAGAAATTAGAGGCCTTAATGATAAAAGGCTTTTGAGGATCAATTCGTGGTTTTTTTTCAGTGTGAGTTTTTATTTAGTTCAGTCTTTGGTATTATCATTATATTCTTTCTCTCTTTCTCTCTAATACTCTTGCACACTTAGATTTTCTTGAGAATTTTGGCATACTTTGGATTTTAAAACAAGGAAAATTAAAGAAGGAAAGCACAAGTGAACAATTGGATCAACGACTACAATTGGATTTATTTGAAGGTATCGAGATTCAAGTATGGTTTCCTTAGTAGTTTTGGTATGCATATGCATGTGTTTACTTGGTTATGATATTTCATTAGCATAGAGGATTTTCTGTATTGACAATGGTTTTTCCTAGCCTTTCCACTTCTTGGATAGCCATGGGGTTATGCTTTTTCCTATTTTGTTTTCTGATTGGTGCTCATGTTCCTTATAGTTGTAGGTTGATTTATTTGTTATTGTATCCTTGGTTGGAAAAGCGCTCTAAATCCATTTATGGGTTGAGTTACTACTCCCAGAGCCTTGGTTGGACAAACACTCTAGAGTCCTGTGGAAGTTGTGGATTGAGATACTAGTCCTAGAGTTGGGCTGGAAAAAATTATGTGGAGCCTTGGATAGCTTGGGTAGAGACCAATCTCATGATGGTTAGTGATTTTTGACTGTGAGTTCAAATCACTGGTTGAGGTTAAGGTGGTTTGGCCTGGGTTTTTTTATTTTTTGTTATTCCATGATATCCCACATTGATGCTTGGAATATGGTGTGGGGATGATTGGATGAAAACAATATTTGGTACAACCCAATCTATGGTCGGGTGGTATGTGGAAGTCCCTGACTTGGTTGGTACTTTTCATATGTTAATATGCATTATTCTTTATTGATGATCAATGAGCATAGTTATTGATTTACTATTGTTTACATAACTAGTTCTCATGGATTTATTATTGGTTAATTATATGCTACATGCATGGCGTATTTATTATTATATGATGTGCTCTCGATCTAGATCTAAGTCATGGTTTGACAAGATCTTGGTTATTTTATATGGATACATGAGCTAATGTGATTTTGTTGCAAAAGTATGATAGGGCAACAAGCCTTCTTGATGAACATCTAATGAAACTAATATAAGTAGTGTCGAAAATATGAATCCATGACATACAAGCACTATGTACACAAAGTGTTGGTAAAAATGAATAGCATGTGTTGGTAATTTAGACCCCATTTATGTAATTGCATCTTGGAATTTGGGTTATGAATAGTAATTATCAACTCATGTTTACCCCGATAAGTATGTTAAAGTAGGTAAATGGGGGGTGGGGTGTTACAGAGCGGTATCAAAGCTTCCAAGTTAAAACACTTGGACTGGATGGGCTCTATCATTGGTGAAATAAGGAGAAAAGGGATCAATGAGTACAATTAATTTCATTTTTTTTTTATATTTTATTCAGTGGAATTTCTAAATCTGAAAATTTGTTCACATTGAGGGTAAATCCCACTAATACTGTGTCTAAAATTTTAGATATTGGTTCACAATATTTTAGGAATTATGACTTGAGGAAGATGACCTTCCATAATGCACCTTTAAAGAGGCCATGTTGACATTTCTGCAATAACATATCTTTTGTAGGCTTCCAAAAGCTTTAAAAAAATCTACATTGAGGGGACATCCATTGATAACGTGGTAGAAATTTTAGACATTAGGTCGCTATATTTTAGGAGATATGACTAGTTGAATTCGAGCTTCGAGAGATCTCCTAGAAATGTGCACCAAATAGGATTGTGTTGGTATTTTTGTTGTAACTTTTCATCTATGAAATTTTAGAAGTTGAAATTTAAACCATAGTGAGTGAAACTCCCACTGATAATATGATTCAGTTCCCATAAATTTTACTACTAAAATTCAGGAGTTATTCTTTGAATCATTCACTATATTAGTTGCATGCAAAGTGTTTGATAAAATGCTTAAATGGTTGAATGATCCATTACATAAAAATTGTTTGATAAAATTCCCCAATGATTTTTTTATTTTTTCTTGGATATAGTATGGATGTGTAATATTATTGTTGTAGTTGATATATTCTTACTTTTAAACAAATATTTTGTCATATTATATTGCATGTAAAGTGTTTGAAGAAATGCTTACATGAAAATGTAATAGTATAGTAGTTGTTTGAAGAAAAGTGTAATAGTATGGTATTTGTTTGAATACAATTTTGTTTTGTGCGTAGGATAGTATAATTGGGTGATAATATTGTTGTATCTCATCTATACCTATTTTCATGCAAATAATGTCAAGATTTACATGAAAGGAATTTGAAAGGTTGCATGCAAGGAATTTGAAAAGTTGCATGTAAGGAAATGGAAAAGTGGCATGATTATATGGCATGTTTTTAGTGTGTTACAAAATGTATGAGAAATTAAAAACAATTTTTGGCACGTATGGGTAAATTTAGTAGAGTTTTGGAGATCCCATTTCCATAATTGGACATTGGAGATCAAACTAGTATGGTAGCTTCTTCCTTCTACCTTAGCGTGGAACATGAATAGTAATGGGGTATGTTTATAGGTTGTTTGAATTTTTTATTAGCTGCATGACATGATTATGTGCTTATAATATTGCGTGACGGAATGATCTTGTTTTAAGATAGTTGTACTGACAAAATATGTGTTGAAGACAACTAATATGCACTTGAGTGCAAGTGGGTGATGATTGTGGCACTATGATCACTAATGAGTGTGATTTGATTGTATACTATGATATGGTTGTTATTATTCGTAAAGTATTATCTAAAATTAATAGACATGATGTCTTGATATTGGAAACATGTGTCTGACATATGTGAATAGTCACAAGGAAACATGCTTGGTGTTAGCATGTCAAAGTAAAAATTGGTTTGTGTATATAACTAACACTTGGATGAATGTGATAGCACATAATAAGACCCAATTTCATCAAGTTAAAAAGGTAAAAGAAAGGAATTGGTTGAGAATTCCATTGGCTACATTTGGAAACCATAATTCCAAATGAATTAGTGATTTGTATGAATACAGGAAGTTTTCTTAAGCTTTATTTGTTCTGATGTTATGTGGATGTATGTTATATTCATGAACATGTATTTGGGAAGTTATTATCTTAAAGTATATATTTGAGATAAGAGGTCAAGTTCTAATCTTGAAAAGGCATGAATAAAACAATCATCCAATGTTATGTGATGCACGGAATTGCATGGAAAAAGAGACTTCCATAGACCTTGAAGAAGGATCATGTTGAGATTTTATCTATGAACCCTTGGAAGCACTAGGAAACCATGTGGGTTGAGTAATGGTGTATGTTGGAATTTTTTTGCGTTTGATTTTTTTTTATTTGTTTGAGCTTAATTTGCAGTTTTGAGTCTGTCTAGTGTGTGGCCATGCCACTTTGTTTTTTGTGTTCTATTGTGGTTGGTTTTTCATAGTTTTCTTATTTTTTTCCTTTTTTCTTTCCTTTTATGTTTTGAGGGTCTTGGGATTTGGTTGGGAAAGAGGAAATTCAATAGAGCTTGGGGATATATTTGTGGTACCCAACAGGTAAATAAAGACATAGATGAAGCTCAGTGAATGAATAAAAGGTTGCTAAAGGCAAGAATATGACATCCAATTGGACTGGTTGGGTCCATTGAGGTAAATGGACAATGGAAGTACATCCATGAGAAAGGTAGTAGGAAAGGTAAATTAAATGCGCTTAAGGTAACAAATGCCTTGGCTAAGTTTGGAATTGTTGTTCTGAATGATGTGCATGTTGTGCATGGATAAAGGGAGTTGTATTAGCCTATACCTTATGATATCTAATAGTTATGTTGTGATCATGATTATTTGGAAGGTGTGTGACTACACGTAAGGGGGTGACTGGATTTCCTGAGGGGTTGTCTAGTAGAGAAGGGAAGGTTGGGGAATGAATTTGTTTTTTCCATTAGCATTCCCATATGGAATCAGAAGCACATTAGGAGTGTGCCCTAGCACAATGAGTCAGTAATTGTTCATTGAGAGGACAAGTGGCACATGATTGTATCGATGGACATTGGATGCATATTTTACTTTGGTAGTGGATTATGGACTTCCTGGGAAGGAGCTGAATATTGGTACTACTTTTGAGGGTGGAGGTGTGAACCTATGAATTCCCTTGTTGTTGATACTAGCACGGTATCCTTTTGTTTTCTTGTTAGAGAAAATGTGCATATGTATATGTGCATTTTATTGTAAATATTGTAACGAGCTGGGTTATAAAGCTCCATAGATAGTATGACTATTTTCTAGTTGAATAAAATGTGCATGAGTGTGTATGTGGTTGTTATTATAAATATCGTAATGAGTTTTGTTATAAATCTCTAGTAAACAGTATTATTATTATGCTTTTAGCAGTGGTCATTATAAATAATTCAATGAGCTAGACTATAAAGCTCAATGGGCAGTATGTTTTGGCTTTTAGCAGTTTGATGGCCATACATGTCATTGAGCACCGAGGACAGTGTTCCCCCAAGGGGGAGGGTTTTGTAATAGCCTCTGGATGAATTTTCATGTAAAAAAAATATAATACCAAGGTCATGGGACACGTATTCCAAGTTGAATGTTGGGAAAAACATCTTAGTGGGTCTTCATTTGGTTTATTATGGCTAAGGAAATTGGCAAAGGAATTTGCAAATTAAAATAGGCTTTAATTGGCATTTCGTTTATGAAAATAAAGGAAAATAGGAGAAGAGGAAGGAAAAAGGTCCCAAATTTGCATGAGAAGAAAATTGAAGGAAAAAATAAAGGAAAATGAAGAAATTAGAGGCCTCAATGATAATATGGCTTCTAAGGATTAGTTCATGGCTTTTGTTAGTGTTATATTTTCTTAGTTAAATCTTTGGCATTCTCATTCTATTCTCTCTCTCCCATACTCCTGCACACTTAGAGATTCTTGGAGCATTGTGGCATACTTTGGATTGAAAAATAAAGAAAAGGAAAGCATGAAATCACAAGGAAATAATTGGATCGACAACTACAACTATATTTCTTTGCAGGTATTGAGTTACATGTATGGTTTCCTTGCTATTTTTGGCATGCATAGCACATGCATGTGGTTACTTGGTTATGATATGTCATTATCATGGAGGATTGTCTAGATTGAAAATGGTTTTTCCTACCCTTGCCATTTCCTAGATAGCCATGGTGTTTTTGGTTTTCCTATTTTTTTTCTTCTGATTGGTGGACATGTTCCTTATGGTTGTGGGTTGAGTTATTAGTTGCTAGATCCTTGGTTGGAAAACCATTTTGGAATCCCTAGAATAGCTTAGTTTCAGTTACTAATCTTGGAAGCCTTGGTTGGAGAAACACTCTACAGCCCTTGGTGGGTTAAACTACTAGTCCCAAAGCCTTGGTTAGATAGACGCTCTGGAGCCCTGTGATAGTTGTGGGTTGAGGTACTATTCCTAGATTCGGGATGAAACAAATGCTATGGAGCCCTAGAAAGATTTGGTAGAGACAAATCTAGTGATGGTTAGTGATTTTCGACCTGATGTGGAATCACTGGTTAAGGGTTGAGTTAGTTTCTCCTTTGGAAGCCATGGCTGGTTTTGTTTTATTTATTCGATGAGACCTCACATCCATTATTAGAATACGGCATGGGGGTGATTGGCTGAAAGAAATATTTGGTTCAACCAAATCTATGGTTGGGTGGTACGTTGAATTCCCTGACTTGGTTGGTACTTTGCATATGTTAATATGTGTTATTATTTATTTATAATAAATGAGCATAATTGTTTATTTACTACTTTTTACATAATTGATTTTCATGGATTTATTGTTGGTTAAGTATATGCTACATGCATGGCGTATTTATGATTATACGATGTGCTCTTGATCTAGATATTATTCATGGTTTGGCGGGTTATTTGTTATTATATATGGATGCATGATCTAATATGTGTTTGTTATAGCAAGTATGATAGGGAAGCAACCCTTATTGATGAACATCTGATGAAAATAATGTAAACAATGTTCAAACTATGCATCCATGACTTACAGGTACTATGTACGCAGAGTGTTTGTAAAAATGAATAGCATGTGTTGGTAAGTTAGACCCCTTTTCCATAACTGGATCTTGGAAGTTCGGTCATGCATAGTAATTTTCAACTCATGTTTACCTTGATAAGTATGTTAAAGCAGGTAAATGTGGGGTGGGGTGTATACACATGTATTGGTCCAAGGAATCTTACCCTTTCATCTTCAAATTCTCAAAATTCATCCTCAACATAGGAAACTTAATTATCGTCACCTCCATAATGCCTTGATAATTAGCCTTTAATATGTCTTACACTTCCTTTGAGAGATTTTTTGTTGAGATATTGGGAAAGATAGTCTCATCTACATAATTTTGGATGACAATAAGTGCTTTCACATCCATGTTTTTGATAACTCTAAGTTGATCCTTCTATGTATTTTTCAAAACTTTTTTGATCACCTCATCATCTGACTCCAAATATTCATGGACTAGAAGGTCCCAGACATCCTCAGAATATAACAAGTTTTTCATCTTAATAACCCAAAATTCATAGTTTTTTCCCCATTAAGATTAGCAACAAGAGCTACGAAAAACTCCCACTTATATCCACATATCCAATTTTTTTCACATAAAAAAAAACCATTTTTATAAAAAAAATACAAAAATACAACCAAAAACCTTTTTAATCTTTACTTCTCATTTTTTTTTTTAAATTTCTTTTAGATCAATTTTTTTTAAAACTCAAAAGACACTTTAAAGATATATAAAAACACGTTTTTACTTATATCATGCATAATAATATAATGCATAAATTATTTGCACACGAAGCATGCTTTTGGAACTATTGATGAACATAGTAACTCAATATCCTTTAAAACACCCTTTAATTTTGACTCCATGAAGTCTTTGTATATTTACCAATGTTTACCATATTTACTTTGTTCATGAATAAATACCTCCAAACCATGGATTATGTGACTCTAGCATATACCATTTGACTCAAAGTGACCAGGGTTAGAGAATAGAGTCCATGTTTATCTAATGATTAACATGGAACATGACAGTGGTAGTGGTTTGATGCATGGTGACTGAGAAAAATGCAGCAAAGGGTGTGGCCTTTCTACATAGTATCCAACAATGACTCTCCTTGCAGATTATGCTGGCTTGATTTGCGATAATGACTCATAGTGATGGTTCCTAGCTCATATAACTTGGTTTATTTGGCTCCTTGGGTCGTTTGGCTCTTATGCCAATCTCTTGGTACATAGGAGTAAACCAAATTCAAAATAACTTAGAATAATACTACATATAACATATTAGAGTTACATTTTTATTACTCCAATTGATTAATTTAATTGTTTGAAGCTCTATTATTAAATAAACTCAAAACCTCTATTTATAAATATACTAATCTTAACCTACACATCCATAAATAACACTTAATTTAAATTTAAACTCAATGAAAACTACAAACTAACACATAGTTATCAAGAGTAATTAACTTTAACACTTTATAAGCTGGCTCCTAGCTTAGATAACTTGGTTTATTTGGCTCCTTGGGTCATTTCAAGGCTCTTATACCAATCTATTGCTACATAGGAGTAAAAAAATTCAAAATAACTTAGAAGAATACTACATATAACATATTAGAGTTTCATTTTTATTACTCCAATTGATTAATTTAATTGTTTGAAGCTCTATTATTAAATAAACTTAAAACCTATATTTATAAATATACTAATATTAACCTACACATCCATAATTAACACTTAATTTAAATTTGAATTAAATGAAAACTATAAACTAACACATATTTATCAAGAGTAATTAGCTTTAACACTTTATAAATACATAACTTCTCTTGCAACTGCTCCTTTGTTGAGTCCATCCAGACCTATGTAGGAAAATCATGTCTTGAATGCCATATCAACAGAGGCATCAGCTAGCCTTGTATTTAGAATACCTCACTCCCTGGGAGATTGTGTGTGTATGTTGTCTCTTCTTGTTAACTCTCACATGCAAAGCCTCTGATCCTAGATCCCTGCCCACTGTCCCAAAACAGAAGAATATAGATTCAGAAAAATATGAAGCACTCGTTTGTCAACTTCTTACAATTGGATTGTGGCATTTTGGTTCACATTTTTAACTATCCTCAATTATGTTTCCATTGTTTTATTGAAAAAGGGACATGAACCCATTGAGAGAAGACACTACTAAGACAACATTCTGTAACAAGAAGCTCATAGCACATGTTATTGTCAATAAGGTCGATATATGTTTGGTTAAGAACACAGTGAATGGAGTAAGTAAAGAATCCTTATTTCTTTGATTTTACATTGTCTCAGGTCATTACGCCTCTAATGAGACCGGGTAAGAAGTCGCAGGCACTGATATGTGAACAATTATTGATGTTGACTTTGAATGATGTTATGAAGGGAGGCTAGAGCCATTTCTACAACACTTTTATGTTATTTTAGCCAACAATGCTACACATACATTAACTATATTTATTTTATTTAAGTTTTGATAGTCATACCCATCTATCTATGCCTTTAGTGATATATCCTCCATTTTCATTTTCATACTCAACTCACACATTAGTGTTTATTTATTTCAATTTTTTAATGAAATATCAAATTCTAGCGAAAACCACACTAACGAGGGATAGAACGGACAATCATTAATATTTCCTTTAATCAAAATTACATGCTAGAGAAATGGTTGCAGTAAATATGCGAGGTTTTCAACACTTAAGGTAAGTCTTACCCTGAATGGAGGCCATACCACTACACTTCCTAATTATTCTTTGTGGTCCATGGAGAGATATTTCAAGAGATGCATGTGTTCCTAAGTCCCTTTACTTTTTCACTTTAGAATTCTGAACTCTCTATAATTTTTCATCCAACTTTATTGGGAATTTTACTCACATTATAGTCTCTTTGATCATTTATTTATCGTGGCTTTCCTTTAATAAGTCTACAAAATAACAACCATGAGAATTTCAAGGAATTTGAGGAGATATGAAAACATGCTCATGTTTGATTCACTTTTAACCTCCATTGGGATGTTTTCTAAAGTAGATTTGGGTTCCCTGAGAGGTGTTGATTTTAATTTCTCCTTCTTCTTCCATATTTTCTTATACATCTAATTTGGTTTCCTAAGGAATGTTCTCTTGAGCCTTGGCGAAAGAAAATTCCTAACCCTTGGATGGTGATTTAGGGGAAGCAAGAGCATTTTCCATAGCTTCTTAGCCTACAAGGTCCTTCCCAACAACTCTTTTCCTATTGGATTCACAACGATGTTTCAGTTTTTGCCACTCTTTGCCATTTTCTCCTTGCATTTTTTTATCCCACATTGAGCGAGATTTCTTTCAAAACTTTTGTACTGATGACACTTGTTGAATGTAAATGGAAGCCTAATCATAGTCCACTTCTTGCAAAAAAGGACGAGTTGTCAAGGGGTAGCTGCATTACTTCAAGACTTCGGACCTTTTTCAAAATCGACAGCTACACAAATTTATATGCAGGCTTACATTGGCATAATCTATCTATTTTCCAAGTGCATATTCAATACCTCAAAAGGTGTCCACATTCCAAAAATGAAGGGGAAAATAAGGTAGCTTCGCCCATAAGAGAATTTTTGGGGTATATCTTTCTGAGGACTGAAATGAATGTTTCATATTTTCATGTAAATTCCTTGAGATCCCATGAAGCACATGCCATCGTGAAAGATTAGATCTCAATCTCCTTCTCTTCAAATAGGAAAGCGAAAAACCATTTACCACATGGGGTTGAGGTAACGTTACCTTTAATCAATGGGCAGCAATTTCTTTTCACCCAGAAGTTAACTGAGGAAGGAGAGGGCCATAGCCTAGAGAAATTTCCAACCAACACCGGTCCAGAAATCTCAAGGAAATTGGAATTTATAATGGTCTTCAAGATGTCATTAAACTAATTTTTTTGGAATGAAATGTGGGGACAAAATAATAGTTTTCCATAAGGGAATTGAATGTTAAGATGTGAGGAGGCAACATGGGAAAGGTTGCCCTCCTAAACTAATGCCATAGCACGAAATGGATGATCATGAAGGAACCGTGTACTATGGCAATGAACTTTTATGGTCTACTATTATTTTACTGTGTTTTCCTTATTACATAGTTTTTTAAATATATAATATATGTTTTTTTAATTCATATATTAATCTTTTTTTAATTAATAATAATAATAATAATTTAAAATAAAAATAAAATTTAGTTGATTTTTATTATTATTTTTAACCTTAAGAATGTGAGATGTATCATTTTGATGCCTATATACTTTTATTAATCATATTAACCCATACTATGTAAATAGGTCTGTGCATATCAAATCAAATTTTAGAAGTTTTTAAATTATAAATATTGCATATATTTTTTAGTTTTAATAAAAAATACTCCTTTATAAAACATTGTAACTAAATTGATTAAATTACTTAACTTTATAAATGAGGGTTTGTTATTATTTATATTATTAAAACAATTTTCTTGTCAACACAAAATTTTCTATTCTAATTTATCTTCAAATTGCAATATTTGTCGAATATAAATTTGCAATGATTAAATTTATTTTAATATAATTACTAACTTTATTTTAAATGCAATTATATATTTAAAATTTATTTTATACTTATTTATAATTTGATAATGCACCTAATTATCTATTATTCCAAATCATATATATTCATTTAATCAATCATTAAATAATATAAAAAATAAAATAAAAATTATTTCTATTTCTATTATTTTAATTTATTTATTGTTTTTATTTTTATTTTTAAATAGTTTCATTTTATTCATAGTTTATGACTTATTATATTAAAAATTTTATTTTTTATTTAAAATTAATTTTTATGTTCTAACCATTATATTTATTTATTCATAAGCTGGTGTATTGTGATCATTAAAATTAATTCTCTATCTTAATCTCTTTTTTTAGTTTAATGCTATGATTTAATTCTCCATCTTGTCCTAACAATAAAATATTTTTGATGTTTTCTCATTATATAATATAAAATACTAATAAATTATTATTTATAATTTAATTTAACTAATCTAAATTAATTATTATTAAAATATAAACCTAACTTCCAACTAAGAAGAACGTGAGATATTCATGGGATTTATGTCACGCATTTACATTGAAACCATCATTGATTGTTTTACGACCAATTGATTAAATATAATTCGATTACCCAATAAAAACAATTTATATTATTCTTTCACATTTAAATATTTACCAATTGACTATTTTATATTATTTATTAAAAAAAAAAACTTATTAATATAATCATAATAATAATTAACCTTTAATCACATTACTGATCCAGATACGACTCATTTAGTCAGGATCTGCTTAACGTCCACTTTCTTCAGTTTTGAAGGTGAATTCTATGAGAAAACATGTGGTGTTTCCATGGGTTCTCCCCTTTCCCCGATTGTTGCTAATCTTTTTACGGAGGACTTTGAATCTAAGGCTCTTTCCTCAACTCTTTTCCAGCCAAAGCTTTGGAAAAGTTTTCTAGATGATACTTGTGTCATGTGGCCTCACGGAAAAGAAAAGTTAGATATTTTTTTCCTTTATCTTAATGATCAATCACGCTCCATAAAATTCACCATGGATTAGGAGGTGAATGGTAGTCTTCTATTCCTTGATGTTTTTATCTCTAGAAAGGATGATGGTTCTTTCTCCCGTCAAGTTTTTCGAAAGAAAACTCATACTGAGCAATATCTTCATGCCAGTTCACACCATTTCCCTGCTTAAAAATTAGGTGTCCTAAACACCTTAGCCATGAGGGCATTGAGGATATTTGATGAGTCTCACCTTGAGGGAGAAAAGTCCCATGTGTTAAGTGTCTTTTGTAAAAATGGTTATAGTAGGTTGCAAGGCCTTAAAGCTTTCCTTAAAGTAGAAAAAGAACCTCTAATTAAAAATAATAAAAACCCTAGTCAATGGTCCCGCAGTGTGCGTCTTCTGTTCATTCAGGGAACCACTGATAAAATTGATAGGGTCCTTAGGAAGCATAAGGTTTCTTTGTTGTTCAAGCCCCTTAACATGCTTCACAACTCTCTCAAATCGGTTAAAGATCTGATTGACCCCATGGATGGGAAATGTGTCTGCATCATTCCTTGTTCTTGTGGGACTCATTACATTGGTGAAACTGGTCGGTCTATAAATCAAAGAATTTGTGAGCATGTTGCTGACATTAAACATGGAAGACCTCACTTGTCTATCGTAGTTGAGAATGCAAAAAATAATAACAATCATATATGCATCGAAGAGGCTAAGGTCATTGCTAGGATCGACCATCTCCATCATCAGAAGTTAAGAGAGGCCTTAGAAATTGAAAAAAAGACCTATTAATCTCAATAGAGATTATGGCTGGAACATTAGCACGTGTTGGATACCTGTCTTATATTCATAACTTCCTTTTATTTCTTCCCTGCTTACCTTTATTTTTCTATTTATTTTTATTTTTTATTTATTTTATTTTATTTTTATTATTATTTTATACATTTTTTATTTTTATATTTTTATATATTTTTATATATTTTTTATTGTTTATTTATTTTATTTATTATTTATTTATTTTTTATTATTATTATTTATCTTTTTTTTTCTTTTTTTGGGTCATTGATTATTTTTTTTACTTGGACCTCACGCATTAATAAATAAATCAAATTAATAATTAAATCAAATATTTTAATAATAAAATAAAATTAGTCGCTATTAATTAATTAAAAATATATAATATATATTTAAAAATAGATAAATAAATAAATTTTAAAAGTCAAACTAGTCGTTTTCTCAACGGCTAGTTTAGCCATCTCTACATCTATTTAAACTTAATGTCCTGGTATGATCTCTCACCTAGTCTTGATGATGAACCACACTGGTTGGTTCGAAATGCGTCAACAATGTTCCATTGCGTGTGATTATTACCGAAAGATATTTTACAATTTTATATGATGGATCACAGAAGCGTAGATTCTAAAAATAATAATCAACCTTTATTAAAATTATTCTTTTTAATATTTTACATTTATTTAGTATTTTCAATCTCGTAAGTTAGGTAAATTTGATAAAATTTTGGCCAAACCCTTAAATCGTTCTTTTGTAAAAATATTTTGATAAGTCCATAACAATATAATTGTAAAATTATCACCTTCAAGTTTTTTCAATTTAAAATAATGTTTAGCTGGAATCTCACTATTTTTCTTTTCACAAAATCTGACCATGAGTCAAAGTATCGAGCTGGGTTACACTTTTTGGTGAAATGAGGCCACTTTTTGGTGAAAAATGGATGCTCAATTGAGTAGTTTTAAGCACTCTACCGATCCATTTTTAAGCACTCGATCAAGTTATTGAGGCGTTTAAAAATATCTTGATCGAGCTTTTAAAAAAATCCCCGATCGAGTTATTTTTTAATCTGAGTTAACAACTTGATTGAGTGTTATTTAGGGTTACTTTAAGCACTAAAAAATATAGCTAAATCGAGTCACTAGTTAACCACATATATAGCTCGATCGAGTGTTACTTTAACACTCAATTGAACAAGTTGAATTTTAAATTAAAGCGCTCGATCGAACTCTTGAAATCCTAAAAATTATAGTTTCAACACCCCTTCTGCAAATTTCTCTACAACCCCATTTTGTACGCTAGTGGGTTTAGGGAAGAATTTTTCCTTAAGTGGCGGAGTTGATAATGTTGGATTCGTAAAAGAATCCTCTATCCAAAGGCGTATGAATTTGACACTTTTGAATTCATATGATAATTTTCATCTAATTTTTTTTAACGCTTCAATTTTTTTTTTTGACACTTTCAAAGAGGTTCGATAAAAAATCAATAACATAAAATATACAGAACGAAAATATTTCAAAAAATACCGCAATCTTTGTTTTTTAGTCCTATTAAAAAGGTTACTCTTGGTTTTTTAACTTATTTAAAGATTTGAAAAAAATATTACATGAACACATATATCTCCAAAATGCAACTCAAATGTTACTTCGTCAACTTTGAAAAATAATAAAAAGTATAATTTTTCATAAAAAAATATATTTTTAATATGAAAAACTTAGTTACCTCGTGTATCATGCTCATATGTACATATATATATATATATATATATATATATATATATATATATATATATATATATATATATATATATATATATATATATATATTTAATTATATAAACACACACATACCTATTAAGTTTTGCAGAAATTTGCAAGGACATATATTACATTTAACAGAAAATATTTTTTTGCAAAAATATTATTAGGACAAAAACATAATTCTCCACATACTGTATTTTTACTCTGAATCAAAAGTCATAATTTTGATATGAATTTTGAGGGTTGCAATTCAATAATAGAGGAGAAACTTGAAATTTCATCACCACATTTAGCCCAAAAGTGTAACCCATCTTCATGCATTCATCCCATAAGAGTGTTTGAATACTTTTTTCTATGGTGGAAATGGATTCATCACCATTAAAAACCCGTTGGGCACCCAAATTACTAAAACTTAATAGTTGTAACATGGATTTCCCAAAATTTCTACTAGATTTTGTCAAAATCATGCCGAAATTTCCACTATTTTATGGGAAAATTTGTGGCCTTGTTAGACTATTCTAATATTTTAACATATATGATTATGATAATGATGATTATTAACATCCAATATGACCTATATGGTCTTCCAGAACTTAAAAAGGTAAGAGGTTAATTATAATTTTTTAACATTTTATTTCTATGCTCAGAAGCTCTCTTAGATCATCATAGTTTTGTTGAGTTAAAGGGTTAACAAAGTTGGTAGTGTGATAAATATTTTGAAAATTGGATCTAATGTGAGTATAAGATGGATAATTTAAGAGAAAAATATTTTCATCTTCAACTATATTAGGATTGCACAAGTGAGATACTCCTCATCCCATAATGCTTTACGAATTGACCAATGTCTAGTTTCATTATGAAACTCATGAGAATTGGCTTTACTATTGGAATTTTTGTTCTCCTTTTAACACTACTCAATACAGAGAAATAATTATGGTTTGTAACACCCCTAGTTTTATGTTTTCAAATTAGACATTGAACTTCAGTCCAAAGGGGAGTGGACCCCAATGGATAATTATGGTGTGAATGTAATTAATTATTTAATTATGAAAAATAAATAATATATTTCTGTGCATGTTGACCAAATGAGATTTTTTAGATCACTTGCTAAATCCATGAGGTATGGAAATAGGCTAAGACTTTCCCCAAAAATATTTCAAAAAGCCTTGAAAGAATTTATTTTTAATTTAGATTTTTGAGGAAAAATCTAAATTTCCCCAATGATGTGGAGAGTAGTTGGGAAGAGGTAAAAAGTTGGAAAAGTAGAAAGCAGCTTTAAAGTCCCTAAATAAGGGAAGCCTAGGAAAACATGAATAAAATCATCTTGTAATTCTGGACGCAGAATTAGAAACAGGCTTTGGGGAGATCAGCTTAAATAAGCCACTTCACAACAGATTGAGATTGGTTTGTTCTAGGAGAGGATCTGAGCTCGGGGGTGAGTTCTGGAGACAAATGAACACTAAGGTTGGGAGGATTGGTCATCTGCAAAATTGGTATGCTCACAAAATTTTTATGAATGATGAAAATATATGCTGTAGTATTTTACTGGTAAATGCTATAGTTATTAATTTGTTTTAAGTTGAGAGTACTATTCCCTACATTTAACAGAACAAAATAGGAGAAATAAATCTTCTACTGTCTGTATAGTTGTAGGAATATAAATTATGGAAATAATATCATCCAGAATCTCTAAACCATGGTAAAGTCTAAATCTGGAGATATGTATCATTTCCAAATAAAATTGAGTATTATAAATTTTAAATGCTACTTCTGGAATGTATCATGGCATGATGAGAAATTCAGGTAGAAGCTATCAGTCTATAATAACCCAGCAAGTTTACTAAATTAGGTGAAATACCAAGTTACTCTACGGACTATAATTGATAAGCAAGTTAAGGAAAAAATGCATTCTTAAACAAATAATTTTAAACTGCTGAGAAAGATTAAGTGTTGTAACACAAAGATAGATGTCATTGATACATCTATAAAATAATTTATCTATTTTAAACATATATATTCAGGAAAATTTCAAAAGAGATTGATTAATCTTAAATTGAACATAGATGGTAAAGCCTGAAGTAAAGTGAATATTATTAGACATGATTATTAATTACATGCATAGTGTAAAACCAAAAATTCCTCTCAAATCTGAACAAAACATATATACTAGTAGTCCTGAAGTATGTAAATAATATATTCAGCCTATTTGGAAACATGTTGAGTTATAAAAAAAAAAAACCATTTCAATTATACTTCATTAAGAGAGGTAACGAGAGAAACACTTAACTAAGAGAAAGTCATTACACTGTTCTGGGAAATACAAACATGCTGATGTAAGACAACTTCTACTAGATGATATAATAGGAAACAGAAATATTATATACATTGCAGTATAAGTGTTATTCTGATAGAAGAAAACCTTTGAAAATCTTATGAAATCCTTCTTAGTGAAAGAATAATGATAATCAACGAAAGCACATAGGAATAAGGAAAAGTATTCTAGTCATTATAATATGGAAAATCCGAAGTAAATAACCGAGTCCTAAATTAATGTAGAATTAGAGACATATGAGAGTAAGAAATTTTTTAACTCCACATTAAACATCCCGATCTATACAAAAGTATACGTAGTGTTCTTAAAAATCTGTGTAAACCAAAATCATTATACAGAGCATCCAAATGTCTAGATCTGAGTTAGATCCATATCATTTATAAACATAAATCCATGTGCATTTAATAGGAAATGATAAATGTCAGAATTAAGAAATGGAGAATTTATCCAAAGGATAAATTGTTGAGGCAAGCCAGTCGAATCGAAGTTAATAGACCTGGAAGGTAAGCGAAGTATTTGTTAAATCTTCCTTGCTAACGAATAAAAATTTAAATGGAAGGTCGACAAGATTTAAAGACTGTCGATACCTGTATACATTTCACAAGGGTAAGAGAGAGAGTTAATATTTATTTAAATCAGGAAAGACTGTAAATATTTCATTAACAATCGCAGAAAATCAAATTGCTTTACCTAAGGGGAAGAGTACATATTTATCTTGAAATTACAAGGGAATTCTGGAGAAGAAGAACCCGAGTGACATATATGTGTGAGCCAATATAAACTCGTCTAAAATAACATAGACATTCAGACAAAATAAACACAACCCTTACAGTCAAACTTGGTTCATAAAGAATCGAACTCATGGAGAATCGAAGTAGGAATCCCCATACAAACGATGGAGGTTTCATCCTACGTCCCAAATGAAATATACAAATGACATTTCAATTTTATTACAAAGAATACTAGTACTAGAGCGACTGTTGGTGTTAATAGAACGCTCGGGCAAACAAAATCTCTTTAAAATCGAAGAGTAAGCAAATGGAGACTGATATTACAAAAACTAAATACTTAAAATAAATATTGACTAAAAATCAGTGGCAAATTAACAACCATTACGACTATGAGTAGATATCAGTAAAACAAAAATATCAAAATTACGAATATGGCCGTGAGGGCTACACAAGAAATCGAAATGCATTGAAGATAGAAATCTATATATCGATGGGAGACGCAATAATAAAATTCCATAATATGGATGGCCAACGATGGTATCCATACCTGAACGTCGTTCAAGAAACCTACGAGAGAAATTGGTGTAGAACCATCAGAAGTCTCGAACAGTGGACGTAAGTTCCATGGTGAACGCCACAAGGCATACAGTGGAAATGAACTAGTAAAAGGAAACGAACCACAGAACAAAGGACTTAAATAAAAATCGAAGACCAAAACCCTAAGTTGAAAACAACTCATCCAAACCATACACGCGTCAACATATCCCCCTCGGTGTTGGAATCGATGTGTGCATCTCGAGATAAAAATCAAGGAGACCGCGAAGACAATCTGGAAAGATATGCAATTAAACACAATGGTACCTTTGTTCTGTATCAAGAATTAAAATATTCAAGTGGCGTGCATCAACAACTCTGAAGAACATTATATATAAATCCCATAGTATAGAAATGTAATTCAACGCATAGAAAGTGTATGTAGAACGAATTTAAAATGCTCATTGAAAACACTGACGAAGAGCTGCCTTCATCATTTCATACTACGAACAAATCACATCGAACTCAAATGCCAACCAAAGATAATTGCATTGGAGAAATTACAAAGGGTGAATCACTTATATAAATCGGATCAAGGTTTAATAACCAAGTACTCATAGCATAAATGCTACCATAAATCCATTAATGAAAGGTGGCTCGAAAGTTATGAAATCGAAATTGATGAGGACCATCAAATGTAAGTGTACTTGGCATGGGGATGGAAATATTAACCATTGCCCTCCGTTATACTCATATCGAAATTATGTGATATGATTGTTACGAATTCATAAAAGGCTATTAAAGCCTAAGGTTATGCACTTAACAATATATATATATATATATATATATATATATATATATATATATGTAAATCAAATTAGATGTAAGGTTATACAATTAATCACCCTTATCTATAGATAAAAGATATATATAATAATTGGATCGATAATATATATGTAAATAGAGAGAGGTACGTATACAATCCTAGAAATATAACGATAGTGTCGAAATACATCGATACCATATATGTTACGAGAAATAAAACAAAGTAGCAAACTAACACATAATTGACAAAATAAAAAGGTAATTGTCTAGGGGACAATTAAATTGTATATTACCTATCCATTATGATGAGATGAACATGATGTGAAGGGTATCATTGGAGTATGCAAACATTCGAAAAAGGAATTATATAATTAATTCCATAAACCTCTTTCCTTATTAATATCAAGAGAATAGTAAGTATTAATGACGAAATCGTAAAATTTAATTGAAGAAAAATTTTCAATCATCCTTAGGAAAAAAAAATTTGGGGTTGGATGAGAGTCGTTACAAATGGTATCAGATCCTAGGTTATAAAAATTGGGTTGTTGTTGTGCTCACTGCAAAAATTAAATTTTTTTTTTTTTTGAAAATTTTTTTGTTACTGATGTTGTTTTGTTTTAGTGTACAAAGGTGCTGAAACTAAAAAGTCAATGGGTGAAAGAGAGGAAATTTATGTTGATCTGGGTGATGGAGATAACACGCCAGATCCCAATGCTCCTTTGATGGCTATGTTGCACAGGTTGCAATGGGACATGGCTGAGCTAAGAAGCCAAAATGACAGGCTGTCATTAGCCAGTGAAGAGCAGGAAAATTTGATAAGAGAACTGACCTCACGGAACATCCAGGAAGGTGAAGGTTCCAGAAAGAGGAGGAATGATCCAGGTGGATATCGGTGGCCTCCCACCTATTCCATTTAGACCTGAAGCATCAATTCTTTCAGTTTTTCAGCTTCAGCACAGCTTACTATTTATAGCAAGTTTTCGGGTCCTGCACACCCGGAGCCGTTTTGGGGCATTAATAATCCAGGTGGATATTGGTGGCCACCCATCGAGTCCATTTGAACCCCCATCATCAATTATTTCAATTTGTAAGTTTCAGCACAACTTACTATTTTTAGCAGTTTTTCAGGTCTTAAATTTCCAGAGCCGTTTTGAGGCCCTAAACGACGTTTTTTGGGAAAACGGAGAGCAAAATGGGTCCATGGACCAATGTTTCTTATTCAAAAGTTTTACTTCTCGGACAAATCTTTCTAACGAGCTATTGAGCGCATCAAACGGAGATCGGATGCCAAAGTTACGTCACCGGGAAGTTGAACCACCAATTTACCCAAACGGGACCCACAGTTTTGGCGCTTCATCTCCTACGGTTAGGGTTTTGGACGTTTCAAATTCTACATTGTTTCTCAACAATAAATAGGCCCTCTAGCCTCATTCTAAGATAGTTCAGGGGGCTGGGAGCTGACACATCTCTTCTCAGAGATAAGTGCGACCAGTGCCCTAGCTCGCCACATCTCTATCATGTCTGCATTGTAACACAGTTCAGGAGCTGGTAGCCGCCACATCTCTTCTCAGGGATACGCTGCCAATACCCTAGCTCATCTATTTCCATTATTTCTGTAATAGGCATGCGAGCCTCAATGTAACATAGTTTAGAGGCCTGCGTACGCTACATCTCTTCTCAGAGATACGCTACCAGCGCCTTAGCTTGTTTCCATTATGTTTGTAAGCTTATTGCAGTCATTATTTTATTAATAAAGCGAAGCATTATTTCTACTGCATCTCTGTATCTATGGTTATATATGTATTCTGTTGCGTTCCTGCATAAATCCGAATCAGTGGTATCAGAGCGGGTCTGCTTTTTCTCTGTTTTTCATTTCATATCCCTAACATGGCCATGGTATAAGGAGTTCAACCTCGCAACCCCGACGACCCCCCATGGCGGAAGAAAAGAAAGACGAGGGAGCAGGAGATCCTATCAAAATCTTGCTCGAGGATGCCCTCGAGAAACAAAGGAAAGCGATGATGGACAATTTTTTTTTCAGATCCTTCAATGACTGCCCACCGGTGGCACATCTAAATCCAACACCAAGTTCAGGAAAATTTCCCCCCCCCCCCATGGAGGAACTTAACGCAATGGCGACCATTGCTTCCTATGGAGGGAGGAATGATCCAGGTGGATATCAGTGGCCTCCCACCTATTCCATTTGGACTCACAACATCAATTCTTTCAGTTTTTTAGCTTCAGCACAGCTTACTATTTATAGCAATTTTTCGGGTCCTGCACACCCGGAGCCGTTTTGGGGCATTAATAATCCAGGTGGATATTGGTGGCCACCCATCGAGTCCATTCAACCCCCATCATCGTTATTCCTGGGGCTTTGTAAGTTTCTGCACAACTTACTATTTTTAGCAGTTTTTCAGGTCTTAAACTTCCGGAGCCGTTTTGAGGCCCTAAACGACGTTTTTTGGGAAAACGGAGAGCAACATGGGTCCATGGACCGATGTTGCTCGTTCAAAAGTTGTACTCCTCAGAAAAATATTTCTAATGAGCTATTGAACACATCAAACAAAGATCGGATGCCAAAGTTACGTCCTCGGGAAGTTGAACCACCAATTTACCCAAACGGGGCCCACAGTTTTGGCGCTTCATCTCCTACAGTTAGGGTTTTGGACGTTTCGGATTCTACATTGTTTCTCAACAATAAATAGGCCCTAGAGCCTCACTGTAAGACATTTCAGGGGGCTAGGAGCCGACACATCTCTTCTCAGAGATAAGCGCGGCCAGTTCCCTAGCTCGCCACATCTCTATCATGTCTGCATTGTAACACAGTTCAGGGGCTGGTAGCCGCCGCATCTCTTCTCAGGGATACGCTGCCAGTACCCTAGCTCATATATTTCCATTATGTATGTAATAGACCTGCGAGCCTCAATGTAACACAGTTTAGAGGCCTACGTACGCTACATCTCTTCTCAGAGATACGCTACCAGCGCCCTAGCTTGTTTCCATTATGTTTGAAAGCTTATTGCAGTCATTCTTTTATTAATAAAACGAAGCATTATTTCTGCTACATCTCTGTATCTATGGTTATATCTGTATTCTGTTGCGTTCCTGCATAAATTCGGATCAAGGAAGGGCAAGTTCTCAGATGATTTTGAGGAAGATGACACTACTAGACATCAGTCTAAAAAAAAAGGAGTTACAGGGGGAATTCCGAAAAATTAAACCTCCCTCCTATGATGGGGAGAAGGAGGAGGATGCTGAGGCATGATTGTTGAATATGATTAAGTATTTTCAGGTCTATGAATATGAAAGCAATCTGAAGGCCAAATTAGCTATCTACCAGTTGCAAGGTAAGGTTACCTTGTGGTGGGAGGAGACAAAAATGGTGCATGTCATTGATGAAAAGTCAGTGACTTGGGAAGATTTCCAAGTCAAGTTTAAAAACCGCTATTTTAACAAACGCTATTATAATGATAAATCCAAGGAGTTCCACGAACTCAAATTGGGACAGCTCACCATAGATGAGTTTGTCACCAAGTTTACAAATCTGTTAAGGTATGTTCCTTATATTCGTGAAGAGAAGGAAAAGGTACAGAGGTTTTTGAATTGTTTGCTAGCTGTGTACAAGGAGAAAATAGAGTTTGATAATCCAAAAACTATGGACAAAGTAGTGAGGAAAGCTAGATTATGCTACTAGCAGTTTAAAGGAAAGAGTGAACATGGAAAAAGCTGGGTAAACAAGGGTGAATTCAAAGGAAAGAAACAGAAACCAGCTTACTTGAAGAACTTTGGTAAGGATCATCAACAGAAAAAATTTAACAAACCAAAGGAAAGTCAAACTGCTTAGTCCTAAGTTGGTTCAAAACAAATAGATGGGGATAATAAGAAGGAAGGAACAGTTAAAATGCAAGAGCCCTTGAAATGTTGGGGGTGCAGAGAACCTCATCTGTTGAGAGACTTTCCACATAGAAACATTCATATGATTCTGAGAGATAGAGAAGCTACCACAGTGAATGAAATAGCAAGGAATATACCCACTATTAGTGCAGCCTTGGAGAACCGACAAGCAGAACACCAGGCTACTATGGTCGAGATGGAAGGTAAGATTGCTGACCAATCTGTTACAGTTTTAATTGATCTGGGTGCTTCTTTGAGTTACATTAGTCCACAAGTTGTAGAGAAATGTAATCTCAAAATTGAAAAATTTCAGCAGTCTTGGTTGGTCCAGTTAGCCACTGGCACCAAGCAAAAAGTAACTCATAAGTTACCTCAAACAACAATTAAATTAAATGATTTTCAGACAGAAGTAAATTTAAAAATTCTGCCCTTAGGCTCATATGATTTGCTGATAGGAATGGGCTGGTTAGAAAAGAGAAAGGCTATGATGAAATGTTGGGATAAAACTCTGCATTTCATAGATGAGGAGGGGAGACCCTTTATACTCAAAGGAAAACCAAAACCTATCTCTGTAAGACAAATATCAGCTTTGAAACTAAAAAGAACACTTAGGAAAGGATATCAAGTATATGTTGTACATGTTGAAGAATTAGGACAGCAACCTGAAGAAGACCTATTAGACACTTTACCAGTGGTAAGAGAGTTTAAGGAAGCTTTTCCAGATGAGATTCCTCATCTTCCCCCCAAAAGAGAGATTGAATTTTCCATCGATTTGGTGCCTGGTGCAACACCTGTTTTCAGAGCCCCTTACCAAATGAGCCTCCTGATCTCATGGAGTTGAAAATGCAGTTGCAAGAATTGTTGGATAAAGGTTACATTAGACCGAGTGTATCTTCTTGGGGAGCACCGGTGCTGTTCGTGAAAAAGAAGGATGGAACCTTCAGAATGTGGATTGACTACCATCAATTGAATAATTTGACAATCAAAAATAGATACCCATTACCCAGAATAGATGACCTTTTTGATCAGGTAAGAGGGGCTTCAATATTTTATAAGATTGATCTGAGGACTGGTTATCACCAACTCATAATTAAGGAGGAATACATCAGTAAAACAACTTTTCGAACCAGGAATGGTCACTACGAATTTGTAGTCCTACCTTTTAGTTTGACAAATGCCCATGCGACTTTTATGTGGTTAATGAACAACGTTTTGAACAAGTACTGAGATAAATTCATACTAGTGTTCATAGATGATATTCTGGTCTATTCAAAAAGCGAGGAAGAGCACCAAGAACACTTAAGGATAGTTTTGCAGACTTTGAAGGAAAATCAATTATATGCCAAATTCAGTAAATGTGAATTTTATAAAGACAAGATTCAATACTTGGGGCATATTATTTCTGAACAAGGATTGGCTATTGACCCTGAGAAAATAAAGGCTATTAGAGAATGGTCGGTGCCAACTGATGTTTCAGCAGTGAGATCATTTATGGGAATTGCAGGCTATTATCGAAGGTTTGTGGAAATATTTTCTGCAATAGCATATCCCATAACTTCACTACAGAGAAAAGGCACCAAATTTGAGTGGACTGAAAAATGCCAAAACAGCTTTGAACAACTAAAATTAAAACTTACTACAGCCCCCATACTGAAAATTGCAACTCCTGACAAAGAGTTTGTTGTGTGTATGGATGCATGTAGAGAGGGATTGGGAGGAGTTATGTTGCAATAAAATTCTGTTATTGCATATGAATCTAGAAAACTTAAGAAACATGAACAATATTACAGTGTATATGATCTGGAATTAGCTGCTGTATTTCATGCCTTGAAGATGTGGCGACACTATCTTCTTGGAAAAAAAATTACATTGATGACAGATCATATTAGTCTCAAGTATTTCTTTTCTTAAACCGATCTGAATGCTCGACAAGCCAGATGGCAGTCTTTTCTGAGCGAATTTGATATGGAAATAAAACATATCAAAGAGAGAGAAAACAAAATTGCTGATGTGCTAAGCAAGAATGCTTGCCAAAACATAAGCAGCATTGGGAGAAGTGCTAGTTTTGAATTAGAAGAACTAGTTAAAAAGGTAGCAGATCAAGATCCAAACTATGAGAATTTAAAAAGGAAAATGTTGAAGAAAGAAATGGTTGAATACACCCAAAACAAGAAAGGGTTGATCTGCTATAAAAACAGATTGTATATCCCCAATGTGGAGTCTTTGAAGAAATAAATCCTAGATGAATATCATAAACAGCCATATTCAGGACATCCTGGATATCAAAAAATGCTTACAACCTTGAAAAAGAAATTGTTTTGGCTAGGAATGAAAAAGGATGTAGCAAACTATTTAGCTAGATGCATGGAATGTCAACTAGTCAAAGTTGAACACCAGCATTTAGCTGGTCTTTTAAATCCCTTGCCAATTGCAGAGTGGAAATGGGACATTGTTTCTATAGATTTCATAACCAGGTTACCCATAACAAAGTACCAGCGTGACTCAATGATGGTAGTGGTAGACACTTTAACAAAAGCTGCACACTTCATACCTGTAAAATCTACTTTTGGGACAGCTCAAGTAGCAAATGTGTTCCTAAAATAAATAGTAAGGCTACATGGGGTACCAAATATGACTGTTTCAGATAGAGATGCTAAATTCACAACAACCTTCTGGAAAGGTCTGTTTGGGGGCATGGGCATTACATTAAATTTTAGTACTGCTTATCACCCTCAAACAGATGGTCAAACAGAGAGGACAAATCAGATTTTGGAGGATATGCTGAGAATTTATGTGATGGATAGGCCACTTTTCAAAATAAACTCTAGTAGTAACTGTTAACACTAAGGACGGTGTTTGTTTTCAGAGGGGGAATATGTAACACCCCTAGTTTTATGTTTTCAAATTAGACATTGAACTTTAGTCCAAAGGGGAGTGGACCCCAATGGATAATTATGGTGTGAATGTAATTAATTATTTAATTATGAAAAATAAATAATATATTTCTGTGCATGTTGACCAAATGAGATTTTTTAGATCACTTGCCAAATCCATGAGGTATGGAAAGAGGCTAAGACTTTCCCCAAAAATCTTTCAAAAAGCCTTGAAAGAATTTATTTCTAATTTATATTTTTGAGGAAAAATCTAAATTTCCCCAATGATGTGGAGAGTAGTTGGGAAGAGGTAAAAAGTGGAAAAGTAGAAAGCAGCTTTAAAGTCCCTAAATAAGGGAAGCCTAGGAAAACAGGAATAAAAGCGTGTTGTAATTTTGGACGCAGAATTAGAAACAGGCTTTGGGGAGAGCAGCTTAAATAAGCCACTCCAGAACAGATTGAGGTTGGTCTATTCTAAGAGAGGATCTTAGCTCGGGGGTGAGTTCTGGAGAAAGATGAACTCTAAGGTTGGGAGGATTGGTCATCTGTAGAATTGGTATGCTCACAAAATGTTTATGAATGGTGAAAATATATGCTGTAATATTGTACTGGTAAATGTTGTAGTTATTATTTTGTTTTAAGTTGAGAGTACTATTCCCTGCATTTAACAGAAATAAATAACAGAAATAAATCTTCTACTTTCTGTATAGTTGTAGGAATATAAATTATGGAAATAATATCATCCAAAATCTCTAAACCATGGTAAAGTCTAAATCTGGAGATATGTATCATTTCCAAATAAACTTGAGTATCATAAATTTTAAATGCTAATTCTGGAATGTATCATGGCATGATGAGAAATTCAGGTAGAAGCTATCAGTCTATAGTAACCCAGCAATTTCACTAAATTAGGTGAAACAACAAGTTACTCTACGGACTATAATTGATAATTAGGTTAAGGAAAAAGTGCATTCTGAAACAAATAATTTTAAACTGCTGAGAAAGATAGATGTCATTGATACATCTATAAAAGAATTTATCTATTTTAAACATATATATTCAGGAAAATTTCAAAAGAGATTGATTAATATTAAATTGAACATAGATGGTAAAGCCTGAAGTAAAGTGAAGATTATTAGACATGATTATTAATTGCATGCATAGTGTAAAACCAAAAATTCCTCTCAAATCTGAACAAAACATATATACTAGTAGTGATGAAGTATGTAAATAATATATTCAGCCTATTTGGAAACATGTTGAGTTAGAAAAAAAAAACCATTTCAATTATACTTCATTAAGAGAGGTAACGAGAGAAACACTTAACTAAGAGAAATTCATTACACTGTTCTGGGAAATACAAACATGCTGATGTAAGACAACTTCTGCTAGCTGATATAATAGGAAACAGAAATATTATATACATTGCAATATAAGTGTTATTCTGATAGAATAAAACCTTTGAAAATCTTCTAAAATCGTTCTTAGTGAAAGAATAACGATAATCGACAAAAGCACATAGGAATAATGAAAAGTATTCTAGTCATTATATTATGGAAAATCTGAAGTAAATAACCGAGTCCTAAATTAATGCAGAATTAGAGACATATGAGAGTAATAAATTTTGTAACTCTACATTAAACATCCTGATGTATACAAAAGTATACATAGTGTTTTTAAAAATATGTGTAAACCAAAATCGTTATACAGAGCATCCAAATGTCTGGATCTGAGTTAGATCCATATCGTTTATAAACATAAATCCATGTGCGTTTAATAGGAAATGATAAATGTCAGAATTAAGAACTGGAGAATTTATCTAGAGGATAAATAGTTGAGGCAAGCCAGTTAAAGCGAAGTTAACAGACCTGGAAGGTAAGCGAAGTATTTGTTAAATCTTCCTTGCTAACGAATAAAAATTTAAATGGAAGGTCGACAAGATTTAAAGACCGTCGATACCTGTATAAATCTCACAAGGGTAAGAAAGAGAGTTAATATTTATTTAATTCAGGAAAGTCTGTAAATATTTCATTAACAATCGTAGAAAATCAATAGCTTTACCTGAGGGGAAGAGTACATATTTATCTCGAAACGACAAGGGAATTATGGAGAAGAAAAACTCGAGTCACATATATGTGTGAGGCAATATAAACTCATATAAAATAACATAGACATTTAGACAAAATAAACAAAACCCTTACAGTCAAACTCAGTTCATAAAGAATCAAACTCACGGAGAATCGAAGTAGGAATCCCCATACAAACGATGGAGGTTTCTTCCTACGTCCCAAACGAAATACACAAATGACATTTCAATTTTATTACAAGGACTACTGGTACTAGAGTGACTACTGGTGTTAATAGAATGCTCAGGCAAACGAACTCTCTTTAAAATCGAAGAGTAAGCAAATGGAGAGCGATATTACAAAAACTAAATACTTAAAATAAAAATTGACTAAAAATCAGTGGAAAATTAACAACCATTACAACTGTGAGTAGATATCAGTAAAATGAAAATATCAAAATTACGCTTATGGTCGCGAGGGCTACACAAGAAATCGAAACACATTGAAGATAGAAATCTATATATCAATGGGAGACACAATAATAAAATTCCATAATATGGATGGAAAATGATGGTATCCATACCTTAACGTCGTTCAAGAAAGCTACGAGAGAAATCGAGGTAGAACCATCAGAAGTCTTGAAAAATGGACGTAAGTTCCATGGTGAACACCACAAGGAATACAGTGGATATGAAATAGCAAAAATAAATGAACCACAGAATAGAGGACTTAAATAAAAATTGAAGACCAAAACCCTAAGTTGAAAACAACTCATCCGAACCATACATGCGTCAACACATCCCCCTTGGTGTTGGAATCAATGTGTGCATCTCGGGATAAAAATCAAGGAGACGGTGAAGACAATCTAGAAAGATATGCCATTAAACACAATGGTACATGTGTTCTGTATCAAGAATTAAAATGTTCAAGTTACGTGCATCAACAACTCTGAAGAAAATTATATATAAATCCCATAGTATAGAAATGTAATTCAACGCATAGAAAGTGTACGTAGAACGAATTTAAAATGCTCGTTGAAAACACTAATGAAGAGCTACCTTCATCATTTCATACTACGGACAAATCACATTGAACTCAAATGCCAACCAAAGATAATTTCATTGGAGAAATTACAAAGGGTGAATCACATATATAAATTGGATCAAGGTTTAATAACCAAGTAATCATAGTGTAAATGCTACCATAAATCCATTAATGAAAGGTGGCTCGAAAGTTATGAAATCGAAATTGATGAGGACCATCAAACGTAAGTGTACTTGCCATGGGGATGGAAATATTAACCATTGCCCTCCATTATACTCATATCGAAATTATGTGATATGATTGTTGCGAATTCATAAAAGGATATTAAAGCCTAAGGTTATGCACTTAACAATATATATATATGTAAATCGAATTAGACGTAAGGTTATATAATTAACCACCCTTATCTATAGATAAAAGATATATATAATAATTGGATCGATAATATATATGTAAATAGAGAGAGGTACATATAGAATCCTATAAATATAACGATAGTGTCGAAATACATCGATACCATACATGTTATGAGAAATAAAACAAAGTGGCAAACTAACACATAATTGACAAAATAAAAAGGTAATTGCCTAGGGGACAATTAAATTGTATATTACCTATCCATTATGATGAGATGAACATGATGTGAAGGGTATCATTGGAGTATTCAAACATTTGGAAAAGGAATTATATAATTAATTCCATAAACTTCTTTCCTTATTAATATCAAGAGAATAGTAAGTATTAATGACGAAATCGTAAAATTTAATTGAAGAAAAATGTTCAATCATCGTTAGGAAATTTTTTTTTGGGGTTGGATGAGAGTCGTTACATGGTTTATATATATAAAGAAAAAAAGTCTATAATTAAAATAGTTTATTTAAGTTGGACATTGAAATATTTTATTTATATTTAATATTAAAATATTTTTTTAATACAATATGTCAATATAAGAGAAAGTATTTTTCATCTTCAACTCTCCTGGGATCGTACAAGTGAAGGTGATATCCTTCATAGCATAGTGTTTTGATAACTGATCAATGCCTAATTTCATCAAAAAAAACTCATGAGAATCAGTTTTAATGTTGGAATATTCATTTTCTTTTTAATACTAATCAATACAAAAAAATAATTCTGGTTTATCTATATATATATATATATATATATATATATATATATATATATTTGAATGAATGAGAAAAAAATATATCTATAATTGAAATATCTTATTTAAATCAGATATTGCAATATTTTATTATATTTGATATTTTTTTTAAAATATAACATGTAAACTCTATGTAAGTAATAAATAATAAAATATTGATAAGTGAGAAAACATATGTTTTTCCTTCAGGTGTACACATATAAAAAGGTGGATATTGAAATGTTTTATTTATAATTAATATTGTTAAACACCATGTTAAACACACCCATGGTGTATGAGAAGAATAAACACACACACAAGAGACTCAACACACAATGAAATATAAGCGTGAGGCTTTCTTATTTTCCATTATATGAAGATGTACATTTATAGTACAATGGTGTGACTCTTGGTTTCATATTCCAAGGTCACTTGGACTCCATTGTGACTTTTCTCATTCCACACCTATCCATGTAGGATTAGGTGTTCCAACATCCCCCCTTAATCTGAAGGGGTATGTGTGAGTCCAAGAAGAGAGTTGTAATACAAATCTGCAAAGTATGCATGGCGGCACTTGGGCTGAATCAACTCTCTGAAATGTTGGAAAAATTAGGTAGTTTAAGGATGACCACCAACACTAGAACGCAATACTTGTTGCAGTTCCCGAAACTCTTCCAAAACTGGCAAGAAGCTGAAAGCTTCTGCTAGAGAAATTGTCCCTCATAAAAAAGGGAGACCTTCAACCTAAAAGAAGGGAGGTCTACTACCTGTGATAGTTTTAGGATTACCAACAACTCTGGAATGCTTGAAGCATTTCCTAGAACTCAACCAAAGCTGGCAAGAAGCTGAAGGCTTCTGCTAGAGGAAGTGTTCCTCATATATGAAAGGGAGACCTTCGACCTAAAAGAAAGGAGGTCTACTACCTTTGATGGCTTTAGGTTATCCACCAACCAAAGATGATGGTTTAAGGTTGTCCACCAACCGAAGGCATGCTCATGGGAATCCGTGTCTCTGGCTACATCTCTGAATCTGGAATGACAAATTGTGGCTCGGGCTCGCTTGAACTGCTGTGTCTCTGGCTACAACTCTGAACATGGAATGAAAGATTATGGCTCAGGCTCACTTGATCTGACGTCGAAGCTTGTACATGACCACCATTTCCCCCCCTGTCAGGGACAAGGTGAGATGATGGCGAAAACTCAACTGCAAGTTTGCTCAATATCTGAGAACAAGTTCTGACATGTGTTTTAAACATCTTCTTGCCTGCTAATGCCCATTTCCAAGAAGCGATCCATCCAAGATCAATCTTTGTTCTTGCAGGAGGCTTGTTTCTGAAGCATTTGTCTGAAGAATGAGTGTGCTGACCACAGTTCTTGCATGGGTGAAGATCAAAACAGTGATATTTCATATGGCCAACTCGATCACAGTGTTGGCATTTTTCAGTTTGTTGTTGTGGAAGCATAGCATGATCTAGAATAGCTGCAGGTGAACTGTCATACATGAATCTGGCACTCTGAAATATGATGGGCTTGGTGTAGTCCAAAATATGAAATGACACATCCTTGTCATATCCAAGACCAGTTCAGTGCTTGTTGTGGACAAGCTCTTCCCAAGGTCTGATGATGGGCTTCAGAAGTGCAGGTTGAGTTGTTGCATCTGCATGTACATCTACTCCTGAAATGAGTACTGAATGTGAACCAACTTCAACTTTATATTCTTGCTACTGATGGGGGTTCCTCTCAATTTTCTGAACAGAAACAGGTTCAGAATGATGACTCCGTTGTTTTAATTCTTCTTGCTGGAATTGAGATTCAAGCTGCAGAAAATCGATCTTTTCATGTGCATTTTGTAAACAAGTCTAAATTTCAGACAAAGTATCCTTCTTGATATTATCTGTGCTTTCAACAATATATGCAATTAGATTACCTAATAACTCTAATAAATTATCAATTCGAGCCATTAAAAAGGGAACTATCTGCTAACATGGGTTCCAAAGAGCTTTTTATTTTCAAAATAGTCTCTCTTTGTCTTTTTTTTTTTTTAAATGATAATCTGTCCAAAGGGGCAGCTTCATAACACTAAACTGATCAATTTTCCAGCCTCAAATCCTTGCTTTCCCACCATATTCAATCCTAGAAACCTCATAAAATAATGCATAATAATTTAGGTTGTTTATGCCAGCATAAATGGCACAACAACGAATGGTCACAGTCCTATGAACTGGAATATACAAGGATCGATAAAGCAAGAAAACACCAAGTCTTGAGTCTCTATATATACATATTAAAACAATTGACCCATCGCTATGAGAAAAACTTATGAGTTGTTGGCAATCATTTGCAGGATCAGAGCATCCATTAAACCATGCAGGAAGTCGGCGAAGGGAGTATGGCACAGAAGGTTATATATGGGGGCTCAGGTGTCTTGTATTATGAGGTGGATGCGTTAACCAAGATGGCAATATGTAGTGATGGTGGTATAATGTCGAACATGGAGGAGAGCAATGTTATATGCGATGGGAGGAGCCACGATGGGTGGTATGCAGAGGAGAAACCAGGGTGCGAGAGGACCGCTGGTATGGGAGAAAAAAAGGACGATGATAGAAACACGAGTGTTCCAAAAATTTAACGCAGTGGTGTGGCTGTTAACTTGATGCCCATTAACCGCACTAACAAACTTTATCTGCCTCTGCAAAAAAAAAAAAATGGATGGCTAAAAATGTCGAGGCAACAACTAGTAATGATGGAGAGGATATGATGGGTTGTTTGATGGTCGGTTTGATGGCGCAACTATGTATTGTGTAAAAAAAATTAACACAGTACATTCATGCTTCTCAAACGATCCGCCATACACACTTCAGGCTTTAGAAAAAGGCCTACCACACCAATTGAACTACAGTCACACCATTCAACATCTCCAAGCAACCATTCGATGCAACAACTTACTCCAGTCTATGCACCAGTTCAACCTTCTAGGCATGAGGAGGAAAAAAAATGCCTCACGCAACAATTCAACCCATTTAATACATCATTCCACATCTTAACACAAGACATCTCCAAGTCGTAGCAAGGGAGGGAGGAGGCAGCAAAGGCTGCGGAAGTAGGAGAGCCGAGAGCTGGATGGGAGATCGAGCTGCGTGGAGGGAGATGTGTGGTGGAATGATATGTCGAAGAAACCTGGTGGTGAGGTTTATTTTTCAGAGCAACGCTGGGGAAGGAGGTGAGGTACAGATGGATAACCTGCTTGAAGCCACTCAGAGGTTTGACAAGGAATCCCTTCTCCGACGCCTCGATTTGGACCGCAATTTTGAGAGTCAAACAATGGTGCAATATGTACCAGCAGGTGCTATTGAAGCAGTCTTGACTCCATGGTCCCTGTTGACAGAATTACCATTGAACCTCACTCGGTTATGGAAATGGGGTTCAGTCCTTCCAGCGGAACCGAAATACCCAAATCCATTCAAATTAAAAAAAACCAGAATCGCTGAGAGCTGACATAGAGGTGTTTCACACACTGAATTGACAAAGGAGATAGTGGGATAGGAAGCCACACAGTGGGACAGGAAACCACACAGAGTGAATAATTAGCGCAGGTCTATAATGGCCACAAAATAAACCATGAAATATATTTTTATGGTTAATATTTTTATAAAATATAAACTTTCCAATGCTGAAAGAATTATCCATTTCTACAGTAAAGTATAAACATATCTTTCAATACAACAATGATTAATAATCGTTTTTATAATATTAAAATTATTAAATTATGAAATAAATATAATTATTTTCTTATTGTTATCTTGAATAATAAATGCATATATAAATAATAAAAAATAATTAATTTATGACTTTATTTTAGATTATTATTATTAATTAATTAATTAAAAAAAATGAACATATAAGTTAAACATATATACATTTAAGAAAATCTTAGCCTAGGAGATTCATTCTCATTTTACTATAAATATTTTTATTTCAAAACTAGGCTTTGATACAATACTATTAGTCAATACCATGACTTATCAATACCAGATGCCTAAAAACAACAAACTCATTACATATGACACTTCCTCACCTTTTTTTGAGTCAAAAATTTTAATTAAAAGGGTAAAAGGGCATGTCCACAAGGGTAACTCATTTGGTAATCACCTTGAACTTTAAAAAATAGAGATAACAGAAAAATGATAGAACAAGACTTTATTAAACTATCCCTACGCTTGCTCACACCAAATACATGACAATGTCCCATTATATGGCAGTGATACTGATAGACTTAAGAAACATAACAACCTAGAGGATAAATACTCAGACTCAGCTACAACTCACTCACGTAGGACAACAATGACTTCTAAAACATCACCTCAAAACTCACACAATCTAGAACATTATTTTCTCTATTATCTCTAAGTATCCCTCTTAATAGAGAAATGAAAAAACACAGAAAAAAATAAACATGTTTTTTGGTCTACGTCTCAACTAGGCTACCTGCAAAGTGTGGCAAAGTGTTCAAGTATTTCATTTTGACTTTACTTATTGCAATATATTGATGAAACTTCTTCTTGAACTTGTTGCTCTAAAATTTGATGTTTTCAACTTGTTTTTTCTTCTTCTTACTCTATATCATGAACTATGGATATTTCTTCTTGCTCCAACTCGGATAATTCCAATTCATTTAAACTCCTTTTTCAAAAATTTCACTTCCATCATTGAGAGTATTTTTTTCTTGTTCATTGGACTGTTGCCACATCAATCTATAATAAATTGTAATTTCTTCAGGGCTCTAATACATAGAATTTCTATTGATTTTTTTCATTTTCTACCTCATCCATGTTGTCTTCAAAAAATTCCAAATCTTGATTGTATATGGAGATTACAATTGAGTTATCTTCTCCTTCTTGTTCTTATTCTTATTTTTCATCTTCCATGTTCCTACTAAAATCTACACATTGGTTTGAGATTGTATATGTGAAATTTACAAAATCATCATTATTTGGTTTGTTTTCATTTTCCTTTATATTGAGAGATTCCTGCTTTATCCATCTCTATCTTCCTTTACCATATCATTATCCTTTATAGATAAATATTCATTTGTTTATGCACCACAATATTTACACTAAGTTTCATCTTGTTCATCCTCATTTACTCTTCCATTAAGAAATTTATACATGAGCTTCTTACACTACAACATTTGAAATGTGTTAATCATCATTTTTAACTTTAAATTCTTCAATCTCTGCTTCACATTCTTCATATTCATCTTCAATCATTTTCCTTGTTGGATCTAGCTTTGTTCCTTCATTCCCTTCTTATACAAAATTCTCTATAATATATTCCAGTAGCTATGCTTCCAATAGAGAAGCTTATTCTAATGTATTAATATATTGCAAGGTGTTTTTCCTTTTCATTGTACTTCATCTTTAGAATATGCCAAAACAATTTTGTGCTATTTAGTTGACTAAATTCATATAAAAAACTTGAAAATTTGTTTTTTGCACTGATGAAATAATAAGAAATAATGTTAATGTGTATCTTCTCTTATCACGAGGATCTTCAAAAAATTCTTGAATGAGGTGCAGTAAATGAGTTGAACAAAGTAACTCTTCCCTTTTATCTACCAAAATTTCATAATTCATACCCGTGAAATATGGAAAAAATTGCATTAATTCATTCAATTCTTCATCTATACCTTGATCTATTCCAAATCTACATACCTATTCTTGTCTTCATTAGTTATGGGTTCATCAACTACAATTGAAACACTATTTTTTTTTCCTGCAAAATATGTTGCCTCTTCCCTTTGATTATTTCTCCTAATCAGTTTAAGTTCTCTCCAGAATTATTTAAGTCTCCTTTTCTTACCCATGACTATTGTGCATTCTTCTTCTTTGTTATTAAAATTTTAAATGTAAAATCAACTGCGAGTTCATACAATTCAGCTATAGTATAAAATTCCCTTTTTGTAAAGATCAATTTTTAATACCATTAGCTGGAATTTTTCCTCCACCGACACCAAAAATCCTCCACGCAATGCACAATGATTAGATCCCGCATAATCGACCCCTTCTACACAACCTAGTTTAGCACAAATTATGTGCATCAGATCAATGCATGTCCTTTCGAAAGCCTAACACAACTAAATTTACTTAGAAGATATTACATTCTCTCCTCACAAACAATAGTTCAACTAATCATCTCTATGATTGAAAAACAATGTATTTCATGAGACAAGGAAAGCACACACTGCATAAAGTATCTACACTACTTTGCTCCTCCCTGGGTATGTGCCTCCTATACCAGAAGTCACACCAATGCTTATCTCTAACTTTGATGCCAAACAAAGCTTCTAAATAAATAGTGGGAACTAAACACTAAGCACCATGAGTGGCTACATGACTCACACTACCCATTGCCTCACATGGAGGAGACAATTTCATATAGACTTCAAAGTGGCTTTGTTTTTTTTTAATGCTTCAACTCTCGTGGGACAATGTTCTCATGCTCACCTCCATGTTAAAAATCACTCACCAGTCAATAATAAACATCATGAAACTCACCGTATGCATAGGATTAACACCATACAACAATCTGTTCTTATTCTTCATTTTGTCATTCAAAGAACTTTCATTAGATTTTCAAAAAACACAACTTACAAAATTAGTCTAAAAAGGAGACCAAAATTGACAACAACATATCAAGGAGGGGGATGGGGGGGTAGTACAGGGGGGCTACAAAATAACCAACACGATGGTGCATATGGATATAATTGTGTTCCACGCTCGCTTCCATGCTATGAATGTGTTCATTTATGTGACATTGTTTGCGACGAAAGTTATCCAACTTTTCCAGGATTTCATGTTGACTATATTGGATATCATCCAGATAGGACACAATTTCATTGCAGTCTTCATACATGTGGTACCTGAGAATTTATATATTGATTTGGATATTCCAAAGATTCTCTGCAATAGATTCCATGGTAGCAGGAGCCATTATATGACTTGGAGAGTGAGGCGGAGAGAAAGTTGTTGGATCCTTGGATTCCTGATTGGTTGATTTTTTGGAGGATGAACTATGGTCTGGCTTGGGACGGCCTCCATGGAATTGTGCGACCCCCTCCCCCTGTGACAAGGTTTGTGGGGCATAATGAATTTGGAAAGATTTGGCAACTGAATATGGGGGAAGGTTGAGGGAAATCCTTCACAAAACCTGAAAAATAAAAAAAATAACCAATACCAAGAACTTGATGCCCTGAATGTGTGAACGCTAGAAACCAAAATCCATGACCTTTGAAACGGGAAGGGCAAGTGACCTCCCAGACCGAAGAGTTTTGCATTGCAGACACTCCCCACCACCCAAATGACCCACTGAAACAAACTAGGCATGACCCTAAGTGCGCAGAGAGATGAATTCAGTAACACCTACCCTGAATGGGCACCCATACCGCCAATAGAACTGACCAGAGACCGCGGTAGCACTCCCACACAAATAAAAACTAGGTGTAATTTCTGACAGGGAACTGACAACTGAGCGACAACAAACAAACAATAACAAAGCCCTCCAACTACAATTACATGCATAAGAAATGATACACATAGATAGTTTACCCCACACAATAGAAGGAGTTCCAGGAGCTTCCATTTTCTTGGTGAGTGCCTATGGAAGGCTATCCCGAAAATGGTATGGTGTTGAATCAATCCCCCATCCTCTGAGGTGCTTGGATCCCATGCACATGTCAGAAGGCCGAACCCAACCGAAAATGAATTGAAGCTAGCTTTCACTTTGCAACTCAACTATGGTTGAGATCCCAGTGAGGTTCCATGGAACCTATTGTGCACACCTCTATTCTCCTCCCTACCCAAATTCATCGCCCAAAATTCCAGAATGGAGAAAAGAAATCACCTAACCTTGACCTTAACAATTTATTATGCAAGATAGATCATCCTACGAGTGAATTGAACGTGGGGACTACCCATGATTGAGGTTTTAATGACCGCGTGGAGGGGGGGCATATCCGAATGGCCTCTTATGTGACATGTGTAGGCATGCTTGATCATCCCCATCAGGGGGAAATTCCCTCTTCTCGTTCACACATTCATTTCTCTATTATCTCGAAGTCTTGACAATGAGGTGTTATGTTCCTTGAGATTCCTTGTTCAAACCTCCTGGTGGATCAACCAACAAAAAAAGGGCAGAAGGGCATAACTGTTTTTGAAATAATCTCAACCTTTCGTGACTGCTATAATATTATATTGAGATTAAATATGTGCCATCCACCTAATTAAGCAGATAAACATATCTATTTTGGAATAGCATTTTCATAATTTTAATTTGATTATAAATCATTATTAGGTGGATGATAGTGATATGACATCTACAATATTTTTATTAGTAATCATAGATTAAAGGTTGAGAATTATCTAGAAAATAGTTATGTCATTTCTATATTCCCATTTAAATTAATTGACTAAAAACTATCATATGAACAAGTTCCATATGAAATGAGTTTTTTTTTTAACATATGGTATTGATAAGCCATAGCATTAATAAATGGTATTTTAACAAAGCCTATTACATGTTAAGGATATAGTTACATTTTTAAAAGTATTGTCACATCTTTTTTTAAATGTATATATCATATATGAACTATTTTATACTTAATAATAATATAATAATAATTTAAATAAAACTATAAACTGAACTTTTTTATTTTTTATTTTTATTTTTAGTAATGTGAGATGTATTTTAATATTTATCATTACACATTTTTTATTACATGTTTTTTCAAAATTATAAAGTAAGTGTTTTGGTGTCTATTATAAATGAATAGCTATTAAAATTTACCAAGATTTTAATTTATTTTTCTACAATAATTAAAAAAAAAATATTAAAATTAAAATTAATAATAAATAAATGAAATATATATTTATATGCATTTTTTTAAATCATTTTTAACATATATATTGATTAGCCAGAAAATTGTCGGGATTTTTTTTTTTGGTAAGTTTAGGAGATCCTTACTATTTTCTATTAATCAAAAAGAGAACGTAGGTGACATAAAATAAAACTTGATGGCCTCAACCTGCCCGCAAGAAACTAGGCCTGTTGGCCACCTTAAAGAGTTATAGGCCAACCAAGACTGAAAAAGTTTAAACCGAATAGTATCAGATCTGTCCAATTTAGTATCTCTTACATAAAATAACTTTAAAAAGTAAATGCTATCCAAAATACACATGGTCGAAAAAATAGAAAAGAGAGGATCTCAATCATCTGAAGACTCAATTTGTGTTGGGTCCTTGACACTAGAACCGAGCATGTCCACTTGATGCATGCTTTGCATTTTTCGATCTATGCGGCCCAGATGAACATTGCTATGGTGATGTGCAAGGCGAATTTCTTGAATATCTCTCCTTATCTCTTTTAGAATGAAGGTAGCTTTTGGGTCCCCTCCAATTTCCTGAATGCTGATAATTGCCTTAGCCAGTACATATTTAAGAGTCCAATATGTATGAATAGACTACTAGAATAAGGACAGTCTGCTTCTCGTGTTATTGAGGTCCTTTAAAACTTCCATTACTTCCTCTTGAATTTCCCCTTCCTCCTTGACGTTGCAGTCTCGCTCCCATTCTAAGATAAGTGTTCTAATTTGCGGCAAAATAACAATGCAGTAGGCATAAAAAAGGTTTTCCATGACCTCTTTACCTGACATCCTCCCTCTCCTGCTAGGGCCCACTATAGACTTACTTTTTTTATGTTTCCCTTTATCTTTGGCCTCCTTTTTTGCTGCCTGTCATTTAACCATATTCTCTTGCAGTACAGACTATTGGATTGACTGAAAATGTTGGGGCATGTCTGTGACCAGTGATAGAGAAACACCTGTATCTAACTTAGATATACCTGTATATTGCAACATAATGTCAATAATTGTTTTATTAAAACAACAATGAAGGAGATCCAAACTGTCAAGAGTGACATCTTCATAATTAGCAGGCCAATACATGTCATCATTCTTCCTTCTCATCATCCAATGATTTAGAATGGTGGCAATGTGAAGTTTATTATTCTGGCATGACCTAAAATGCATGGTGAGAAGTATTATATTCTTCTTTTGCATATTAATAGGCCAATGCCAGAGACTTCCACTACGAGAATAGAAATCCCTCAGCACCCAAAGATAAAAGACCCAACGACAATACAACACCCAACGAACCATAACATTGACAAAGTAGAACCAGAACATCGAAAATGTAGAACAGAGACCCCTTATAACATAAATGAATGCCTTAGAAGCCGGAATGAGCCCCCTTATAACATATATCGGAATAGACCGCCTTGAAGCAGGAATGTTACCCCTGGAAACAGAATTGGGAACCCCCAACCTCGACAGAATACCAGGAAGACACCCCACATAACCACAAAAAGAAGAATAGGTATCAATATAAGAAGATTTGGAGCCCCCCTTATTACAAATAGACTGAGGGGTTAAAACTCTGGATAAGCAATTAACCTGCACACTATTGACAAAATTTTCATTCAAAGCCATGCAGTATAATTCATACGCTTGGGAAGATGAATTAAACGGGTTGCAGATAGAGTGGAGGGTAAAATGCATGGTACATCGGAAATCGATAACAAACTAATCATAGTCCACATGAGACCAATAAAAACAAAGATCAAGACATGCAAAATTGGAACAAAGCATGTACCTTCTAACTTCTACGAGCAGACATCCTAATGGGACCTGTAAACCCAAATTTCCCATGCACCAAGCATCAAAGCCCCGAACCAGAAAATTATCATCATAAACCCAATTTCAGAATCCATATGAAAGATAAAAATTCTCACCGAATATACAAGAGGTAGAAAAAACAGGAAAAGTAACAAAGCTGAAGACCTTGGAACCTTCATCATTCATAGCAAAAATCATAGTGAAAAGATGAAGGACATACTACGTAAGTGGATGAAAACTCGATGTTCTGACCTGATCCCATGCGACAACTTTGTCTTCTCTACTTTCCTCCGTAAACTACCAGGATAAAATACCACCTTTCCCCTTACCATCCTTCATAAATCCTTTAACACGACGATGTTTTTTCCCATAAATCTCTCACATGGCTAGTTGGAAACCACTGTCATTCCCTTCAATCATTATATTATGCGAGTGGTAGTACCTACCCCTAAGTTTGCGTGCCCTCATCATGTGGTTGTGTGGTACGACCAACCATGTGCCAGTTCTCCTCTCCTATCTCCCACTTGCACCCTGATTAGGGATCCCAAGAAGCCTCATTATCTCTGTCCACAATTAGTCGTAGAGACTGTAGTTCCCCCTCTTGAGCCATTTCAGACTGGTTAATGTCCAAGTGTCATCCCTCATTATTGCACCCCGAGTTCACCAAGTGATGCATGAGCATCCAGCTCAGAGGAGGCAGAGAATGGTTAACTGTCTGGGTGACTAACACGTGGTTATGAACAGGTGGTGAAACCTGTGTTTTTTTTTCTTTTAAGTTATTTTTATTTACTGTTAAATTACACAAGGACAATTAGATTAGGAAAATAAACTTTTCTGTAGTTAATTAATTAGCTAGCTGTTTACTTTCTGTTTACAAAAAAAAAAACTAGCAAAATAAGTTAGGTGCATTCGGTTGACAGTTTCAACTGAATCTTGAAAACTGAATTTCATTTGTAATATTTAAACAACAGTACAAACATGAGAGGGGTTTGATTCTTCCCTCAAGAAAACAGAGAATGGAGACAAACTGAAGAACAAGAATTGCAACCAGTAATTATTTGTCTGCCAAGACCTATAGACTATTTTTTTTTTTTTGGGTACTGAGAAATTATGGTGTGAATTTCCAGTTCAAATGATATGTAACAGCGGTGTGTGAATGTGATAATAAAATGATACATATGAGATTCGAAACCAATCTAATGTATGATAGCATGTAAGAAGAAATCGAGACTTTCTTTTGCCTTGTATTATGTATTAACAGGAACAGAAAAACGGAGCCGAGGCTTACAGCCGAACAGCATACGAAGTTATTTGCCACTCATCACAGCAAGTAAAACCAGAAGATTCATACTATCAATACCAGGTAAGTCCACATCACATTGAGCATTTAAAAAATTTTCTTTCACAGTTCTGAGGAAAAACATTCTTGTATAAAATATAAAGGGACAGAGTTTATCCAGAGTAAATAGTCCAGGAAGGACGAGCATAGTATATAACCCGAGCTAGGGTTTGAAAACTGAAAAAAAAACCCAGTTTCGAAACAAAGAAACCTACGACCACCTAAGTTACAGTGACATTACATTCCTGTGGGAGACTTGCAGCCTTCAGGGCTGGCAACGAAACAATATAATCAACAGACAAGAACTCTGAGAACAAGACCAGCTACAGGACTGAAAGGGGAGGCGACCCTACCGGAGGGTTCGGTCTTCAGCGAGAACAAGCCAGGGTTTCGACTGATGGAGGAAACCTGCACAGAAAGAAGCAACAAGAATTAGAACAAATTAACAGGAGTTGATTTGACAAAGGAAGAACAAATAACCGTGAAATTATTAGAGTGGAATATCGAAGAGGATCTCACCGAGAAGCTGGGTAAGACGAGGAGAGCCCAGGGTTTCATTAAGCCATGATTCCTGCTCACAAAGGGGCAGCGAAGGTTAGGACGGAGGAGAAAAGCGGCGTAGTTTGAAACTGGAAGAGGAAAAAATATCTGTTTGTTTCTGTTGTTAGCAAAGCCGAGTAGAAAAGCTTGGATTGGATGCGCCTGTAGGTGAAATCGGCAGACAGTCGATGTTAGCCAGAGAAACCCAAAGAAGGAACCATAGCGCACAGTTAAAGCGCTTAGAAACTTAAGAGTTGTCATAGGGAGAAAAAAAAAACCACACAGAAATCGTGAATGTGAAGCACCGACAGAGGAAAATGAAATAGGAATGAAGCCAACGACCGAAATAAAAACCCATAGCTGAACGCGCAGGAGGAAGCTTACCTTGCCGGAGGAAACGCACGAATTTGCACAGACATTTTCGCCAAACTCAGAAAACCAGTGACAGGCCCAGAAACCCTCCCTCCGCATTGTCGGTCGACAGAGCAAAACAAAAACGCCGGAGCATAAGTTTACAAACAGGAAAGGGAGCACACAAACCGGAGCGCAATGAATACACAGGGCATCGAACGGAGGAGTGATTAATGTGAGACAGTTGCCGCAGAAACCAAAGGTCGGATGTACATCCACCTCATTAAAAGTTGTTGACGTGTAACAAAACCACGAGTCAAAGCACAGTTGGAACCCACACAACTGAGTTGGCAACCTCACGTGGACACACTTTTTTAATATATAGTTGTTTAAAATTCGAATTGTATTGCATTGTGTTATAGTTATCCGAAGGTCCTTTTACAGGCCTTCGTCATTTTGGTATCGGAGCAGAGTTGCGGGAGATAAAAAATGGAGGTTGGCAGGAGAGGAAGAGGGAGAGGAAGAGCCATCCGCAGAGCAGCGAAAGACGGACTGAGGGAAGAAATTCGAGTCTTACATGAAAGATTGGCAGCAGTAGAAGCTGGGGGAAGAAGGAACCCCGCGGATGACAGTGATGAAGATGTGGCAGAACCAGAAGATGAGTTCGAAGGGGTGACACCTGAACTCAGGTTGTTGAAATCGGTTTTGTTGTCCAGTCATAAGCCAAAACATGAACTGTCCACTTATGATGGGAGTCTGTCGGCAGATGTGTTGCTGGACTGGTTGAGTGAGGTAAACAAGTACTTCGAATTTGAGGAAACCAGTGAGGATAGGCAGGTGAAGTTCGCTGCCACAAAGTTGAAGGGACATGCGTCCTTGTGGTGGGACAGCGTTCAGGCAGAAAGAAAAAGGTTACACAAACCGCCTATAAAGAAGTGGGCCAGAATGGAGGCAAAGCTGAAAGAGAAATTTTTGCCAAAAGACTATCAGATTATGCTGTACAGAAAGGTACAGAATTTGAGGCAAAGGGGAATGACGGTTAAGGAGTATACTGAAGAATTTTACAAATTGAATCTTAGGGCAGGGTATATGGAGGATACCCCAGAGAAGACAGCAAGGTTAGTGAATGGGCTGAGAGGGGAGATACTGGATGAAATTGGTATTCTCTCACCCAGAAATTTGGACGAAGCATACCAGTTTGCTTTGAAGGCAGAGGAGAAAATAAACAGAAAACAGAATGCCAGAAGAGGAGGTGGGTCTGGCTGAGGAAAGGGAAAGGCCTTTGGCCGGGGCAGAGGTACAGGTTCCAATGAAGAAAGTAGTGGTTCCAAATCTGCAAGAACAGCAGAAAAGGACAACAGCACTAGAGGGGGATGACCAGCCCAGCGAGGGCGAGGAAATGGTCGGGGCAGAGGAACTGTCCAGTGCTATCGGTGCCACAAGTGGGGGCACAAGTCGTATGAATGTCCTGAAGGTGAACCTACAGGTGGGAGAGGAGCTTATGTTACCCAGCCGGAGGAAGCGGAGACACCGCCACAGGAAGTGGAGAATGCACCAGAAACCGGTGAAGCCTTGGTGCTGAATAAAGTGCTGTTAAAACCAGCAAAGGAGGTGGTGGACCCGGATCAACGAAAGGCCCTGTTCCGGACAGTTTTCAAGTCACAGGGAAAGTGCTGCAAGCTGATTATTGACAGCGGGAGTACGGATAATCTGGTGGCCACAGAAATGGTGGAGAAGTTGGGATTGAAAAAGATGAAACATCTCACTCCCTACAAAGTGTCGTGGCTGCAGAAAGGACATCAACTACTAGTTGATGAACAATGCGAGGTGGAGTTCCAGATTGGTAGGTATAAAGACAAGATTGTCTGCGATGTTATGCCAATGAATGTCTATCATATCCTGCTAGGAAGGCCCTGGCAGTTTGACAGAAAGGTAGTTCATGACGGGAAAACAAACTGTTATAAGTTTGTTAAAGATGGGATCAAGCATACACTTGTACCCATTAAAGAGGAAGGTACAGCAGAAGCCAGTGGGGTAAAAGCACTGCTGATGGGAGAAAAAGAATTCTTAAAACAGATTGAAAACAGTGATGTGAATTTTGTTGTTGTGAGGAGACCAAGAACAGTGGTACTGCACACTAAGATTTCAGATTTACCTGAGGAGATACAAGAGATGTTACAGGAATTTGGAGATATTGTAGTGGATGATCTTCCAGACGAATTACCTCCCAAGAGAGGCATCAGCCACTGTATTGATTTTATACCAGGGGCTAGTTTACCAAATAAGGCAGCTTATCGTATGAGCCCGAAAGATCATGAGGAAATCCGGAAACAGGTGCAGGAATTGCTTGATAAAGGGCTGATCAGAGAGAGCATGAGTCCTTGTGCAGTTCCGACGGTGCTAGCCCCTAAGAAAGGTGGTGAATGGCGGATGTGTACAGATTCGAGAGCCATCAACAAGATTACGATTAGGTACAGGTTTCCACTACCGAGGATGGATGACATGATGGACTGTTTGAGTGGGGCAGCATATTTTTCGAAGATTGACTTGAAGAGTGGCTATCACCAGATTCGAATCCGAGAGGGGGATGAGTGGAAGACAGCTTTCAAGACAAATGAAGGGTTGTATGAGTGGTTGGTGATGCCATTCAGGTTAAGCAACGCTCCCAGTACGTTCATGCGCCTGATGAATGAAGTACTGAAGGAATTTATAGGGAAATTTGTGATTGTCTATTTAGACGATATACTAATTTTTAGCAGAACGAAGGAGGAACATTTCCGGCATGTTCAGAGTGTCTTGAGAAGTTTACAGCAGAAAAAGTTGTTGATTAACCTGAAAAAGTGTACCTTCTTTCAAAAAGAATTAGTTTATTTGGGATTTGTGATCGCAGAAAATGAGTTGAAGATGGATCCGGAAAAGATTGCAGCAATCGTAAGCTGGCCATCTCCGAAGAACTTGTTCGAAGTTCGAAGTTTTCATGGTTTAGCAAGCTTTTACAGGAATTTTATTAGGAATTTTAGCGGAATCTATGCACCCATGTTGGATACAATTAAGAAGGCAAATCATCCTTTTTGCTGGACTGAAGCAGCAGAAAATAGTTTTCAGACTTTGAAGAGAAAGATCACTGAGAGGCCGATCTTGAGATTGCCGGATTTCAACAAACTTTTCCAAGTTCGTTGTGATGCCAGCGGTACAGCCATTGGGGCAGTACTTAGTCAGGAGGACAGACCAGTAGCTTATTTCAGTGAGAAATTGAATGACAGCAGGCAGAAGTATTCGTCTTACGACAAGGAATTTTATGCGATTGTTCAAGCCTTGAAGCACTGGAGGCACTATTTGTTAGGTAATGAATTTGTATTGTTTTCTGACAATTCTGCTTTGTAGTATGTTATGCAGCAGCACAAGTTGAGCCACAAACATGCAGAGTGGGTGGAATATATGCAGAGTTTCACCTTTGTATTGAAACATATCAGCGGACAGTCCAATAAGGTGGCAGATGCGTTAAGCAGAAGAGTTTTACTCTTGCAAGAGAGTACGATGCAGGTGCTGGGTTTTGAGCACTTGAAGGATCTGTATCAGTCAGATGCAGAGTTTAAGGAGGCCTATGAGGCCTGCCAAAATCCCCTGTTGAGAAATAGTAGTCCGTGGTTGGATTACAATCTACAGGAGGGATTACTGTTTAAGGGAGGACAGTTGTGTATTCCCGATTATTCAATGCGGGAAAACATTATTAGGGAGAACCATAGTGGGGGTCTAGCCGGACATTTCGGTATAGACAAAACAGTTTCACAGGTTGAGCATTTTTATTTTTGGCCGAAGTTGCGACGAGACGTACAGAGGTACGTGAATAGGTGCAAAACGTGTCAATTGGCGAAGGGCCACAGCCAGAATGCAGGTCTTTATATGCCACTGCCCATTCCAAGAAGACCATGGGATTCAGTCAGCTTGGACTTTGTCTTGGGTTTGCCAAAAACCAAGCGAGGTTTTGATTCAGTGATGGTGGTGGTGGATCGGTTTTCGAAAATGGCACATTTTATACCTTGCAGGAAAACCAGTGACGCTACTCACGTAGCACACTTGTTTTTCACAGAGATTGTTAGATTGCATGGTCTACCGAGGTCCGTCGTTTCCGGCAGGGATGTAAAGTTCACCGGACATTTTTGGCGAACCCTGTGGAAGAAGTTGGACACGCAGTTGCAGTTCAGCTCCGCTTACCACCCACAGACTGATGGACAAACTGAAGTGGTGAACAGGAGCTTGGGAAACTTGCTGCGGAGCTTAATAGGCGAAAATTCACGGATGTGGGACCGTGTACTTGCTCAAGCAAAGTTCGCATACAACGATTCTCCGAATCGCAGCACGGGTTACAGTCCCTTCCAGATTTTGTATGGCATGCATCCTCGCGGAGTGCATGAGTTAGGGGACTTGGGAAAACTCGAAAAACGTAGTGCTGACGGGGAAGACTTTGCCCAAGCAATGAGCGACTTACATGAGCAGGTAAAGCTGAAGCTACAGGACAGCAGTCAGAAATACAAGCAGCAAGCTGATTCAAGAAGACGGGAAGTTCAATTTAATGTTGGGGACGAAGTCCTCGCACTTTTGCGCAAGGAACGTTTCCCAAAACGGGAATATAATAAGCTGAAATACAAGAAGATTGGACCCTGCAGAATCATTCGCAAGTTTTCTGCAAATGCATATGAACTACAGTTGCCACCAGGCATAGGTATCTCGCCTATCTTTAACGTGGCGGATCTATTTCCTTATGTGGCTGACCCTGACAAAGACGCAACAGCGAGACCAGCACGGGACACAGAATTCGATGGAAGTTCTTGGATGAGACAGATGCCTATGGCACAGCCCCTTGAGATCGAGAGTATTCTCGACACACAGGTAGCCAGACGCACACATAGGAAGGAATATCTGCGATATTTGGTTAAGTGGAAGAACCGTCCAATTGAGGACAGTTCGTGGCTTGACGCGACACAGATTCAGAAAGCAGGTTTTTCAGTCGAGGATCTCATGGAGCGGAGCCATGACTTTTTGCCACCCCGGGAGCCTGATGCAGGAGCATCCAGCTCAGAGGAGGCAGAGAATGGTTAACTGTCTGGGTGACTAACACGTGGTTATGAACAGGTGGTGAAACATGTGTTTTTTTTTCTTTTAAGTTATTTTTATTTACTGTTAAATTACACAAGGACAATCAGATTAGGAAAATAAAATTTTCTGTAGTTAATTAATTAGCTAGCTGTTTACTTTCTGTTTACAAAAAAAAAAACTAGCAAAATAAGTTAGGTGCATTCGGTTGACAGTTTCAACTGAATCTTGAAAACTGAATTTCATTTGTAATATTTAAACAACAGTACAAACATGAGAGGGGTTCGATTCTTCCCTCAAGAAAACAGAGAATGAAGACAAACTGAAGAACAAGAATTGCAACCAGTAATTATTTGTCTGCCAAGACCTATAGACTATTTTATTTTTTTTGGGTACTGAGAAATTATGGTGTGAATTTCCAGTTCAAATGATATGTAACAGCGGTGTGTGAATGTGGTAATAAAATGATACATATGATATTCGAAACCAATCGAATGTATGATAGCATGTAAGAAGAAATCGAGACTTTCTTTTGCCTTGTATTATGTATTAACAGGAACAGAAAAACGAAGCCGAGGCTTACAGCCAAACAGCATACGAAGTTATTTGCCACTCATCACAGCAAGTAAAACCAGAAGATTCATACTAGCAATACCAGGTGAGTCCACATCACATTGAGAATTTAAAAAAATTTCTTTCACAGTTCTGAGGAAAAACATTCTTGTATAAAATATAAAGGGACAGAGTTTATCTAGAGTAAATAGTCCAGGAAGGACGAGCATAGTATATAACCCGAGCTAGGGTTTGAAAACTGAAAAACAACCCAGTTGCGAAACAAAGAAACCTACGACCACCTAAGTTACAGTGACATTACATTCCTGTGGGAGACTTGCAGCCTTCAGGGCTGGCAACGAAACAATATAATCAACAGACAAGAACTCTGAGAACAAGACCAGCTACAGGACTGAAAGGGGAGGCGACCCTACCGGAGGGTTCGGTCTTCAGTGAGAACGAGCCAGGGTTTCGACTGATGGAGGAAACCTGCACAGAAAGAAGCAACAAGAATTAGAACAAATTAACAGGAGTTGATTTGACAAAGGAAGAACAAATAATTGTGAAATTATTAGAGTGGAATATCGAAGAGGAGCTCACCGAGAAGCTGGGTAAGACGAGGAGAGCCTAGGGTTTCATTAAGCCATGATTCCTGCTCACAAAGGGGCAGCGAAGGTTTGGATGGAGGAGAAAAGCGGCGTAGTTTGAAACTGGAAGAGGAAAAAATACCTGTTTGTTTCTGTTGTTAGCAGAGCCGAGTAGAAAAGCTTGGATTGGATGCGCCTGTAGGTGAAATCGGCAGACAGTCGATGTTAGCCAGAGAAACCCAAAGAAGGAACCATAGCGCACAGTTAAAGCGCTTAGAAACTTAAGAGTTTTCATAGGGAGAAAAAAAAAACCACACAGAAATCGTGAATGTGAAACACCGACAGAGGAAAATGAAACAGGAATGAAGCCAACGACCGAAATAAAAACCCATAGCTGAACGCGCAGGAGGAAGCTTACCTTGCCGGAGGAAACGCACTAATTTGCACAGACATTTTCGCCAAACTCAGAAAACCAGTGACAGGCCCAGAAACCCTCCCTCCGCATTGTCGGTCGACAGAGCAAAACAAAAACGCCGGAGCATAAGTTTACAAACAGGAAAGGGAGCACACAAACCGGAGCGCAATGAATACACAGGGCATCGAACGGAGGAGCGATTAATGTGAGACAGTTGCCGCGGAAACCAAAGGTCGAATGTACATCCACCTCATTAAAAGCTGTTGACGTGTAACAAAACCACGAGTCAAAGCACAGTTGGAACCCACACAACTGAGTTGGCAACCTCACGTGGACACACTTTTTTAATATATAGTTGTTTAAAATTCGAATTGTATTGCATTGTGTTATAGTTATCCGAAGGTCCTTTACAGGCCTTCGTCACCAAGTAGTCGACAACTTCGTTTCCCGCTCTATGAACATGTGACAGAAGGAGGTATTCTATGCTTGGGAGGATGGTACTAATATCGTAGATTATATGTGTTGTTCTCCAGCTCTAGCTAATTTCCTCCCAGCCTGTCCCCTGCTACAGCTTCTGGAAAACCCCGGTTACCATGGTCGAGTCCCCTTCCACTATGATTCTTGTGATCTCAATAGGAAATAAAAAATATTGAGGGATTTTTTATTATGTCATCTAACATATTAAAAGTTATAACTAAATCCTTATTTTTAGAGTCAATCATATTGTCAAGAATTTCCAAGAAGTAATTCAACAAAACCATGTAAAAAATTTAATGATTTCAAAAATTAATGATTTCTAAATAGGCACTGAAAAAACTTAAATAAACATAAGTGCAAAACAAGTGCTAGTAAAAAATATATTTTACAGTTATAATAACTAGTAAAACAAACTTATAATTTGAAAAAAAAAAAAATACACTAAACTATCAGCTTCCTTAAGAAAACCTTTCCCATTAAAAACACAATTATAATTAAATACTTAATATAAAATGCTAATTCTGATTAAACAGTACAAAATTTTGGTTATAACATTTTTGTTTATTTAGAGGTTATTGAATTTTACTTCAATTTACAATATTTTGGGAGTTTAATAGTTCTTATTAGTTTTAAGTGTAATTTTTTTGAAAGTTTTTTGTTTTATTTTTCAATCTAATTTGTTTGGAATATGTTCATGAGTTTTGGTTAAACGGAGGCTTACTGTTATGACACTCGCCACAAGTTCAATTCCCACTCATCACACGTTCAATTCTCCTCTCTAATCGTGGTGATGTATCTAAACATGTTAAAAAAAAAAGAGAAAAAAAATCACAAATCAAGATTTGGTCACACATTAAAAACTACTCTAAATAAATATGAGTTTCTATTCTTTTAATTTTTGTGAATATAGTGATTTAGTAAACAAAAATTAAACGATCCATTATATTTAAGAAAATTGCAAAATCTTAAAAAAAATTAATAAATAAATAAAATCCTTGCTTGGTTCAAAATGTGAAGAAAGTATGGAAATTCCAACCATGGGGCCCTCACCACACAACTTTCAAATGGGATAAATCGGAACTAATGTCATTTCTACATCTTCATGAAAACTACTAAATGTGCCCATCATGGCATTGTTTGGCATGCCATTTTCGTGGTTATACACACAATGATCATCTAGTTATGCTTTCAGAAACAAGTTTATGTTGCTTGGCCACACTATTTCTATGTGTAATCAAGCTATGACAGTTTGTACAAATACTGCTTCCTCGTTGTTTGCTTAGATGGGAAAAACTGATGACTTATATTCAATTATCTGCTCGCATCGAAAGGAAGTGGGTACATGGACATATATTCATGGAATATCTTTATAAAGACAAAATTGATGTTGCATACTCAGTTATATGCTGATAGGAAATCAGACAGGGCACACAGGATGTAATTTTTGTATAACTGTTGTGATTTAATCAATCAGGAGAGAAATAACAGTTTTAGGAGAGAAATAACAGTTTCCCTAGCAGTTAAATGTATTTTTTTTATTTGAAAGAGTAAAAAAAAAATCAAGTAAAATAGAAACACAGGTAGGTATTCATACTTTGTAGGAATTCACTAAAAAAAGAGGTCTAGGTATTTCCTAAGGGACGTCCACAATAAATTTGAAGCGGTCTGTCACAGAGGTAGAGATAAATGATCATGCGATTGTCCCCTTCCTAGCTTCTTTTGCAACTACTCCTGGACCTCTATGGAAAGTTCACGTATTGAATGCAAGATCAAAAGAGGCAGCAGCGAGCCCTGTATTCATAATCCATCACCCTCTACCAGATAGTGTGTCTTCATTGTCTCTTCTTGTTAACTCCACATTTATACCGACCATTCTAGAGCAGAACAAGTCCAAACTCAAAGAAACATCAAAGCACTCTTCTGACTGTGTACGGTTGGCTTGCAGTGTTCCCCGTATTCTACCCAGGTTTCACATTACTCTCTATATGGATTTATCTAACCAGGTGATGATTTTGTCTCCAAAGTATGTGGCATTTTTTTTTCCCTTTAATATTTTTTAATAGTATAAATTCATTCAGAACTCTGAGAATCCCAAAGCTTTTAAAAATTTAAAAATTGATGACTATAATTTAGATTTCCAAAAATATCCACATATTTTATTATTTTCTGTTTTCACATATTTCAACTAGGGTTATATGTTGGGTTAAGAAGGTGAACTGAGTAAGTTAAGCTTACTCATTTCTTTAATTTTTGCACTTTAGGAGTGTTTTATAATTTATTGCAAGTATGTGGTCAGTGGGTCATCAGAGTTGGAATTTCAAAACAGAACCTCTTATCAAATTTGATAATTTTAGTGTTGGCTATTAAAACTGTGATGAGACAGGATTAAGATTGGAAATTCAAAACAAAACCACTAGCCAAATTTTAGCTATTTTCATGTTGGTCATTAATGCTCTGACGAGACAGGACAAGAAGTTACAGGGCTAATGTGTGAACATTTATCGATGTAGACATTTAGTGATGTTATTATGACGGGAGCCATTTCAACATCACTTGAAAGTTGTGTGTTATTTGGCAACAAATAACTGACTTGTTAATAAGTTACAAATGAAATGGGCTATATATGCTAATGGTTAAATAACTAACTTGTCAAAATCTAATAATAAGCATATACAATCCAATGCATCTATTGCCCATTAACAATAGATCAGTGATTCTCAGTAGTGTTATCTTACGAGAAATAATGTTGAACTTAAGTTGAATGTATTTAATTTCATTTAATTTTAATGATAGCATGGTGCAATGATCTCTCTATCCCTTCAATGATATATCATCCAAATCAGAATTTGTTTATTTCCATTTTTTTAATGAAATCACAAGTTGCAGCGAAAATAGTCTTAAACATGGAATGAAGGGTAGATCATGAATATTTCCCTCAAAAAAACTTGGTTTTTAAAGCAATGGTTGCAAATTCCCAGGGCTCTCATCCAATGAAAGTCTGATCCACAAATAACTGAGTGTAATTTTATTTCTGCTTCTAAAATATCTTTACGCCGATAGGCGTAACCCCTGTTGGAATTGGTAGGTTTAATACATTTGATAATTAATCATTTTGATCGGACGCTCTAAATTGAAAGATGCTGGTATATTCTCGTCGTCTCCACTCCATCTATGAATGAAATTGAAGCTGATAACTTCCTTGGATATTTAAATCAAGTGTTTAAACCATGTTTAAAATAATTTTTTACCAAATCCTAATTAAAATTTTACTATGCCTCTTGTTTATAAACACGTATAGAGATTACTATGCCATGAAAGGAATGTCGATTTGCATTCTTAAACTGTTGGAACATGGGTGGAAACGTGGAATGTAACGGCTGAAAGGGTTAATAATTTACTATGCTGTGAAATTAATGTTGATTTGCATTCTTAAACTGTTGGAGCATGAAATAGGTTAACTGTGCTTTGAACAGTCCGAGGTCATCTAAATCACAATCATCTAGCTCGGGAGAGATTGCAGCCAAAAATGTAACCATCATCCAGATGCCTGAGGTGAATTATTGCATTCGCAACAACAGAATGTTGCAAAATTCACCAGTTTCGACAGCTAAAGTATCTTAGAGCCCTGTAGCGCTAGAGGATAATGCAAATAATGATAACTCAGCTTTTCTCAGACCTAAAATGATCAGGTAAGAACTGCTTACACATTCGTAACACTGCCATTACATTTACTATTTGGAGTTCAAGATATATGGAAATGGATGTGACCTTTCGATTGACAGGAAATGCAGCTCGGAGATCGAACCAACTGAAGTATTATCTAATGTCGTGGAGACCAATTGCATGTAATTCTGGTAAAACATATCAACTAATATTAAAACTGAAATTAAAGCATGCAATGGGTTCAATACTGGCAAAAATTTTCCATTAATTTCAGGAAAGTTTTTGAATGCCATGCAACAGGGAAGATAACAGGGCAGATCATCAAAGCATTCGTTCCAAGAGGAGACTTCAAAGAATCCTGGCCAAATAACAACTTGAATTTCCCTTCAAAATTTCTATGTATTATTGCTTCATACATGACTAGTTCTCGGAGGCATACTATATTGTCTTTGTAGTTTGCGTTTATTCTTGTTGTATTTGGTGTCAAAATTTGCAAATCAATTCTGGGGGATTCGAACCTGTATTATTTTGCCATGGAATTCCACCGATTTTTTCATTCTGAAATGGTTACGTATTGTACCCATTCAGGGATTTTTTATTTTAGTAATGCGTGGCTTTGAGGTGGACAGGCACACATTGCCAATCATAGCAAGTGACAGCTAGACTCACCACTAGCAGTAGTATATAAGAGTACACTTGTAATCATCCCTGAATCATGGGTGATTTGGTATTCCTTGTGGGCCAAGATGGTGGATCATGGGTCAGAGCCCTGTGACATGAAAATCGAAAATAGATGTGGCAATGTATCTGCTAGCATAATTCGTTGATTGATTTTATGATAAACATGTGTAGCCGTTAAGTCCTATTTGATTTTTTATTTCGTTTTTTAGTCCTATGAAATTGCATGAAGGTTAACATAGCCATAGACTTTATCTAATTTCTTATGTTTTTATAGAATATTTGCATATCACAAAACCAATGTAACATTGCCACAAATAGGCTCACCGCTATTTAAACCAAGATTCGAAAGGGTTATTTATTTATTTATACTTGGGTTCATTCAAATTCCATTTCAGAACAATAGTAAAATTTTGATCCTAGGAAAAAGACAGACGATTAAATTTTCTTAATTGGATAGATACCAATGACTCTATAACTCTAATGTTGTTTTTAATGACGACTTTACATTTAGGATGTTCACGTCAAAAATGGATTGTTTGTAGATTTATTTCAGTTTCTTATTTTTCATGTGTTTATGGGGATAAAAAAAAAGAATGAAATCAAAATATTTTTAAGGTTTTAAAAATTTAAGGCCAGATGTATATTTACATTTACATAGATTTAATCCCTTTTAATGTATGATCTATAGATATTTAAGAAGAATTTAAAATAGTTTTATTTAAAATGGACATTTATTTATGATTGATGCTTTAATGTAAATGATTGATACTTTAATGTATGATAGATAGGTATTTAAGATGAAAATGATTGATACTTTAATGTATGATAGATAGATAGGTATTTAAGAAGAATTTAGAATAGTTTTATTTAAAATATATATTTATTTATGATTGTGATTTTTTTCATTTCAATATATAGAAATGTCATAATTTTCATAATATTAAATATAGATTTGACATATAATATTTTAAAAATTATTAATAATAAAAAAAAATTAATTGCGTCGATAGGCGTAACCCCCCTGTTGGAATTGGCAGGTTTAATACATTTGATAATTAATCATTTTGAAGACACTCTAAATTGACATATGCTAGTATATTCTCGTCATGGCCACTCCATCTATGAATGAAATTGAAGCTGATCACTTCCTTGCATATTTAAATCAAGTGTTTAAACCATGTTTAAAATAATTTTTGAATAATTTTTATTTCTATTACTAATTTGTTGGGTAATATTTTTCCCTTGGGTTCACCAATTCCTTTGGTTTATAATATTAAACCAGTGTGTTTATTAGTTCTTTTGGTTTATAATATGAATAATCCCTTGGGTTAATTATTAGTGTTTATTAATTTCTTCAACTTGACTATTTTTTTATTATTTTTATTGATCCTTCGACTTTATTAATCACTTAAAATTATTAATAATTTTTGTTTCTAATACTAATTTGTTGGGTTTATAATATTAATAATCCCTTCCATTTATTGATGTTCTTTTTTTATAATATTAATAGTCCCTTTGCTTTATTGATGTTTTATGTTTATAATATTAATATTTCACTGTATTTTTTGATCCATTGGGTTTATAACATTGATTCCTTAATTTTTGAATTCTTTCGGTTCGTAATATTATTCCCTTCAGTTTATTAAATCCAAATATCGAGGTTTAAATATTAGTCCTAGAGTTTAATACTAATGCATTGTCCAATTTCAGATTATGAAAAACATTGACTCAATAAGAAAATCAACCATGGCAAACCATTGTTAATTAGCGTTAGCCATAGTCGATCAAGGTCATCCATGATCAAATGTGACATTCTGACAAATATTGTTTCAATATGAAAATTACCCATGGCCAACCATGGTCATAGTTGGTCCAACATCGCATTGTGACAACAATTCTCTCAATGTTTAAATCAAGCATGGTAAACCATGTTTATTCCCCTTGGTTCATAATATTAATAATCATGTGACTTTATCAATGATTTTTATTTAAAAAAATGATTCCTAAGATTTATTAATCTCTTTATTAATCATGTGAGTTTCTCATTAATTTGCATTTAAATATTTATTCCTAGCCTTTACTTTAATCTTTTTTGTTTTTTATATGTATCCCTTGGCCTTGTTGATCTCTTATATTTTTAATATTTTTCACTTAGGTTCCCCAATTCCTTTGGTTTATAATATTAAACTCTTGGGTTTATTATTTATTTTGGTTTATATTATTAATAATCCCTCAGCTTTATTAATCTCTTGAGTTTAAAATATTAAATACTATCGTTTATTAAATTCTTAGGTTTTGGGTTTAAACTATGTTAATTTCAATGCTATTTTTTTTGTTTCACTAATGGCGGAATTTAATATCACTTTAGTTTATTAATTCAATCGGTTTATAATATTAACAATCAGTAAGGTTGATTGATCAGTTACGATTTATCATAATAATAATCATGTGACTTTAAAATTCCTCTCTATTTCAAATATTGGGTCGTATTCTTTATTAATCTATTGTGTTTTTAATATTGTTCCCTTGGACTTATAGGTCCCTTAGGTTATTAATATATTTCCCTTGGGTTCACCAATTCCTTTGCTTTATAATATTAAACCCTTGGGTTATTAGTTCTTTTGGTTTATAATATGAATAATACGTTGGGTTAATTATTAGTGTTTATTAATTTCTTTGGTTTTTATTTTTTTTTTAATTAATTTTATTGATCCTTCGACTTTATTAATCACTACAATTTATTAATAACTTTTATTTATATTACTAATTTGTTGGATAATATTTTTCCCTTAGATTCACCAATTCCTTTGGTTTATAATATTAAACCCTTGGGTTTATTAGTTCTTTTGGTTTATAATATGAATAATCCCTTGGGTTAATTATTAGTGTTTATTAATTTCTTCAACTTGACTATTTTTTTATTATTTTTATTGATCCTTCGACTTTATTGATCACTTGAGTTTATTAATAAATTTTGTTTCTAATACTAATTTGTTGGGTTTATAATATTAATAATCCCTTCCATTTATTGATGTTCTTTTTTTATAATATTAATAGTCCCTTTTCTTTATTGATGTTTTATGTTTATAATATTAATATTTCACTGTATTTTTTGGTCCATTGGGTTTATAACATTGATTCCTTAATTTTTCGAATTCTTTCGGTTCATAATATTATTCCCTTCAGTTTATTAAATCCAAATATCGAGGTTTGAATATTAGTCCTAGAGTTTAATACTAATGCATTGTCCAATTTCAGATTATGAAAAACACTCACTCAATATGAAAATCAACCATGGGAAACCATTGTTAATTAGCGCTATCCATAGTCGATCAATGTCATCCATGATCAAATGTGACATTCTGACAAATATTGTCTCAATATGAAAATTACCTATGGCCAACCATGGTCATAGTTGGTCCAACGTCGCATTGTGAGAACAATTTTCTCAATGTTTAAATCAAGCATGGTAAACCATGTTTATTCCCCTCGGTTTATAATATTAATAATCATGTGACTTTATCAATGATTTTTATTTAAAAAAATGATTCCTAAGATTTATCAATCTCTTTATTAATCATGTGATTTTCTCATTCATTTGCATTTAAAATATTTATTCCTAGCCTTTACTTTAATCTTTTTTGTTTTTTATATGTATCCCTTGTCCTTGTTGATATCTTATGTTTTTAATATTTTTCACTTGGGTTCCCCAATTCCTTTGGTTTATAATATTAAACCCTTGGGTTTATTAGTTCTTTTGGTTTATAATATTAATAATCTCTTGTATTTATTAATTAGTTGATTTTAAAATATTGATTCTTATGGTTTATTAATTTCTTAGGTTTTTTAAATTAAAATATTTATTCTTAGGGTTTGTTACTCTCTTGTGTTTTTAATATTGATCCCTTGGCCTTATTGATCCCTTAATTTTTTGGATTCTTTCGGTTTGTAATATTATTCCTTTCAGTTTATTAAATCCAAATATTAGGGTTTAAATATTAGTCTTAGAGTTTAATACTAATGCATGGTCCAATTTCACATTATGAAAAACACTAAATCGATATGAAAATTGACCATGGGAAACCATTGTTAATTAGCATTAGCCATATTCGATCATTGTCATCCATGATCAAATGTCACATTCTGAAAAATATTGTCTCAATATGAAAATCGTCCATGGCCAACCATGGTCATAGTTGGTCCAACGTCGCATTGTGACAACAATTGTCTCAATATGAAAATTATCGATGCCCAACCATGGCCATAGTTGGTCCAACATCGCATTGTGACAACAATTGTCTTAATGTTTAAATCAAGCATGGTAAACCATGTTTATTCCCCTCGGTTTATAATATTAATAATCATATGAATTTATCAATGATTTTTATTTAAAATATTGTTTCCTAAAATTTATTAATCTCTTTATTAATCATGTGAGTTCTAATTCATTTGTATTTAAAATATTTATTCCTAGCCTTTACTAATTTTTTTTGTTTTTTATAGGTATCCCTTGGCCTTGTTGATCTCTTATTTTTTTCATATTTGTCCCTTCGCTTCCTCAATTCCTTTGGTTTATAATATTAAACCCTTGGTTTTATTAGTTCTTTTGGTTTATAATATTACTAATCCCTTGTGTTTTTAATTAGTTGATTTTAAATTATTGATTCTTATGGTTTATTAATTTCTTATGATTTTGAATTTAAAATATTTATTTCTAGGGTTTGTTACTCTCTTGTGTTTTTAATATTGATCCCTTGGTCTTATTGATAACTTATTTTTTTAATAATTTTCCCTTGGGTTCACCAATTCCTTTGGTTTATAATATTAAACCCTTGGGTTTATTATTTCTTTTGGTTTATATTATTAATAATCCCTCGGGTTTATTAATCTCTTGAGTTTAAAATATAAAATACTATCGTTTATTAAATTCTTAGGTTTTGGGTTTAAACAATGTTAATTTCAATGTTATTTTTTTGGTTTCACTGATGGCGGAATTTAGTATCACTTTAGATTATTAATTCAATCAGTTTATAATATTAACACTGAGTAAGTTTGATTGATCACTTGCGGTTTATCATAATAATAATCATGTGACTTTAAAATTCCTCTCTATTTCAAATATTGGGTCGTATTCTTTTTTAATCTATTGTGTTTTTAATATTGTTCCCTTCGTCTTATTGGTCCCTTAGGTTATTAATATATTTCCCTTGGGTTCACCAATTCATTTTCTTTCTAATATTAAACCCTTGGGTTATTAGTTCTTTTGGTTTATAATATGAATAATATGTTGGGTTAATTATTAGTGTTTATTAATTTCTTTGGTTTTTATATATTTTTTTATTATTAATTTTATTCATCCTCGACTTTATTAATCTCTTAAATTTATTAACAATTTTTGTTTCTATTACTAATTTGTTGGGTAATATTTTTCCCTTCGATTCACCAATTCCTTTGGTTTATAATATTAAACCCTTGGGTTTATTATTTCTTTTGGTTTATAATATGAATAATCCCTTGGGTTAATTATTAGTGTTTATTAATTTCTTCAACTTGAGTATTTTTTTATTATTTTTATTGATCCTTTGACTTTATTAATCACTTGATTTTATTAATAATTTTTGTTTCTAATACTAATTTGTTGGGTTTATAATATTAATAATCCCTTATGTTTATTGATGTTCTTTTTTTATAATATTAATAGTCCCTTTGCTTTATAGACGTTTTATGTTTATAATATTAATATTTCACTGTATTTTTTGATCCATTGGGTTGATAACATTGATTCCTTAATTTTTCGGATTCTTTCGGTTCGTAATATTATTCCCTTTAGTTTATTAAATCCAAATATCGGGTTTTAAATATTAGTCCTAGAGTTTAATACTAATGCATTGTCCAATTTCATATTATGAAAAACACTCACTCAATATGAAAATCAACCATGGGAAACCATTTTTAATTAGCGTTAGCCATAGTCGATCAATGTCATGCATGATCAAATATCACATTCTGACAAATATTGTCTCAATATGAAAATCAGCCATGGCCAACCATGGTCATAGTTGGTCCAACGTCGCATTGTGACAACAATTGTCTCAATGTCTAAATCAAGCATGGTAAACCATGTTTATTCCCCTCGGTTTATAATATTAATAATCATGTGACTTTATCAATTATTTTTATTTAAAAAAAGGATTCCTAAGATTTATTAATCTCTTCATTAATCATGTGAGTTTCTCATTCATTTGCATTTAAAATATTTATTCCCTTTACTTTAATCTTTTTTGCTTTTTATATGTATCCCTTGGCCTTGTTGATCTTTTATGTTTTTAATATTTTTCACTTGGGTTCCCCAATTCCTTTGGTTTATAATATTAAACCCTTGGGTTTATTAGTTCTTTTGGTTTGTAATATTAATAATCCCTTGTCTTTTTTAATTAGTTCATTTTAAAATATTGATTCTTATGGTTTATTAATTTCTTAGGTTTTTGAATTTAAAATATTTATTCTTAGCGTTTTTTACTCTCTTGTGTTTTTAATATTGATCCCTTAGCCTTATTGATCCCTTAATTTTTCGGATTCTCTCGGTTCGTAATATTATTCCCTTCAGTTTATTAAATCCAAATATTGGGGTTTAAATATTAGTCCTAGAGTTTAAGACTAATGCATGGTCCAATTTCACATTATGAAAAACACTGACTCAATATGAAAATCAACCATGGGAAACCATTGTTAATTAGCATTAGCCATAGTCGATCAATGTCATCCATGATCAAATGTCATATTCTGAAAAATATTGTCTCAATATGAAAATCGCCCATGGCCAACCATGGTCATAGTTGGTCCAACGTCGCATTATCACAATAATTGTCTCAATGTTTAAATTAAGCATGGTAAACCATGTTTATTCCCCTCGGTTTATAATATTAATAATCATGTGACTTTATCAAAGATTTTTATTTATAAAATTGATTCCGAAGATTTATTAATCATGTGAGTTTCTCATTCATTTGCATTTAAAATATTTATTCCTAGCCTTTACTAATCTTTTTTTTTTTTATATGTATCCCTTGGCCTTGTTGATCTCTTATGTTTTTAATATTTTTCCCTTGGGTTCCCCAATTCCTTTGGTTTACAATATTAAACCCTTGGGTTTATTAGTTCTTTTGGTTTATAATATTAACAATCCCTTGTGTTTATTAATTAGTTGATTTTAAAATATTGATTCTTATGGTTGTTTAATTTCTTAGGTTTTTGAATTTAAAATATTTATTCTTAGGGTTTGTTACTCTTTTGTGTTTTTAATATTAATCGTTGGCCTTATTGATCTCTTATGTTTTTAATAATTTTCCCTTGGGTTCACCAATTTCTTTGGTTTATAATATTAAACCCTTGGTTTATTATTTATTTTGGTTTATATTATTGATAATCCCTCGGGTTTACTAATCTCTTGAGTTTAAAATATTAAATACTATGGTTTATTAAATTCTTAGGTTTTGGATTTAAACTATTTATTATTAGGGTATATTACTCTCTTGAGTTTAAAATATTGCTTTTTAGGGTTTATTAATTTCTTCATTTATAATACTAATATTTATCCCTTACGTTTATAACATTTTTTCGTTGGGTTTACTAATTTCATGGGTTTATAATATTAAATTATTGTGTTTATTTGTTCCTTACCTTTATAATTTTAATAATTCTTTTGGTTTATAATATTACTTATTTTGGTTTACAACATTAATAATCCGTTTAGTTTATTAATCTCTTGAGTTTAAAATATTATTTCTTAAGGTTTATTAATTTCTTAGGTTTTTGAGTTTCAAATATTAATTATTAGGGTTTATTAATCTCTTGTGTTTTTAATATTGATGAGTTGGCCTTATTCATCCCTTAGGTTTAAACTATTTATCCTTGGGCTCCCCAATTCCTTCGGTTTATAATACTAAACCCTTGGGTTTACTATTTCTTTGGTTTTATAATATTAATAACCCCTTGGGTTTATTAATCCATTGAGTTTAAATTATTATTTCATAGGATTTTTTAATTTCTTATGTTTTTTATTTTAAAATATTAATTATTATGTTTTATTAATCTCTATTGTTTTTAATATTTCCCTTAGCCTTATTGATCCATTAGGTTTTTAATATTTATCCCTTGGGTACACCGATTCCTTTGTTTTATAATATTAAACCCTTGGGTTTATTAGTTCTTTTGGTTTATAATGTTAATCACGCATTGGGTTTATTAATCTCTTTAGTTCAAAATATTAATTCTTAGGATTTATTAATTTCTTAGATTTTTCAGTTTAAAATATTAATTCTTAGAGTTTATTAATCTTTTTGTTTTTAATATTCATCTGTTGGGTTTATAATATTTATCCCTTGGGTTCATTGATTCCTTTGGTTTATAATATTAAACATTTGGGTTTATTAGTCCTTTAGGTTTATAATGTTAATAATCCTGTTGGTTTATTAATATCTTATGTTTAAAATACTAATTCTTATGGTTTGTTAATTTATTAGGTTTTTTAGTTTAAAATATCAATTTTTAGGGTTTATTAATCTCTTCGGTTTTTAATATTGATCTCTTATGTTTATAATATTTATCCCTTGGGTTCACCAATTCCTTTGGTTTATAATATTTAAACCTTCAGTTTATGAGTTCTTTTGGTTCGTATTATTAATAATCTCTTGGGTTTATTAATATCTTGACTTTAAAATATTAATTGTTAGTGTTTATTAATTTCTTAGGTTTTTTGTTTTTAAATATTATTTCATATGCTTTATGAATCTCTTGAGCTTAATATATTAATTATTAGAGTTTATTACTTTCTTATGTTTTTGGGTTTAAAGTATTATTTCTTGGGGCTCTTTAATCTCTTGAGATTAAATTATTTATTCTTAGGGTTTTTTTACTCTTGAGATTAAATTATTTATTCTTAGGGTTTTTTTATTTCTTGGTTTATAATATTAATATTTATCCTTCATTTCACCAATTACTTCAATTTATAGTATTAAACCATTGGGTTTATTAGTTCTTAGGGTTTTTTTTTTTTAAATTTTATTTCATATGCTTTATTAATCTCGTCAATTTAATATATTAATTCTTAGACTTTATTACTTTCTTATGTTTTTGGGTTTAAAGTATTATTATTTCTTAGGGTTTTTTAATCTCTTGAGATTAAATTATTTATTCTTAGGGTTTTTTATTTTATTTCTTGGTTTATAATATTAATATGTATCTTTTGCTTCACCAATTACTTTAGTTTATAATATTAAACCCTTGGGTTTATTAGTTCTTTTGGTGTAAAATATTAATAATCCTTTGAGATATTGGTAAGAGATATAAACTTATTATAATATTAGTAAAATATTATTATTATATTATTTTTGAATTATATTATAGTTTCAGTTAAAACTATTAATGTATTGAAATAATTTAATAATATATCTTTATTATATATTTTACTATTGAATAATATATATATATATATATATATATATATATATATATATAAAGTTAATATATAGTATGTATATAGTCAATATTATTAATATATTATAAGTGGATATATAAAATATTTTGGTAATTTTAACCATAAATATATAATATTTATTTTGGTGAAATATATGTGGTGGGTAGTGGATATAGGCCTATCAGCGTATATCAACCACATTGGTGAATGTGGTTGTAAATCTATTTCATATAATCTTATCTGTGTATATCAACTACATTGGTAAATGTGATTGTTCTAGTCTAAATTTAATATGAATATTAGTTGACTTGGTTCATCTTCATCAAATTTTCTAGATATTCTGAAGTTTAAATCTAAAATTAATTGTTTATACTTGTCCTTTATATCTTTTACTAGGTCTTTACCTGCTCAATACAGGAGAGATCCTGCTCAAACCCTTAACTTCTCGATGTAGAAGAGGAAAAGGATAAGCATCGGTATCTCTAACGCACATAATACCATTTTTTAGTTCAATCTAGCTCACTCTTTTAGGGTAAGAAATAGAGAAGTGGGGGCCTCTTTCTTCCAAGTATAGATTCACCTCAAAAACATATATGCATTTATATTCAGCTCAAAAAGATATATCTATTTATTATTTGTCTAGGAATATTTGATAGAATCTTGATAGCAAATATAAAAAAATGCAACTCTATTTGCATAACAATAGAGTGCCTAAAATATTAGGCTTTTGGTGGTTTATGTGATTAGGAATGGATTTAAAATCTGAAATACTTATGAGTGAATCTATATTTTTTATTTTGACCATTTTAATAAAAAAATGTTGAAGTACAATTTTTTTTATTTTTTTTATATTTAACCAATAAATTTTCTTAATATATTTGACAAACAAATCAACCAGCGACCAATAATTTTGTAATCAAATTCTATCGCTTCCATTGACCGATGGTTCACTGGGAAGATACCATGGAATACTGTCGAATGCCTTGGGCAAGGATTTAAAAAGAAAATTCCTCCCTCACATTTGCCTTCATCACATTTATAGCAACTAAGGTATAGTAATTTAATTTAATTTCATTACCCATTTAAATAATATTATGAACAAAATTTTAAAGATAAGAACAAAGTTGCTCCTATCTTAAAATTTCTAATGTCAACTATCTTAACATCAACATCATTTTGTTCATATTATTGCTTTATGTTCACGGTATATTGATTGAACAAAATTTGGAATGGTAGTTGGTGGAGTACATAGTCAACAAGTTACATATGAGCATAATGTTGGGTTTCTCTAACGCGATGGGGCCGACAGAGGAATCTGAGTTGTGTGATAATCACATTATTCCCCCTTCACATGTAAACCATACTGTGAGTATTATCTAGCTTGGTTTAATTCACCTCTCTATAATGAACGAATGTTTGAAGCAGTGGTTAGTGATGCATTTCATGGTGGGAAGGGAAAACTCATAGCAAGAAGAGATGGAGTTGGTGCAGGCATTTGGATAATCAGCTTAAGAGAGAAAGTAAGTTTTGTTTTTACAAATAATATGGCAGAATATGAAGCTCGTTTTGGGTTTAGAAGTTTTGAAAAACTTAGGTGCTAAAAATATTCTAGTCTTTGGTGATTTTGAGTTATTCATAAAACAAGTGAATGACACTTACCAAACTAAAAATGTTAGAATAAGAGCATAAAGAAATTTAATTATTGAAATGCTGGAAAATTTTGAAGAATACAATTTCACAATTAAGCCTACAGAACAGAATGGTATTGCAAATTCCTTGGTTGTTTCAACCAGTCTATTTACAATTCCTATTCATTCCAGCAATAAATAGGAGATTGAAATCAGACATAGGCTAGCCATTCCTTACAACATAAAAAACTGGCAGGTATTTGAAAATGATCAACAAGTCAAAAATGTTCTGGAGTTGAAAGAAGAGTTTGAAACCATTCAAGTTGACCAACAAAACTTGTTTGTTGAAACCTGTACAGAATTCATCCAACTGAAAAACAATTTTATTCCTAAGGGAATTATTCCTCTTGAAAAATTGTTTGACCAAAATGATGTAGCCAAGAGTCCTAAGATAAAATCTAATGATAAAGACGTTGAAACTTGTAATCTTGGTACCGCAAAAAATCCTAAGTGTGTCAAGTTGCCAAAACTCCTTTATTATGAGGTAAAACATAGATATGTTGATTTGATAAAGAGATTCATTGATGTCTTTGCATGGAGTTATGAAGATTTGAAAAAATATGATCCTAGTATCATTTAGCATATAATACCAATAAAGGAAAATAAAATGGCTTTCAAACAAAAGTTGAGGAGAATCAATCCATTACTTCTGCCATTGATTGAAAAAGAGATTAAAAAGTTGTTTCAACCCAAGATCATAGTACCATTGAGGTTTTTCAAGTGGTTAGTTTTCAAAGTCTTGATAATGAAGTTGTTATGTTCTTTGAGATTCCATGTTCAAACCTCCTGGTGGATCAACCAACCAAAAAAAAGGCTAAAAGGACATAACTATTTTTGAAATAATCTCAACCTTTGGTGACTGATACAATATTCTATTGAGATTAAATCTCTGCCATCCACCTAATTAAGCTGATAAACATGTCTATTTTGGAATAGTGCTTTGGTAATTTTAATTTGGCTATCAATAATTATTAGGTGGATGATAGAGATATGACATCCAAAATGTTTTTATTACTCTGACTTAGTTCTAGAAAATAGTTGTGTCATCTCCATATTTCTAATTAAATTATTTGATTAAAAATTGTCATATGAACAATTGCCATATGAAATGAGATATGTTTTTTTTAACATATGGTATTGATAAGTCATAGTATTAGCACATGGTATATTAACAAAGTATATTACATATTGAAGATATAGTTACATGTTTAAAAATATTCTTACATCATTTTTTAAATGTATATATCATATATGAATTTTTTTATACTTAATAATTGTTTAAATAAAGCTATAAACTAAATTTTTTTATTTTTATTTTTAGTAATGTGAAATGTATTTTCATATTTATCATTATTACATATTTTTATTACATGATTTTTTAAAATCATAAAATAAGTGTTTTGATGTCTATTATAAATGGAATGCTATTAGAATTTACCAAAATTTTAATTTATTTTTCTACATTAATTAAAAAGGAAATATTAAAATTAAAAATAATAATAAATAAAGGAAATACATATTTATATAATATTTTTATTATACTCCATATCTAACCAACATTATTATTATTATTATATATATATATATATATATATATATATATATATATATATATATATATATATATATATAATTTTAAAAGATTAAAATTAATTGTATTAATGAAATTAAATAATATCATTTTTTTAATCATTTTTAACATAGGTTGATAAGCCAGAAAATTGTTGGGAAAAGATTAAGATATAATAGTCTTTCATTTTATTTACAAGGATAATCACTAGAAAATAAAAAAGTTTGTATCATCTCAATAAGAAACAAAAAAAAATTGAGGGATTTCTGGTCTAATATAAATACGATTATGAAATTTAACCTATTAAAATTTATAATTAAATCCCTATTTTGAAAATCAGTCATATTGTCAAGAATTTTCAAGAAGTACCAAAACATAATTGTGTAAAAGATTTAATGATTTCAAAGATTGGATCAATGATTTCAAAGCTTAATTATCTTTAAAGAAGCGTTGAAAATCCTTAAATGAACATAGCTTCCAAACAATTGCTATTAAAAAAAATTCAAAATTCACAGTTATAATAACTAGTAAAAAATATATATATAATTTCAAAATAAAAAAAATACACTAACCTATTCTCTTCCTAAAAAAACCTTTCCCATTAAAAACACAATTATAATTAAATACTTGATATAAAATGTTAATTCTGATTGAACAGTAAAGAAGTTTGGTTATAACATTTGTGTTTAATTAGAGGTGTATCTTATAAAGTTATCGAGTTTTACTCTAATTTACAAAATATTTTGGGAGTTGGATAGTTGCTATTAGCTTTAAGTGTGATTTTTTGGAAAGTTTTTAATTTTATTTTACAATCTAATTTGTTTGGAATTTGATATATATTTATTGAAATTACAAGTTTTTGTAAAGAACACATCAAGATTTGATCATAAATTTATTCAAAAGTTCCTAACAAAAATCTGTAAGAAAATCTGAAAAATCACATAATTTCTAATTTTTTTTTTATCTTTTGAGTTTTTATTTTTTTTATTTTTGTTAACTTTAAACAGCCCATTATATTTTAAAAAAATTACAAAACCTAAAAAAATTAATTAATAAATAAAATCCTTGTTTGGTTCAAATTGTGAAGAAAGTCTGGAAATTCCAACCGTGGGGCCCTCACCTCACTACTTTCAAATCGGAAAAATAAGCACTCATGTCATTTCTACGTATTCATGAAAAATACCACCTAAATGTGCCTGTCATGACATTGTTTGGCATGCCATTTTCATGGTTATACACACAATGATCATCCAGTTCTGCTTTGAGAAACAACTTTATATTGCTTAGCCACACTATTTCTATGTGTAAGAAAGCTATGACAGTTTGTACAACTACTGTTGCCTCGTTGTTTGCATTTGATGGGAAAAACTGATGACTTATATTAAATTATCAGCTCGCACCGAAAGGAAGTGGGTACATGGACATATATTCATGTCTTATATCTTTATAAAGACAAAATTGATGTTGCATACTCAGTTATATGGTGATAGGGAAATCAGCAGGGCACACAGGATGTAAGTTTTGCAGGAACTGCTGTGCTGTCATCAATCTGAAGAGAAATATCAGTTTCTCTACCAGTTAAATGTAAATTTTTTTATTTGAAAGAGTAAAATAAAAAAATCAAGTAAAATAAAAAAACAGGCAAGTATTCATAGTTTGGAAGTATTGACAAGAAAAGAGGCCTAGGTATTTCCTAAGGCACAGCCACAGTAATTTTGAAATGGTCTGTCAGAGAGTTAGAGATAAATGATCATGTGGTTGTCCCCTTCACAGCTTCTTTTGCAACAACTCCTAGACCTCTGTGGAAAGTTCACGTATTAAATGCAAGATCAAAAGAGACAGCAGCCAGCGCTCTATTCAGAATCCATCACCCTCTACCAGATTGCGTGTCTCCGTTGTCTCTTCTTGTCAACTCCAATTTATACCGCCATTCCAGAGCAGTACAACTCCAGAGTCAAAGAAACATCAAAGAACTCTTCTGACTGTGTACGGTTGGCTTGCAGCATTCTGTTCCCCGTAGTCTACCCAGGTTTCATATTACCCTCTATATGGATTTGTCTAACCAGGTGATGATTTTGACTTCTAAGTATGTGGCAATTTATTTTCAAAAATGTGAACCACTCTATTTTCAAAAATGTGAAACTGAGTATTTGAATATTTTTTTTAATGTTTGAAATTCATTCGGCACTCCGAGAATCCCTAAAGCTCTTAAAAATCTAAAGATTGATAACTATAATTTAGATTTCCAAAAATATCCACATATTTCATTATCTTCCATTTACACATATTTCAACTACAGTTACATGTTGGGTTAAGAAGGCCAAATGAGTAAGTGAAGCTTTACTTATTTCTTTGATTTTTGTACCTTAGGGAGTGTTTTGTAATTTATTGTAAAGATGTGGTTAGTGGGTTAGAATTTCAAAATAGAATCATCTGTCAAATTCGATGATTTTCTTGTTAGTCATTTCGGTTATAATAAGACAGCTTTAGTCTAATTAGACTGCTTTTTCACTCTGAAAATCATGGAAATTCAGGTAAGATTTCAAGAAAAACTGGCAAAGATTTTGGTAAATCCACGTTATACTTATCAAATTTTAATATTTTGGGTGCTTTAGAAGTTTTTGATAGGGCTGAATCTATTTCCACCATAGTGCTGAATCCATTTCCACTATAAAAATCATGATTCAAACACTATTACTGTAAGATTTCTTAATTTTTTTTTGCCCGAATTCAAGCCAATTTTGATCGTCCTGGCAATTCCTCCATCTCATTAAACAACTCCGACAGGATCAACTCTACAATTTCAAAACAGAGTCACTTGTAAAATTTGACAATTTTCATGTTTGTCATTAAGGCTAAGGCTCTGATGAGATAGGACAAAAAGTTACATGGACTAATGTGTGAACATTAGGGAGTAGTCTATATTGCTACTTTTTGGAGATTCCGATGATCAGAAAAATGCATTTTTCCCATTACCCCTCTATCTCCGTTTCAACCTGGAAAAGTACATATGTTTGTCTCCGTTAGTTTAGCTCAGTCGTTTACCTCTATTTATTTTGGTGCAAACACTACTGTACTTAGTAATATTTTAATATTTTCAGGAGCTCTGAATTATAATAAATTTATTTTTATTTTTATTTTGTTTTAATGATTCTTTCTTATTATAATAAATATTATTTCTTTATTTTAAAGTAATATAAAAATATAAATAAAAACAAAATAAAAATAAAAATGGAGAATGCGCGGTTGTAAAGTAATATTTGGTCAAATTAGAATTTGGTCAAATAACACCAATCTATCCATCCGAACTTGTTGACTAGCTTACCAAACAATCCTGAGTAGTGGAGATGATAGAAAATGGGCAATGCATCATTGTATGGTATAGTTGTGAAGTTTAATAAAGTTTTTGAGATAAGCAATTTTTTAAAATACATATTTAATTTAAAAAATGTAATTTAATTAAGTTAATATATTTATTTTATTGTTTTTTAATTAAAAAATATAATAAGTTAAAGTTCATAGAATTTGAAATTTGAGAATAAAGAAATAATATTTATTATAATAAAAAAATTCTTTAAAACAAAAAAATTAAAAACAAATTTATTATAATTTAAAAGATGTTAAATTTTTTGAGCTCTTGAAAATATTAATCAGTACAGTAGTGTTTTCATCAAAATGATTTACTTAAACTTGAGATAAATTATAAAACTAAACCAACAAAATGATTTTACATTACTTTTACTTTCTTTCAAGGGTATTTGGCTTTGCACATAGCCGCGTTTTTGGTTTGTATATATAAAAGTAAACAGAGACGGACATAAATAAATGGAAAGATAGTAGGAAAAGTACGCTTTTCAGATGATCAAAATCTCCAAAAAAATCTCATTATAGACTACTCTGAACATTATGGATGTAGATATTTAATGATGTTATTTTCATTAGAGCCATTTCAACAGCACTCAATGTAAGTTGTGTATTATTTGGAAACAAATAACTACGTTGTTAATGAGCAATAATTGTGTGTTATTTAGCAACAAATAACTGGCTTGTTAATGCCCAATAAATGAATTGGGCTGTATATACCAACAATTAAATAACTAGCTTGACAAAATCCAATAATAAACATATATAACTTTGTGCATTTACTACCATTAACACATTAACCACTGGTGTTATCTTACCAGACACAATGGAAGTAAGTTGACTGTATTTAATTTATTTTAATTTTTATGATCGCACTGTGCACCGATTTCTCTATCCCTTCAATGATATATCGTCCAAATCAGATTTTGTTTGTTTTCATTAAAACCAAATCAGATTTTGTTTGTTTCCATTTTTTAATGAAATCACAAGTTCCAGCGAAAACAGTCCTAAACATGGACTGAAGGGTAGATCATGAATATTGCCCTCAATCAAACTTTCTTTGTAAAGCAATGGTTGCAAATTCCCGGGGCTCGTCCAATGAAAGTCTGATCCAGAAATGAAGGTCTGATCGAGAAATAACTGAGTGTAATTTTAATCTTACTATAAATTCTAAAATATTTTCTAAATTTAATGTAAATAGTAGTTGACTTAGTTCATTATCATTAAATTTGCTAAATATTTTAAAATTTAGATCTAAAATTATTATTTTATACTTGTCCTTTCATCTCTTTTACTAGGTCCTTACCTGCCTGCTCAATACAGGAGAGGTCCTCAGTGCAGAAGAGGAAAAGGATAAGCATAGGTAAGACTAACTTCTAGCTTTCTTAGGGGAGTAAAGAAAGGGGACCTTACCCTCTCTAAGGTACATATACTATTTTTTACCTCAATTTAGCTCAGGCTTTTAGGCTAAGAAATAGAGAAGTGGGGGCCTCTTTCTTCGGAGTATAGATTCACTTCAAAAACATATATGCATCTATTATTCGTTTAGGAATATTTGACAGAATCTTGATAGCAAATATGAAAATGCAACTCTACCAGTGTGTCTAACAAATTAGGCTTTTGGTTGTTTATGTGACAAATTATGTGTCTAACAAATTAAACTTTTGGTTGTTTATTTAGGCTTTTGGTTGTTTATTTGACAAATTGGGCTAAGTATGAATTTTAAATCTGAAATACTTATAGAATTTGATTATATTTATAATTTTGGCTTTTAATTTGACTATTTTAATAAAAAATGTTGAAGTACAATTTTTTTTCTGTATATTTAACCAATCAATCAAATTTTTTACTATATTTGACCAACAAATTAACTATATTCAACAAACAAATCAACCAGCTACCAATAATTTTGCAATCAAATACTATCCCTTCCCTTGACCGATGGTTCACTAGGAAGATACCATGGAATACTGTCGAATGCCTTGGGCAAGGATTAAAAAAGCAGTCTTTCGAGGATTGAAAAACAATCTTTCAAGTCCTCCCTCACATTTTCCTTCATCACGTTTATAGCAACTAAGGTATGGTAATTGAATTTAATATAATTACACATTTAAAGAATATTATGAACAAAATTTTAAATATAAGAACAAAGTTGCTCCTGTATTCAAATTTCTTAAGTCAACTCTATAGATATATATTTTTATCTTAACATTAACATTATTTTGTTCACATTATTGCTCTCTGTCCACGGGAGATTGATGGAACAAAATCTGGAATGATAGTTGGTGGAGTACATAGCCAACAAGTTACATATATGCATAACGTTGGGTTTCTTTAACGTGATGGGGACGGCAGAGGAAATTGAGTTGTGTGATAATCACATTATTCCGACTGCACACGTAAACCATACTAGCCTAATGTCACATACATGCCCAAAAGTTACCATATAAAAAAAAAATTATAACCTACTATTACCACAGTGAATATATTATTCGAACAATAATCATACGGAATAAAACTTATGTCATCACACTAATTGCTACAAGCTATGGTACAGGTATATATATAATTAAATTTATGTACTGAATTCCAACAATTTTATGGTTCCAGGGTGTATAACATACTCGGCGCTATGGTTATCCATTAATACATAGAGTTCTGTGCTGTACTCTTTACTTATCTCTGATATGGTTTTGCGTATTAAACAATGTATCGTTGCCATGTGTCCAAACTTCCGCTTGGAGAATTACGTCGATGGTATTGTTGGATATTGTGAATTATTGTAATCTGGCTTATGTTTAATAACGTCAACTCCTATGTTACGATGAGTCCAACACCTGGGTTACTCTAAGCCCTCCCCGTGGCTTCGCACTTAATGCAATTTAATTTTCAGTGGTACTGCCAGCCAGGCTTGGCACAGCTATCCTCCCGGTGGCACCTTCCCTCTAGTCTTTTCCGCGAAGAACTACTCTCCAGCTCTAACTTGCCGATTTTTCATTAACGCGGTTTCTAGAGTTTTCTCTTTCAGTAGACAAGAGGGTAAGGAGGAATGCTTTCCGGATTTCATCGGCGCCCATGACGCCATGGGGATGCCTGCTCGTAACCTTAGCACAGTCTCTTTTAAATTCAGAATATGTCGATACTCCACAGCATCTTGGTGAGGAAGAACGCATTTCCTTTCCGTTTTCTTATTTTCTTCCTCGGGAAATTTATCAGGCTGATAACTTGTTTGTTCTTTTCTGTCAAGCAGGTTCAGGTTTTATTCTTAGTGCATGCAAATGGCAGGGTGCAAGAAACCTGGAGCTTCCCCCTGCTTTGGGGGTCGTATTTCTCTCCGGAAGGGTTCATTCAGTTTCAGGAGGCGCTGGTAAGCTTTTCCATACGCCTAATCCCATCCACCTACACATCTGCCTACAAGCATGCTTGCGTATACTGATATTTCTCGACTCTAAACAGTAGTGGCAGCTATTGACCGTTCCCTTCTCTGCTTATTTACAAGATAGCCCAAATTCAGGAAGTCGACTCATAGGTAAGCTACTCATGCGACGACTACCCCACAGAGCTTCCTTGTTCACTGATTATATCTTCTATTTACTATAGTACGCATATTAATCGATAATTAACTACTATTCTGAAAAATTGCAGGTATGAACGGCCTCCTTCATCATGCTGCATCTAACAAGTTTCAGGCTCCTAAACCCAAGCTAACTATCGGAATTCATTCTCTCAGGTACTACTTTCTGTTGGCCGGAGGGAAAAGATCTTTTTGTCGAACCCTTGTCAAGGCTTCGGGCCTTCGACCGTCTATGTTAGTTAGGGTTTGATTTAATGTGACAGAGTTTAGTTCCTCAGTTTATATTTCCTCGGTGCTTGTGGATGACCCTTCTCCACCAGGGTTTTACGATATGTTGGACTGCGCTTACTAAGCATTTGCTTCACAACATTGATCATGTCTAACTTACTATTTTTATGGCCATTTATGCGGTCCATTTATGTTTCGATGACCATAGACAGTTCTTATTTGACTGTTAAATGTTTTAAATATTTATGCATGTTCTTCTGAAGATTATCTGAACGCTATAGCTTGAATCTTGTATTCCGACCCTTTTTCCACAGGGTTGCGGAAACCCTATCTCGGTACTCTGTTTGCATGCGTAGCTTTCATGGTCTATTCAATGTTTTTCTATTTTGGCAAAAGGTTCTACATTATATCCACTGCGTACTAGTTTACTTTTGTTTCTGTATCTTGCAATACAGTTAATATGATTTACAACTTTCCTTGTTGTCCTGTCGAGTAAAGGACACTTATCATAGTGTTGTTAAACAGTAGTCCGTTACAATTCTTACTGATATCATGGGTTTCTACTCGTTTTCTAACAAGAATGTTGTTACCCTGTAATCGAATGTAAAAGTTTCATTTCCTGTGCTTCTATCTGTTTTCTTTCATTTAGTCTAATATCAGATAGTTGCATGTAATAAATAAGAACAGATTGAATAAGAAAGAAACGAATAAATGCACAATCTTATAGCTCTACTTAAATATAATCTTTCAGTGCCTCTACCGAGATTAAACTCGGATGTAACTCTTAGCCCAGTGTAATTACAAACTGGTTATTTGTTTTTAGACTTTTCTAAAGTAATTCCGAAAAAGAGTAAGAATTTTAGACGTTGTACCTAAACTCGTTTTTCCGCTATCTTTGTTATACAAGGCACACTTTCCAACTGTTTCTTTTACAATAAGACATTAAGGTAGCAACACAGCAGTACATATCTGTAAATCTATAGTTGAAATAACTCAAGATTACCGCATTAGTACTTATCTGTAGGGATAGATCTGTCCAAGCTGTTGTCCACCCAACCTTCAAGCGAAGCTATCACGTCCTCCGCTTGCCCCCTAGCTCCAGAAACTGATTGGTGCCACGGGATTAACATTGGATTAACCTGTTGTGACCTCTAGATATCAATTCCAGTCACCAACAGTCAATTTGGCTTACACAAGGGTTTCCAAAGGTATTTTCAACTGGTCACATACCAGCTCAAGAAAATACTTTCCCTTTCTTGCCCATTTTCCAGAACCCCCCTCCATCCTCTGGATTCCATCTTTATCCAATGAGGAGGGGTAATTGTTTCCAACTATCCCCAACCACCATCTATTCTGGGAACTAATACCAACAGCTTAGCAGCTTCCCTTCCATTCATTGTTTTCTTTTAAATAAATTCAAAAATAAAAATAAATAGGATTTTGTCTCAACATATAACCATTAAGTCTTTCTTTTCAAAAATTAAAAATAAACAAATTGTTTAAACTAGTTATTGCTAACTAATCTTTAAATGAGGCTGTCACATCTTCCCCCCCTGGAAGTAACACCGTCCTCGGTGTTTTCAGCCAGACCCTGCAAACAGTTCAGGGTAAACCTCCTGTATAAACTTTTCATCCTCCCAAGTAGCTTCGTCCGGTCCAAAATGCTTCCATTGCACTTTCACCTGGACAACTACTCTTTTGTGGAGTTCTATCTCTCTTCAATCAAGTATACGTAGCGGCTCGACCAGAAACTCTCTGTCCGGTTCTACCTGAAAAACAAGTGTTCTTAGTTAGTACTTTATATAGTAATCAAATATATATATATATATATATATATATATATATATATATATATATATTATTTTATTTTTCTTTTACCTCGAACATTCTCCGCCAATGAATTACATGTTTCTTATCATGCACGTATCGCGAACAACGACATGGCGAACACATTATGTACTTTAACATGACTAGCGCCGTCCGTAAGCTGATCGTCCCACCTTTCCGCAATTTGGAAGGTCCATAGACCTAGGCTAACTCCGGGCGCAAGGCCAGTCCATCCAAGGTACTTTAGGCTTAATCTCGACAGGCGTGTCACTCACCCGACCTCGCGACATCTTTTCAACCGCAACATCTTTGGTCATGTCCCTGCGCCAGCCTTCAAACTTTCGCCCTTATTTTTTTACTTTCCACCTTTCTATTTTTGCTAAACCAAATATTTCTGTCCCCAAATATTAATTTTTGTTCCCGATCGTTCAGCTATCGAACAGGTGCCTACACTCGTCGTCCAGCATACCTTTCTTGCGGGACTCATTTTTAGAGACTCCTAATATCCGTTGTTATATGCAAACTCCACTAGGTGCAGGTAGTCCTCCCATTTAGTTGGCTGTCGCATTACATACATGCGCAACATATCCTCCAACACTTGGTTTACCCGTTCTGTCTGCCCATCCGTTTGAGGGTGATAGGCAGTGATGAAGTGTATTTGGGTACCTAAACCTGAAAACAGGGTCTTCCAAAATGCGGAGGTAAATTTAACATCCCGGTCTAAAATCACCGCCTTGGGTATACCATGCAACCTGAAGATTTCTCTCATAAATATGTCTGCAATCTGCACTGTCTTGTAAGTGGATTGCACAGGTATGAAATGGGCAAATTTACTTAATCTGTCCACCACTACCATTATTGAATCATTCTGCTTCCTTGTTCGAGGTAAGCCTGTAATGAAGTCCAAGGAGATCACTTCCCATTTCCATTCAGGAATGGGTATGGGCTGTAGTAGTCCCGCTGGGTGCCGATGCTCCACTTTAACCTGCTGGCATTCTAAACACTTGCTTAAGTATTCTGCAATGTCTCTGCGCATACCTGGCCAGTAATATATCTTTCTAATTGCCGAAAGCATCTTTTGGTAGCCAGGATGACCAGCGTAGTTGTTGTGGTGGTACTCGTTCAATATTAACTCCTTGAGACTTACACGATTAGGAACATAAGTTCTTCCTTGGAAAGTTAACATCTATTCTTCGTTGCTTCCATACTCAGATGGCGTACCTTGCTCTTTATCTTTTTCCATCTGCTGCCACAAAAACTTGTATTCTGGGTCCTTCCGTGCCTCTTCCTTTAACTGTTCGAACAACTGGCTGACGGGTTGGCTGAAGTACGTTGCATAGATCCCATGTAATTTCCTGCTCAGGGCATCTGCAACTCGGTTTTCTTTTCCTTTAACATGTTGTATATCCATGTCGAACTCACTCAAAAAGGCATTCCACCGTGCTTGCCGAGAGTTTAAATCTGCCTGCTTAAAATAGCTGGTTAGACTGCTATGGTCTGTTTTAAGTACAAACTTTTTGCCCAGTAGATAATGCCTCCATACAAGGAGAGCATGCACTACTGCTGTAAGTTCTAAATCGTAAGCAGAGTATTTTTGTTCGTGTTCTCTTAACTTTCTGGACTCATAGGCTATTACCTTGCCTTCTTGAGTTAACACTGCACCGACTCCCTCCTTGCTGGCATCCGTGCACACCTCGTAGTCTTTGCTGGGGTCGGCTACCCTCAGCACGGGTGCTGTGGTTAAAAGCTGTTTCAACCTTTCAAAGCTGAGCTGACATTCCTTCGTCCATTTAAAAGGTTTGCCTTTCTTTTGTAAGGATGTAATAGGATAGGCAATCCTAGAAAACCCTTCGATGAACCGTCTGTAATACCCTGCCAGACCCATAAAAGATCTTATGTCAGCCACATTTTGGGGTACTTGCCATTCCAAGATGGTTTTAATCTTTTCAGGATCCACCGTTATTCCTTCCGCAGTCACCACATGACCCAGGTACTGGATTTCTGTTTTAAAGAAATCGCACTTGCTGAATTTAGCATACAGCTGATGCTTTCTCGGCATTTCCAGTACTATTCTCAGGTGCTTCTTATGTTCTTCCTCACTCTTGGAGTAAATCAAGATGTCATCTATGAAGATCAGTACAAAATGATCTAAGAATTGGTGGAAAATGCCATTCATCAACCTCATAAAGGTTGATGGTGCATTCGTCCATCCGAATGGCAACACTACAAACTCATAATGCCCATATCTGGTGTGGAATGCTGTTTTGCAAATATCTTCATCCCTGACTCGAATCTGATGATATCCAGACCTTAGGTCTATTTTAGAGAACACCTTGGCACCTCTCACCTGATCGAATAAATCATCAATTCTGGGTAGAGAATATTTATTTTTAACTATCAGCTTGTTGAGTTGTCGGTAGTCCATACACATTCGTAAGGTTCCATCCTTCTTTCTAACAAAAAGAACTGGTGCTCCCCAAGGTGACACGCTTGGGCGGATGTATCCTTTATCCAATAACTCCTGCAGCTACATCTTTAACTCTGTTAACTCTGGTATGCTCATTCTATAAGGTGCTCTTGACACAGGAGTGGCCCCGAGTAGTAACTCAATAGTGAAATCAATTTCTCTTTTAGGTGGCAACCCTGGAATGTTTTCCAGAAATACATCCAGGAATTCCTGTACCATAGGAATATCTTGTATATCTGCAGCTTTTCCTTTAGATTCAGCATACCCTACTTGAATTGCGTACATCTGACATCCTTTTCGGATACACTTGCTCAACTGAGATGCTGTTATGGGGCGTAAATGCACAAGTTTTTTAATTCCTTTAATTTCCTTACGCGTTCCATCTTGCGCCTTGTAATAAATTGTCTTTTCCTTACAGTCCACTAAGGTCCACTGTTTTTCCAACCAGTCCATTCCTAGTAACACATCATACGATCCCAATGGTAGAATATTTAAGTCTACCTGTAGCTGTTGTTCTGCAACTTCTAGTATGCAATCAGCAATTTTCGCAGTTACTTTGCGTTTTGCTCTGGTGGCTAACTGAACTAACCATGAGTTTTTAAATTTATGTTCTTTTAATTTGCAAACTTCCACTAGTTTAGGACTTACATAACTTAAACTAGTGCCAGGGTCAATTAAAATCGAAACAGGTTTAGACAGTATAGTACCTTCCAATTCAATCATTGTGGGTTGGAAATCAGCTTGTCGATCCTCCGAGGCTGCGTTTATACGGGGTATGCTTCGTGCCACGTCCCCCACTGTTGATGCCTCCTGCAAGTTTGCCACAGTTTCACTCTGTTTCCATTGTGGACAGTTCTTGTAGTAGTGTGCTTCCCCACAGCCCCAACACTGTAGAGGGGGTTTAGAATTCTGCCCCTGCTCTGGTTTGCTTAATGCTTCTGTGGGTTTTTCTTCAGCTGGCCACTTGATCCTTTGATGGTTCCTATTAAACTGTTTGCTGCCAGCGTTCCGTACTACCCCTTTAAAGTGGCTGCTTTTGCTGCTTTTAAAGGTAGATGGATTCTTTTGATTTTTCTTGGGCTTCCAACCCTTTTCGCCATCCCCTTTGGTCTTATACTGCTGGTAACACATACGTGCTTTCCGGACAGCTTCATCCATCGTTTGGGGGTTAACAAACTCTATTCTTTCTCTCATGAGAGCAGGCAAACTACTCAAAAATCTCTGTACTTTGGCTTTTTCTTCTCTGAGGTAAGGTACATAACGTAATAGAGAAGTAAATTTTGTGACATACTCATCCATGGTCATTTGGCCCAGCCAAAGATCATGAAATTCCTTGGCCTTATCATCATAAAATCTCTCTGTTAGATATTTATCTTTGAAGTACTGCTGGAATAATTCCCATGTAATGTCCCGCTCATCAATGCTGCGAACATTTTTCACTTCCTCCCACCACAAGGTGGCTTTCTCTCGCAGCTGGTATATATCCAATCTGGCCTTCAGATTGCTGCTATACTCATATACCTGAAAATATTTATTGATGTTAATCAACCATGCTTCAGCTGCTTCTTCCGCCTCACCATCAAACATTGGTGGATTAATCTTACGAAACTCCCCCTGCAGCTCGACTTTCTGCCTCTTATAATCCTGCTGATCAGACAGATTTTTCGATTCTGCCTCATTGTTATTATGGTTTTTGCTCCTGTGAGAGAAACTCTTTTCAGTCTTTCCAGCAGTGTTGTCTCGGTTTTGCTGATCTTCTGCTTCCATTGATAAATTTTTTTCTGCACTGGGTTGCCGCATCTCATGATTTTGTTTATCAGATATACTCTTCAAAATATTTTCCTGGTCTTGCAACAGCTTTTCGTTGTCTTTTCGAACTCTAGTCATCTCTTCTTGTAACTGTTGTACGGTGTTTAACAGAAAAGCAGTTTGTTGCTGCTGTTCTTCCAACAGTTTGCTCGTTTTCCGATGCTGCTCCACAGTTAGTTGAACCCACATCTCTGGGTTCATAACTGTTGGACCTTGAGTCTCGTTCGGTTGTGACGGAGATGCCATATCTTTTTCCTTTTTCTCAGTGCACTAATACATACACAGCTTTGTTAGTAGACCCTTAGGTTGCCAGTGTAGTAACCGACTTTGATACCACTTGTCACATACATGCCCAAAAGTTACCATATAAAAAAAAATTTATAACCTACTATTACCACAGTGAATATATTATTCGAACAATAATCATACGGAATAAAACTTATGTCATCACACTAATTGCTACAAGCTATGGTACAGGTATATATATAATTAAATTTATGTACTGAATTCCAACAATTTTATGGTTCCGGGGTGTATAACATACTCGACACTATGGTTATCCATTAATACATAGAGTTCTGTGCTGTACTCATTACTTATCTCTGATATGGTTTTGCGTATTAAACAATGTATCATTGCCATGTGTCCAAAATTCCGCTTGGAGAATTACGCCGATGGTATTGTTGGATATTGTGAATTATTGTAATCTGGTTTATGTTTAATAACGTCAACTCCTATGTTACGATGAGTCCAACACCTGGGTTACTCTAAGCCCTCCCCGTGGCTTCGCACTTAATGCAATTTAATTTTCAGTGGTACTGCTAGCCAGGCTTGGCACAACTATCCTCCCGGTGGCACCTTCCCTCCAGTCTTTTCCGCGAAGAACTACTCTCCAGCTCTAACTTGCCGATTTTTCATTAACGCGGTTTCTAGAGTTTTCTCTTTCAGTAGACAGGAGGGTAAGGAGGAATGCTTTCCGGATTTCATTGGCGCCCATGACGCCATGGGGATGCCTGCTCGTAACCTTAGCACAGTCTCTTTTAAATTCAGAATATGTCGATACTCCACAACATCTTGGTGAGGAAGAACGCATTTCCTTTCCGTTTTCTTCTTTTCTTCCTCGGGAAATTTATCAGGCTGATAACTTGTTTGTTCTTTTCCGTTAAGCAGGTTCAAGTTTTATTCTTAGTGCATGCAAATGGCAGGGTGCAAGAAACCTGGAGCTTCCCCCTGCTTTTGGGGTCGTATTTCTCTCCGGAAGGGTTCATTCAGTTTCAGGAGGCGCTGGTAAGTTTTTCCATACGCCTAATCCCATCCACCTACGCATCTGCCTGCAAGCATGCTTGCGTATACTGATATTTCTCGACTCTAAACAGTAGTGGCAGCTATTGACCGTTCCCTTCTCTGCTTATTTACAGGATAGCCCAAATTCGGGAAGTCGACTCATAGGTAAGCTACTCATGCGACGACTACCCCACAGAGCTTCCTTGTTCACTGATTATATCTTCTATTTACTATAGTACGCATCTTAATCGATAATTAACTACTATTATGAAAAATTGCAGGTATGAACGACCTCCTTCATCATGCTGCATCTAACAAGTTTCAGGCTCCTAAACCCAAGCTAACTATTGGAATTCATTCTCTCAGGTACTACTTTCTGTTGGCCGGAGGGAAAAGATCTTTTTGTCGAACCCTTGTCAAGGCTTCGGGCCTTCGACCGTCTCTGTTAGTTAGGGTTTGATTTAATGTGACAGAGTTTAGTTCCTCAGTTTATATTTCCTTGGTGCTTGTGGATGACCCTTCTCCACCAGGGTTTTACGATATGTTGGATTGCGCTTACGAAGCATTTGCTTCACAACATTGATCATGTCTAACTTACTATTTTTATGGCCATTTCTGCGGTCCATTTATGTTTCGGTGATCATAGACAGTTCTTCTTTGACTGTTAAATGTTTTAAATATTTATGCATGTTCTTCTGAAGATTATCTGAACGCTATAGCTTGAATCTTGTATTCCGACCCTTTTTCCATAGGGTTGCGGAAACCCTATCTCGGTACTTTATTTGCATGCGTAGCTTTCATGGTCTATTCAATGTTTTTCTATTTTGGCAAAAGGTTCTACATTATATCTTGCAATAATGTAGTTTACTTTCGTTTCCGTATCTTGCAATACAGTTAATATGATTTACAACTTTCCTTGCTGTCATGTCGAGTAAAGGACACTTATCATAGTGTTGTTAAACAGTAGTCCGTTACAGTTCTTACTGATATCATGGGTTTCAACTCGTTTTCTAACAAGAATGTTGTTACCCTGTAATCAAATGTAAAAGTTTCATTTCCTGTGCTTCTATCTGTTTTCTTTCATTTAGTCTAATATCAGACAGTTGCATGTAATAAATAAGAACAGATTGAATAAGAAGAAACGAATAAATGCACAATCTTATAGCTCTACTTAAATATAATCTTTCAGTTCCTCTACCGAGATTAAACTCGGATGTAGCTCTTAGCCCAGTGTAATTACAAACTGGTTATTTGTTTTTAGACTTTTCTAAAGTAATTCCGGAAAAGAGTAAGAATTTTAGACGCTGTACCTAAACTCGTTTTTCCGCTATCTTTGTTATACAAAGCACACTTTCCAACTGTTTCTTTTACAATAAGACATTAAGGTAGCAACACAACAGTACATATCTGTAAATCTATAGTTGAAATAACTCAAGATTACCGCATTAGTACTTATCTGTAGGGATAGATCTGTCCAAGCTGTTGTCCACCCAACCTTCAAGCGAGGCTATCACGTCCTCCGCTTGCCCCCTAGCTCCAGAAACTGATTGGTGCCACGGGATTCACAGTGGATTAACCTGCTGTGACCTCTGGATATCAATTCCAGTCACCAACAGTCAATTTGGCTTACACAAGGGTTTCCAAAGGTATTTTCAACTGGTCACATACCAGCTCAAGAAAATACTTTCCCTTTCTTGCCCATTTTCCAGAACCCCCCTCCATCCTCTGGATTCCAACTTTATCCAATGAGAAGGGGTAACTGTTTCCAACTGTCCCCAACCACCATCTATTCTGGGAACTAATACCAACAGCTTAGCAGCTTCCCTTCCATTCATTGTTTTCTTTTAAATAAATTAAAAAATAAAAAATAAATAGGATTTTGTCTCAACATATAACCATTAAGTCTTTCTTTTCAGAAATTAAAAATAAACAAATTGTTTAAACTAGTTATTGCTAACTAATCTTTAAATGAGGCTGTCACACCTAAACACCTCTCTGTAATGAATGTTGAAGCAATGATAGTGATGCATTTCATAAAGTATGGTGAGAAGGGAAAACTCATAAGAGTGGTCTCCTAGTACGTGGTTTCTTCTGGCCCTCTGAGTTGCAGGCCCATTATATCTGAAGTACACGCATGTGCATAGAACGGTGGAACTCATGACGGCCGCACGCTATCATTAACATGAGTGACTAAATACTTCCAATAAATTATAAAACGATATAGTGTACAAGCTCGCATGCAAATATCAACCAAATTATGACGCTTGACATACTCCGTTCATGACCTTAAATGAGCATATATCGATCATATGGAGAGTAATGTGAGCCATGGCTTTCTAACATCGATTGTGTCTTCTCTCAAAGGATTCAGGCCCTTTTTCCAGAAAACGATGGCAACATAATCGAGTGTAGTTAACATTGATATGATATGATATGTTTTAATAACGCTGCAAGCCGACCGCAATCGCACGCCAACCATTAGAATGGTAGGTAGGAATTTGGGATCAAAGGCTTTTCATGTGGCGTGAATACATGGTGGGTTGTTGCCTCTCTTATCCTTGCATTGAAGATGTGGACATCCCGAGAAGGGGCAGTTGCAAGAGAAGGAACACACTAAATGGAAATATTGGTTGCCGACACTAAATATCTGTCGCTAACGTTGTCTTGGATACTGAACCGGAAGTATAAATTAATGTTGTTCTTATTGGTCTTGGTCACTGAACCGGATCCATCGGTATTTGCAACATCAAAATTCTGACCGTTTATGTACGAAGGAAATTCCATTAATATTATGCTCAGCAATTCACTTTGTAAGCTTCTAAAAATTCACATAATCATCTTGACCTTAAAAAGCTTGAGTAGTCGAAATTGACAATTTTGTTTGAAAATTAGTAGAATATCTAGTATGATTTTGACAAAAAAATTGGTAGATTTTTTGGAAAATTTGGGTTATTGTTATCAAGCTTCAGGATTTTGAGTGTTGTAGGGGTTTTTATGACGCTAAATCTATTTCCACCGTAAAAAAATGATTAAAAGATTTTATTCTCAGATTTTTTGAAAACAAAAATGTTAGGATTTGACTAAAATTGACTTTCCTGCTGAAATTGTGGCCTTTGTAAACAATGCCCAAAAAATCTCATAATTTATTGAAGGTTTAGTATAAAACTTTGAGTATTTTCATAGCAGTATCAAAGCACTCTCCAACAGAGTTATAGGAATATAGGATTTTGGATGCCTAGCGCTAGGTACTAGAGTTGTACGCACCATTCATAGTAATCTCCAAGCACCCTCCAACAGATTTATAAATGTCTTGGCACAAGGAAGGTTTATAAATGCTCAAATATTTTTGCCGTTGCCACTACATTAATGGATAAGATTCATGAACATAACTCGCTTGCATATCTAAATCAAGTGATTAAACCCCTCTTCAATAAATGTTTCACCAAATTATAATTAAAATTTTACTATGCCATTAACTATTGAACAGTTATGAAGATTAATGCACATTAAGTTCACATCATTGAAGTAGTGGCTTTATGAAAAGTCCCAAAAAAGCCTCCACTATTAGAACCACCAAAAAACTATGAAACTTGTCATATAGCGAGATAATAAAACTATGAAACCTCTTATATAGCCACATGTTCATTGTCATTCATAATTGTTCAAAACCTGAAACAGATGCCTCTTCACATTAAACGAGAAATAGTTCATTCACAATTAATGATATAGAATTTATTGTGTTTTATTGCTATTTAAGAATATAATAACGCTCCAATGTGTTATGTTCCTTGGTATTATAGAAATTTATTATGTTTAATTTATATGTAACAATAATTTTTTTAATATTTTAATCATGATGTATTGTTTTAATAATATTTTTGATATTTTAATAATTGTACGTTACATAATGTAACTTACTTACAATTTCATTATGTAACTTACAATTAAAATGATGGCACGCAATGCAATGGAGCGCCATTGGAGCACAACCATTGGAGGTATGCGTGCTTCATATTCCATATTTTTTATTTAATACACCTTTATTAAATTGAAATGGTTTTCATTCAAATTCCACAAAACAAATTCAATACAAAAAGAAACTAAGCGTATTTAAAAAGAATCGATGAGATGCTGCAAGTTTCATTTCAGGAACCTTTGTGTAGGTTTATTGTTTCTTCACAAGTTTCAATTTGATATCAAGGTTAGTCCAATTTTTTGCTTCATTGGTTTTTTCAATATTGTAGGGAAATTTCCTAAGTTTCATACATTGAATGGTATAAATAGATTGATTGTGGTAAGCAGGTAGATGAAGCTTTTATTTGATACCTAAGTTCAGTGCCATATATTAAGCCTTAAAGCCTCTATTAAATTGTTCCAGTCTCAATAGAAAGTGGGTGGTATGTAAAACTCAGGCCCTCCATATTTTGATACTCATGCTCAATGAGGAATGCAACTAGAGAATAGAAGGATGCAAAGCTTAATTGTAGATGTAAATTATAGTGTAAATTTTGGATTGAGATTACAATCATATAGGTTATAAAATGATGCCCGAGCTACCTGCTCAAACCATTTTGTACACTCTTGTTCAAAAAAATGATACACTCCAGGGTTTAGCCCCAAATATTTTAAATCTGGCAAACTTTATTTTCATTGCGGAAGCTCCTCATAATTTACAAACCCAGTGGTTAAAACCCCATTTCATGGGAATCGAATAATATTCGATTTTATAATTACCCCCACTATATATAAATCTTCGCCTTCCTTTATAGAAATCTGATTTAGACTTTGGATTAAAATCCAATTTGCAATATGGTCCACAACATATATTAACCCCATTAACTAACCTTACACCCACTCATCTCATATCGAAATTATCGTTCGAATAATGCAATAACCCAAAGGATGAAACTTCACTTCAATTCATTTGAATGCATATATCTCTCAACACTCACGGTGTAACATGTATTAAGCCCAAGGTAATTCCTTACTCGCTTTCTTTATACAGGTTCGGACCTTTTTTAAACAATGACCAATGCATCACATTGACAATGCCCACTCTCATCAATGTACATATCCACGGCTTTATCGCCCCACTTCAACCACAGTATTTTAATATATACTATGTCTTGAGTCTAACATTATGAAACATTCATAACAACTTTTCACCACCGTATTCAATCACTTTTGAAATGAAACTTCACGGGCCCACAACAACTATACGTCCCTTTCCATTAACGTTCGTCCATCGTGCGATCCTGAATGTCGTCGATCCCCCAACCTATTCGATCGAATGGACACCTCTCATATCGTGTTATTTTAGTCTTCGTGAGTTAACTCTCAAAATTTACGCAACGTGAATGGGTTTCTAATACCGCCTGAGGCCACATGTCAGGCAAGGACCCTAATCGCGTTTTTTTTCCAAAATTTGTTTACCAGTTTGCCACAGCGCGACACCGCCGGTATTAGATCCTCAAACCGCCTTTAATGTGTAGACTTCACGGTTCCGCCGTATCGCTCACGGTTCCACTCCGACTCACTTCCGCTTATAATTCTAATTCGCCTTCAAACTTAACTTCATTCTAACTCTTGCTACAACATTTTCTCTTCGGTGTGGGAGATCTCATCTATCTACACAGAACTTACATTCATTGGAATATCCACACACAGCTATTTCAAATTGAATGCCATTCTGCAGAACTCCGCTATATCATCATCCCCTGGCAATCGCATTCATCCTTCATAACGCAGCGTAGCCTTTTTTCGCATATCATTGGGGTTGGCCCTTGTAGGGTCTCTACACACGGTGATTCAGCTTAATTAGAAATTGATTGCCAATCGAATTCCTCGTCAATTTTCATTCAATAATTCTTACACAGGTTATATTAATATCCATGGAATTCTGAGAGGGTTAAACCTCTTCACATCAAGGCCACCAATTCAACTTTTTCCACAATATAATAACTCAGACATCTAAAAAGAATCGGACATCATTCAAGCAATGATTACTTAATTCAATTTATTCTAGAATGCATTTAACTTGCCACACATAAATTGAGACATGTGATTGAAAGCGTACAGGAATCGATCCTTCCAGTGATCAATTCACTCAATTTACAAGTCAGTTAAACACAGTCACATATACAAATCGAAGTGACCCTGAATTCCTCTATATAATTAAACTTCAATTAATTACAAAACTTACTTACAGAACCTCCTTGTATTGGCCAGATCTTCTATTCTACGGCCTTCTACTCTGCCTCTGAATAGATCTCTTCCCCCTTATGAACAACTATGAACTCCCCCTTTAATGCCTTTTAGGCTTACAGTTATACAAAATGGATGATTAATCGATTCAGTTTCCACAATGACTCAACCAAATTTTGGAATTCCTAACTTTAGACAAAAATCCCTAAAGTAACTATATTGACTCTTCACATTCCTCATGTTCTCTAGTGGTTAGAGAACATTGACAATTCCTCCTAATTTATTCAAAATACTAATATTTACATGGGAATTTGAAAACATGAGACCCCCTATGTGTCATAAAAATACAAAGTACTTCATTGTGCCTAATGATCCTGCATCAGACTCCCAAGGTTCAAATTGTTCATGATCTCCTGATCATGTGTCTTTGATCTTTGACTCTTGGATCCCATACTTTGTTTTGCTACTATCTAGCAACTGCATCATTCTTCAACTTCATTTCCCTAGGTTTCCATACTTTGTTCTACAATTTTCCTCCTGCCATACCTTCACAATCTTTTCTTGTCTTTTCTTTGCTAGAATTCTTCTGCTTCCTTGCTACTGTCTGCTGCTTTGGAGACACATTCATCATCAGTTCTCTGATGCTTTCAATCTCTATGTCCAACTTATCTTCTATCTGGAAATTTCCTTGTCCACTGCTGCTGCTTTCACTCTCTGTTGCTACCAATATTGCTGTTGTTACTGTCTTCAAAATTTTTGTTGCTGTTGTCAATGTTGCCTCACTAATTCTGGCTAACATTATTTTCACTCTTGCAGATGTCACTCCCCATGTTTCTGCCTCTGTGGCTGCCACCATGGGTGTTGCTTCCTCCCAAACTTCCTGTCACTCTGCAACATTCTCTTGCTCATCATCTGCAATTTTTCTCTTAGAAAACAATTCATCATTTAGTTTTCCACCTGCAGTAACATACTTATCCAATATACTAGTAAGCTTAACCAAATTTTGAAAACTAATATCTGCTCTTAGTTCTTCCACAGCTTTAGGCAAATTCACTTTAGTGTTTGCAATCTCTTTCTCTTCTTCCAATGTTCCCAGCAAACATTTCAGCCACTAAAATTGCACTTGCTTCACATCCTCAACAGACTGTAAATTAATTTTAGCATCTTCTTCTTCTTCTTGGGCAATCTTCAGCAATTTCCTTTCATCCTCCTGATGGATTCTGGCAAACCAAACAAGTTCTTTAAGCTCTGTATTTTCATCTCTTGTCAGAATAGAATGTCGACTCTCCCTTACTGTAGCAGCTTTAAAAATCTGTCCTCCAGTCTTTTCTTGGCTCATCAGACAAGCCAATTTTTCCCTATCACTAACAACAACAGATTTCTCCATATGAGACATGACTGTCTCATCTTCTTTCTTCTGCAACAAATTTCCGTCTCCCAAGACAGTTCCAAAGGATGAATTATCTTCTGCATCACCTGTAAACACAGCCAATTTGTCAGTGTCAAAATTATAAGACCCACTGGTCTCTTTTGATGACCTAGTCACCAAATCTCCTCTCTGAAATTCTAAGTCTGTTTCAAGACTCAGAAAATGTCCATTATCTTTCTCCTCAGCTGCCAGATTTATCTCCACTTCTCCAATCACCATGTCAAAATGATGACCCTCGATTATGTTTTCAGCTAACATAGTTTCCCTTTCATTTAATTCCCTGACAACTTCCATTTGTTGTTCCTCTTTCCCTGCATGATCAACACATGAATTATCAGCAGTAAAATTCCAAGGTCTCAATACCTTCTTCTCCTCTGACAACACATCAGTATGTTGTTCAGAACTTCCTTCTAACTTCTGTGTCAGCACATTAGGATGCTGACTTGCATCTTCCAAGAGACTGTCAACTAGTCTCTCTCTCCTTCCATCAATTGCTTCATGAATTCTCTTCTGCTATGATTCACCAAAATGAACTCCCTCATTTTTCTAAATCATTTTCTTATCCTCTATTTTCTGATTGTCATCCATAACAATTTCTCTGACTTGCTTCTCCAACAACTCATCCTGTGTGTAAGTTCTCTGCTTCTCTAATTCTCTCCTTTGGAAATCCAACCTCCTATACAATTCAACAACTTCAATTGGAGTGGACTTTGGGAACCTCACACAACCTTTTATACCTCTTCTTGTTCTTGACCAATCATCTGCTGGTCCTCCATCCTTTGCTTCAACATTCTGCTGAATATCTTCATTGGAATCTTCAGTCTTCATCTCTCCCTGAGATCTCACTATCTCAGCATTGATCTGAATATATTTCAGATTCAATGTCTCCTCCTCAACAGTAAACTCTAAAGATTTCTCATCTTCCTCTGCTGTACCTACAAACATACACAACTTTTTTGTTTCAAAATCACAAGACTTTTCAGCCTTGGTTGCTTCCTCAAGCAATTCTCCTTGAACAAATCTGAATGTGGAATCTTCAAATTCCATCCTTGACTCAAGAATTCTGAGTTCCTCTTCCTCTGGAGAACCTGCCATCACCTCACAATTTTCATATTCACAAATATAAGTCTTTACCTCATCCAGCTGATCTGGACTTGTCCAATAACTCAGGAAATCATCAATGATTTCATCTTCAACAAGACAGATTTCTTGTTGCCTTAAGTCTTCATCATGTCTCACAAGACCTCTTGCAGATCTCCATTCTTCATTTGTACTTTGTCCTGCTTCGCAAGCAGAAACTTCTTTCCTTAACTCAGTTGTCTTGAGTTCGTCCCTCAATAAGGCAATCTCCTTTTGCCTCATCTTTAACTGTAATGGTTGCCATTTCACACTTTTCTTCATGAGCCAACCAAATCTCTGGTTTTCCTTTATCATCCTCTCCAGTTCATAAAGCTTCTTACGAATCTCAGCTATTTCTTTCCAATACTCTTCATCAATGAGTTTCTTCCTCATGCCATTTGCTTTGGAATCTTCCCTCACTCTTCTATTGTGGCCTCTCTCAGAACCCCTGCAATCTCTGCCATGGTTGTCAGTAGCCATTTTCTCCTCCATGAGTTCTTCTCTCACAAGCTGCACTAAGCCTCTGCAACAACAAGCTCTCTTGCTACAACTTACCTCACCAATCCCTTCCTCTGGATCCGGCTTTTGGCAAGTACTGGTCCCCTATCTGCTGGAACCTTCTGAGCACTCTCTTCTGCTCTTTCTAGGCTTCACTCTGCAACTTCTTAAGAACGTATCTGTTCTTCTTTCATCCAACCTCTGTCGAGAATCCTCCAGGTTCTGCCACACTTCTTCTTCACTGAGGATCCTCTGCTGGACTCTTATATCACTGCTCTCAAAGTTATGATCTACACTTCCTGAGATTTCTTCCCCAACTACATGCAACTTGAATTCTGCAAGCAAATCCTTCAAACCAAAGTTAAATAATACTCCTCCACTCACCTTTTCTTGAGAACACTGCAATTGTCCTCCCTATCCAGCCTCTAGCTGAATATCAGGCTCTCTGCCTTCATCATATTATCTACAACCATCATCCTGCAATCGTAAATTCCAAATCAGATTTAAAATTATTTCACCTGCAAGATCTCTGCCTGATCTTGTTCTTCACTTATCTCTGCAAATCTTGTTCACTGCAATTCTATGTATCTCTGCACATCAGATTTCAGAATCTGATCTTCCTTCTTCTGTCATCACATGCACTGTATGCACATCACCATCTGTGTATGCTGCACTCTTCAAAACACTTTGTCTTCCAATTCAGACTCTGTAAGTCTGTGATCACCTCACTGCATATCTAATCACTCTGCATTCATTCAGATTTAATTACAAAAAAAATCCTTTACTTCAAAACAGAGCCATTCCTGATGCTCTGATACCACAATGATGCCCGGGCTACCTGCTCAAACCATTTTCTACACTCTTGTTCAAACAAATGATACACTCCAGGGTTTAGCCCCAAATATTTTAAATCTGGCAAACTTTCTTTTCATTGCGGAAGCTCCTCATAATTTACAAACCCAGTGGTTAAAACCCCATTTCATGGGAATCAAATAATATTCGATTTTATAATTACCCCCACTATATATAAATCCTCGCCTTCATTTATAGAAATTTGATTTAGACTTTGGCTTAAAATCCACTTTGCAATATGGTCCACAACATATATTAACCCCATTAACTAACCTTACACCCACTCATTTCATATCGAAATTATCATTCGAATAATGCAATAACCCAAAGGATGAAACTTCGTTTCAATTCATTTGAATGCATATATCTCTCAACACTCACGGTGTAACATGTATTAAGCCCAAGGTAATTCCTTACTCACTTTCTTTATACAGGTTCGGACCTTGTTTAAACAATGACCAACGCATCACATTGGCAATGCCTACTCTCATCAATGTACACATCCATGGCTTTATCGCCCCACTTCAACCACAATATTTTAATATATACTATGTCTTGAGTCTAAAATTATGAAACATTCATAACAGTATTTCACCACCATGTTCAATCACTTCTGAAATGAAACTTCACAGGCCCACAACAACTATACGTCCCTTGCCATTAACGTTCATCCATCGTGTGATCGTCAATGCCGTCGATCCACCAGCCTATTCAATCAAACAGACACCTCTCATATCACGTTATTTTAGTCTCCATGAGTTAACTCTCAAAATTTACACGACGTGAATGTATTTCTAATACCGTCTGAGGCCACGTGTCAGGCAAGGACCCTAATCGCGTTTTTTTTCCAAAATTCGTTTACCACTTTGCCACAGCGCGACACCCCTGTTATTGGATCCTCAAACCGCCTTTACTGTGCACACTTCACGGTTCCACCGTATCGCTCACGGTTCCACTCCGACTCACTTCTGCTTCTAATACTAATTCACCTTCAAACTTAACTTCATTCTAAATCTTGCAACAACGTTTTCTCTTTGGCGCAGGAGATCTCATCTATCTACACAGAACTTACATTCATTGGAATATCCACACATAGCTATTTCAAATTGAATGCCATTCTGCAGAACTCCACTATATCATCGTCCCCCGACAACCGCATTCATCCTTCATAACGCAGCGTAGCCTTTTTTCACATAACATTGGGGTTGGCCCTTGTAGGGTCTCTACACACGGTGATTCAGGTTAATTAGAAATCAATTTCCAATCGAATTCCTCATCGATTTTCGTTCAACAATTCTTACATAGGTTATATTAATATCCATGGAATTCTGAGAGGGTTAAACCTCTTCACACCGAGGCCACCAATTCAAAATTTTCCACAATAAAATAACTCAGACATCTAAAAAGAATCAGACATCATTCGAGCAATGATTACTTAATTCAATTTATTCCAGAATGCATTTAACTTGCCACACATAGATTGAGACATGTGATTGAAATCCTAGAGGAATCGATCCTTCCAGTGGTCGATTCACTCGATTTATAAGTCACTTAAACACACAGTCACATATACAAATCGAAGTGACCCTGAATTCATCTATATAATTAAACTTCAATTAGTTACAAAACTTACTTACAGAACCTCCTTATATTGGCCAGATCTTCTATTCTATGGCCTTCTACTCTGACTCTGAACAAATCTCTTCCCCCTTATGAACAACTATGAACTCCCCCTTTAATGCCTTTTAGGCTTACAATTATACAAAATGGATGATCAATCGATTTAGTTTCCACAATGACTCAACAGACTTTTGGAATTCCTAACTTTAGACAAAAATCCCTAAAGTAACTATACTGACTCTTCACATTCCTCATGTTCTCTAGTGGTTATAGAACACTGACAATTCCTCCTAATTTATTCAAAATACTAATATTTACATGGGAATTTAAAAACATGAGACCCCCTATGTCTCATAGAAATACAAAGTACTTCATTGTGCCTAATGCTCCTGCATCATAAAATAAATTTTATTATGTTGTAGATCTGAGTCTTAGCACCATAGCATATTGAAATGTTAGTGGGTTAAAAATATGATGTGCTACCTAATGGATTGAGGGATTTCAATCTATAATGAAATCACAATTTAAAACTCTAGACAACAATTGATAATGTGATTTTCCACCTTAGGGAAGGAAAGACATAATCTAGTTGCACTTTAATTCATAGCCCCGACACACCTTATATCCACATTGCAATTGATAGGGAATTTAAATATTAAAAAATTTGGTGATTCTCGTGAACAAGTAATTATCTGTTTTAATTTATTTGAATGCTTGTTTATTAATAGCTAAACCATTAATTGTCAATAATATATAATGATTATTAAAATATATGGAGAATATGTTTACTTCAAATATTGCAAGAAAATGTTAAGCTTAGAGTAGTCATATTAGTTAGTTAGAAAAAACTAAAAAGATAGAGTAAGCTTTTATTTTTTATTTATAATTATCTCACCCTCTCACTTTTCATCATTGTTTCATCTATTAACTCATTGTATTATATATTAACAAAACTCAATACCCACCAATTAACAAAACCACTAATAATCTAAAAAAATATAATAATTTATTTTAATGAAAAATTATTAATACAATTCTCATATAATTAAACTCAAAACTAAATAGTAAAAATGAATTCCCTAAATAATAGAAATGATTTCCCTATACTTCATTTCATATGAATTAGAAAAGTGAAAAAGCGAAAATAAACAAACTCTCTCTGTTTATTAAGTACCATCACCCCCAAAACCTTTTACACTAGACAATATATAAAGTTCTCCCAACTACTAATGGGTTCATCCTCCGAATTATATACCCTCACTCCCAAAACCTTTTACACTAGACGATATGTAAAGTTCTCCCAACTACTAATGGGTTCATCCTCCGAGTTATATACCCTCTCTTTCTTCACACGAGATCCTCTTTTTCTTCACACGACATCGACAAAAGTAAAATTATTAAATGTGTGTAAGAAATATTTCAAATAAGGTTTAATACATATGTACATATACTGAAATTCTTATATATAGTGGATACATTATATTAAAATTCATAGATGATTAATATATAATTAATATAATTATAGATTATATTAAAAATGAATATAAGAATATATTTTTTAATATCTAGAGTTTCAGAGGGAATTTAAATATTTAAAATTTTAGTGTAATGTTTTTGGGGTGAACAAGTAATTATTTGTTTTACTATATGTTAATGTTTGTTTATTAATCGATAAATTATACATTATCAAAAATATATAATAATTATTAAAATATATACATAATATGTTTACTTTAAATGCTATACGAAAATGTTAAAATGAAAGTAGTCACATTAGTTAATTAGAGAAAGCTAATTCCATAAAAAGTCACATAATTATATTTCAAATATCAAGGGACAAAAGGAGACAAAGAAAAGATGGAATAAGTTTTTTATTTTTTTAATAACAATATCCTCACTCTCGGGAAAATTTTAGGGGCTAATATTCGCAGGTGGGCTAATATTCCACGCTTTTTCCCAAAAAAATGATTCGCCAATTTCCATTTTTCTAAAAAATAATAGTTTAAAATTATTTTACCTTAAAAATCACCAATATTATATATTGTCTAATATAAATTGATTAGAAATATAAACATTTTTACAAAATTATCATGAAACATTTTAAAATTTTGACATTAGGGACTAATAAGATTCGCCACATTGCTAAACTTTCAAATAAATTTCCATCCTTAAAAGTTTTCTTACTCACCCCTTTCATATCTTATCATTGGATCATCTCTTTACTTATTGTATTATCTATTAACAAAATTCAATACCCACCAATTAACATGCCCACCTCTCCTGTAAAAAAATGTAATAAGTATTAGAAATTGGAGAGAGCATCCATTGAACAGGATTCACACACAATAATTAATTTCTATATATTATAATCAAACGAATATATCACAATTTTTATAGTGCTGTTGAGATCCAACTAAATCCACTTTTGGAGGGAGAAGTTGAGAGAATCTCTCAACATCCTCCAAAAACCCAAACCAATCCCTAATCTTTAGTATGCATCATAAATGAGGCATTATCTCAAACAGCCCCCCTTAATGCCTACATTATAGAAATGGAGAACACACTAATTTAATACAGACATTTGTCTGCCCTGGTCTTCATTAACATTTGTACCCACTCTAAGATCTCATAGACAACACTCTTTTCTCCACCATTTTCGAGCTACCATTCAACCCATTTAAAATACATTTGTTTTTGACCAACAATGCTGAATTTGTCAGATCAAAGATTCTTGACACCCCCGAAGAAGAGTCTTGACGCTGAACTATCCTATTGAAATATTTCCATCTGTGAAATAACCCCAAAGAATAAATTTCAACAGTCTATAGGAAAATATTCTAGGTATAGAATATGATCAGCGATCAATCCTACAAAGTGACCTTTACACATAAGGATCTCATTGTATAACCTATAACCGATGCTCTTTAAGCCCGAAGCACAACAAGATCCATCAGCATATAACAAATTCACACAATCAAATTAGCCAATTGTTCTCTCGGCACCGAAGAACGTTGAGAACGACTAATTTAAATAATGCTAATTTGTTCAATAATTGGTTCTGCACTACAAATCTCACAAATCCTTGCCCCGCAGATACAATTCCCAATTTAAAGAATTAAAATTATATTTCAAAATATATATAACTTAAACTGCATATACTCTCCCTTGGTTCATTTTTACCGCCTTCTTTTAATGAGAAGTGCAAAGAAAACACAGATCCACTTATATACCAAGAGGGGTAAGTTCAAACAAAATTACAAAGAAATCTCATATTACTATGTAGTCACGTAACCGTCAATATCATCATTGTGCACGTGATCAATATCGTCATTCTGCAATGGAGTTGACACGTAACCGTCAATAATATTAGTAGAGATTGAACGATGTTGTTGAAGAAGCTGCTGGCGGTTGTGGTCGCTCATGGCAAGTGCCTGAATGCAGTTTGTTTATAAAAACCATTGTCGGCATTGAATTTTGTGTTGCCAAAGACAGACCCCGCTTGGGTTCCTGAACGATAAGCGCCATTGGTTTCAGAATGTCCATCATAGCCCGACTCGAATTGATCACCACTATTTCACCGCCGCGCGTCGACCGACGTCTCTCGACCGATTCCGGCATGTCCTCTGTCGGTGAATCGTTACCAGTCGAGGAGGGTTTCCCGTCGTGGTTGTCTCCAGCTAATCACCGGCTTCTTGAGGCCCCAGCGATGGGCAATGGCATATGAGTAGATGTAGTGGTGGCCAAAGATAGAAGCAGGAATTCCAAGACGATTGCTGAAGCAGTGAACGCGACGAATTCTATTTTGCACGTCTTCGTGTGGAAATTTAAAAGGACAGTTGGACTCTTAAAAAAAAACAGCGATGCAGACGACACTTGCGTCACCATCGTGTGCAGCAACCGACTTCCTGGAAAAAGATGGACGTTGAAATTTGTTTAAAAGAAGAAAACGTTATAATTGACTGGCAAAGCCTCTCTACAAGAATTTTCATCACCACGCTGCATCGGAAAAATTCTATAAATACCGATCAACTATAAACATATAACACTTCACTCTCATGCTTATGTACAAAGAATCGATTGTCTAGAAACTCACATTTTCCTGGCTTTCCTGTGAGGGAATCAAGCCAGAACTTGCTCTGATACCATATTAGAAATTGGAGAGAGCATCCATTGAACATGATTCACACACAATAATTAATTTCTATATATTATAATCAAACGAATATATCACAATTTTTATAGTGCTGCTGAGATCCAACTAATTCCACTCTTGAAGGGAGAAGTTGAGAGAATCTCTCAACATCCTCCAACAAACCAAACCAATCCCTAATCTTTAGTATACATCATAAATGAAGCATTATCTCAAACAATAATTTATTTTGCTGAAAAATTATTAATACAATGCTCATATAATTAAACTCAAAACAAAATAGTGTAAATAAATTCCTTAAATAGTATAAATAAATTCCCTAAATACCCACAATATGCTTTATTACATATGAATTAGAAGAATGAAAAAACCAAGGTAATCTTTATGTCTTTATTAAGTACCACCCCCAAACCCTTTTACACTGATTATATATGAAGTTCTCTCAAATACTAGTGGCTTGATCCGAACAGTTATATACCCTTTATTTCTTCACTTTTTCTTCACACGACATCAACAAAATTATTAAATCTATGTAAGAAATATTTCAAATGAGGTTTAATGCATATGTAGATATATTGAATGTCTTATATAAAGTAGATACAATATATCAAAATTTATAAAGGTAATTAATATATATTTAATATAATTATATATTATGTTAAAAATGAATATAAAAATATTTTTTTTTTTTGTTGTGTTTTAATGTTTTGTTATTATTCGATAAACCATACATGAAGGGACAAAAAGAGAAGGAGAAGAAATGGAGTAAGTTTTTATTTTTTTATTCATAATGAAAAATATATGAATCTTATAAAATGTTTATAGTAAAAAATTTTAAAAATATTAAAAAATCCAAATATTAAAGAATTAATGAATATTCTTGTTGATTGAGAAATATTTTTAAAATCTAAGGTAGTAAAAAAAAGTTTAAATAATAAATATTATTAAAAATATTTTTTTTAACATAAAATATTAAACAATGAAAATTTATGTTATTACATTGCTAAATTCATTAGTTTCTCCAAACAAATATAGATCTTGTTAATATGTCATTTGTTAAATTTCAAATTTAAAACATGGTGATTTTATTGACATACACAAGCATATCATAATGCAAATGACATGTTGGAACTGACAAAATATTCATTTTACTTTCATCATTGACTTTATACATGTCAAATTTATAATAGTTTATAATAAAACTATTTATTTGTTGAATTGTGCATATTATATAATTAAATTAATGATTTTAATAATAAATAAAACTAATTGAGGCACATATCAAAAGTTTACTTTAACATTGATTATTTATTTATTAATATTTTGTATTAATTAATATTGTTAGTTTTAATATAACTTAATTAATACCATTAATATAATTATTATTAATATAAAATACTAATACTTTAAATATATTGATAATTTAATATAACACAATTAATATAGTTAATATTTTTTTTTCTAAGTGTAACTAATTCTATTATGTATATGGAAACTAGTACAAATCGGACAACGGCAATTATTTGTACGGCTTTGGGTAGGTGTTTGAAATCGGCAGATTCCTGATGCATAGGCGCCCATATCAGGAAACCAGTCCTTTTAGACAACGAGTTCTAACCGCCCCCGTAGGGGAAACCGGTTTGAAAGTCTTAGTAACTGAGAAAACATAGTAATAAAAACAACTGTTCACAGACCACTGTGTTAGCTGGTCATCCCAACAACAAAAACTGACATTAACTATGAAACTAAACCAAAAAACCTGGAGCGCTGAGGTGGAACTATTCATGAGTTGGAGACGGTGGCTCTTCAATGATCCTGCATCCAAAAAACTCTCGACTGTCCTCCTTGCCTGAGTAGCCTGCGTCCATGCCTGCCGGAGATGTTTCCATGTTTTTCTGCTGCTCCTAAGGAGTGAGAGGAGAGGTGACCGGAGCAGCATCGTTCAAAGTTCCAGAACCCGGATTGAAGAGCGCAGAGGCGGGAGAAAGGGCAGGGTAATTGGGAATTTCCTCCCGCAGGGTGAGAGAAATGAGGGCCGCGAGGACAAAATTGGAAGCGGTGGGATAGAATTTGAGCTCAGCATGTTGCGAGGATTGTTTGAAAGTAGGCCGAAGAGGGGCTGGAGGGATAGCTCGGGAGGAGCTGCCTCCATGGTCGAGAGCCTGAGAGGTAGGAGGCAAAGCGGCGGCTTCAGGAACAGAAATCGAATCCCCAGCACGACGACGTCCTCCCCCTCTGCCACCATGCCGAATCTGAGAAGGGTCCGGAGTCTCATCAGGAGAGAAGGTGCTGGGTGGAGGGCGACTGTTGCCCTGACTGAGGCCACGTCGGGCCCTCATCCTCTCACGAAGACGCGGCATTGCCGGAGAGAAACGACTGGGGCGAGCAGGAACAGAAGGAGTGGCGGAAAGGTCCAGGGGAACAGAGAAGTTGACAGCGGGCTGAGCGGACCAGAAGTTACCAGGAGAGACGGAGAGAGCAAGCCAGGGAATATCATGCAGGTTCGCGCCACCTCTGGGCATAGAATTATAAATACAGTGAGAGCTCTGAGTGTAATGAATACCTGGGACCGGTTCGATGCAAGCCTGCAAGGAACATCGCCGCCCTGTCGACGTTTTCACACTGGCTTCAAGCGATTCAGAGTTGCAGAATCCGAGCAGCGGGGTAGGCGAGCTCACCGCTCCAGAGAATTCACCTGAATCGTTCAACTGAGCCATAGAATCATGCAACACCGCCATATTCACTTCCGGGTTGAGCCGACCAAGGTTGGCGTCCATCGCGCAAGTGGTGTAATTAATAGCAGAGTAATGACATATACCGGGAGCCATGTGGGCTGCCCAGGTCCTTGCCATGGGGAAATGCGCGGGGTGGCGCTCCCCCTCCGGAACATTAATCAGCCGGATCCGGCGTAATATAGTTAATATTACCATTACAATCTATATTAATAAAATTTCAAATATAACTTTTTTTATATTTTTATATTTATATTATTTTTTTACCATTAATTAAATTAAAATACATATTGTTAAGATCAAACTATATTTGTAAATATGTATTTAATATAATTATGAAATTATCATTTCAATTATTAAATAATAAATGATATAAAAATTTATAGAAATAATATTAATACATGAGTAAGATTCATCCATATATAAAAAGGGTCATTCATGTGATAGAAATATTAAATATTACTAGATATTAAAGAATCTTTCTTTCCATTAGCCTTCACTAAAAAAAAATTTGATTATTAATGTATGAATAATTTTTATTGATTAATATTATTAATATTGATATTGTTAATATAATAATTATTAATATATAGTAATATTAATATATTGATACAATAATATAATACAATTAATATAATTTATATTATCATTAACCTATATTAATAAAATTTCAAATATTTATTATTTATTATGTTTACATTTATATTATTTTTTACCATTTAATTAAATTAGATCAAATTAATATATATTTATTATAATTGAAATTATATTTTTAATTATTAAATAATACATAATATAAAATTTTATAGAATTAATATTGATGTATGAGTGAGATTCATCCATATACAAAGAGTGATATTCATGTAATACACATGATGGATATTACTAGATAATGCTAAGTTTTCTGGTTATTAACTTTAATTTTCTAATATTTATATTTGTTATTAAATTCAATATTTATGTTTTTTTATTAATATTAATAAACATTTATAAACATAAATGTTTAAAATTAACCTATGAAGTATAATTATTATTATTATGATTAATATTAATATTATTATTTTTGTTACTATTAATATTAATATTATTAATATTAATTATTTAAAATTAATAGTAGTATTATTAAAACTAATATTGATTGATATTAATATTAATAATAAATAAATATAAATATTTCAAATTAAATAAGAAATTATTAATATTAAAATTAAATATTAATAACTCTTTTAATGTTAATTAGTATTAATATTAATAATAAATACACATGTTAATGTTAAACATAGAAATTTATTTAAAGTAAATTTCACATTTATACATTAATGTTAACATTGACCTTAAACATCAATATAGATATTTCATTAAACAATAGGATTGATAACTTTAGATTTACATAGGTTCAATAACATTAGAATTTAACTTTATGTTTTTTTTAGGTTCAATGACATTAGAATTAAAAAATTGGTATTTTTATATCATTTGGTCCATGTAACATTATGTTATTTTATAACACTACTTCTATAAGATAAATTTTTCAATATTAAAAAAAATTGTTATAAGTTAATATTTATATTGAACATCAAACATTTACATCAATATTAAACATAGACATTAATAGAAATATAAAAATAGATTTATTAAGATTAATAATATTAGATTGTAAATATTAGGTTTATAAAATTGTGAGTTCTTTTTAATTATTGTAATAATGTTCTTATGGCTCATATGATTTTATACATTATGTATATGTGAATTTTACTATATTTGTAGCTGGAAAACTGCTTATGTATGTTAATTTTAATTCTATTCATCATTAATTGAAATTTGTTTTGTTGACATCATGTGTGTTTTCTTTTATGTTAGGTGATTTCCTTGTTTTATCATGGATCTATCTATTTGGAGTTTTATTCCATTTGAAATTATTGAAATTGTCTTCCTCTCGCTCCCTTTATCGGTTGTGATAAAGTTTAGCACTGTTTGTAAGAAATGGAAGAATGTTTTGCAAAACCCTTCTTTCTTATTATGTTGCAAGCATATATCTGTACAAATGAATTTGGATTTATGGTTCCTTTCCTCAATAATGAAGACAATTATTTTGCTACTGAATACCATACTCAAAATGGGTGTATATCTCGTTTTCATTTGTGATTCATAGATTCAAGATACAATGTTGAGTCTATTATTGGACCAATGGTAGTTTTATCCTTACCAACAACATTCTCCCATTCACAAAACTATTTTGTAATGAATCCATTAAGAAAGGCCTTAAAAAACATTGGGTGAATACAAATTGGAGACTCATAATTCTTTTTGTTATTGGAAAATGTAAGAAGCAACAAATATGACTAGGTTGTTCTAAAACATATCTATGATAGAATGCAGCCTAAATATTATATTTACAATATTCTTGATAGGGTTTGGAGAAGGGTTGATCTTCCATTTGGTGGCACTCCACCCCCTCAGAATGGAGGGTTTTATAAAAGTAAAATGTTTTGGATTTATATGGACACAAAGTATGAAGTTTATCCTCAATATGGGTATATAATCTACTGGTTTGATGTAATAAAAAATGAATTGGGTTTTTCATTTGTTCCAATCACTCACATACGATGTATGTCATTATCAATATGCAATAATCAATCGATATGTCTTATCAATGATGGCTCCACCTCTGTATGGTCAATTGAAGAAATAGATAATTTCCAATTTGGTCACACATGTGTTGAATGAAGAATTGATTACTTTGAGGATGATTGGGGCTGCAGATGGAAGTTTTTGGAAGAAATTTATATAGATATAAATAACAAATGTCATGGTTATGTTCCATTTCAAACAGTCCAAGGTGTGGTTATTATGTGCAAATGCAGTGAAGTTCCTTTCCTAAGATATGACATGATGAATGACCTCTTTTTTCCAAAAGATATTGATAATTCAACTAATCAACAAATGTATGGGTTTTGGTCTCCAAAATTGTAGGAGTGCAATGATTTGATCGAGTCTGTAAATGTTTTTGAAATTTCTCCCTATATAGATTCTAATGATGAGACTCCACCATTAGATATGGACATGGAGTCTTAGGCTATTAGTCATGTTAGGATTTATTATATATATTTTCATTCTATATTCTCTCCGTGGTTGTGGAAAATATTTCAATTTTTTTTTACTTTACATACTTTTGGGTCTCTATGCTAAAACTTTAAAATTACAATTCTATGGATATTTATATGGCTCATGCTGGGATTTATTCTATATGTGTATGTATCAGATGTTGGATGTTGAATCTAATTGAAATTTTCTCGAAAATATTTAATTTTTTGTCCCCTTTAGTTCTCTTAATTGCATTTTAATGGGTTTGGATGTTATCCATTTTTCTTTGTTTTTATAATTATAATTACTGTGACTTATTTTATACATGGTGTTTGCATTATTTTTTTTCTCATTGGTTCTCAAACAATGTTATATATTTAGGTACATTTTAGTATTTACATTTATATTTTGATGGTATATAGTTCCAAATATTTAGATATATTTTTCCAAATATTTAGATATATTTCCAATTCATATAATTCTTATAGTATTTTGTTCCAATTTTATGGGTTTCCCATTACAATTCTAATATGAGACATGAAATTTCAGCCTTTTTTGTTTTATCCATTTGGAAAAATCCATTTTCCTTTTTATACATTTAGAAAAATCCTTTTATGTTTTCATAATGTTATATGGTTGGAAAAAGAACACATATGATTTTAATGTTTTTATATGGTTGGAAAAAAACATGTTCCTTTTTCATTCTTCTGTGTTTATTTATATTGGATATATTATATGTTCCATGTTTATGGTTCCATAGTAAATATGTTATTATTCATTGTAGACATGTCATTTGAAGGCACAAGCAAGTGTACAAGAAAACTGAATCTTTCACCAGCATCGCATGACAGGTATAATGAAAGTCATCGTTTATGGTATGAAAAAAATACAGACAAAATAAATTAGCATAGGAGAGATACATATCATAGAAGAATGAGTGAAAACACTCTTCAAAATGATTTTATTATTCCACGTAAGTATCGTACTATGGATGATATCATGGAAAGAACATTTCTCTTTGATATTTCATTTCCATAATATGCTCCTTGTCGCCGTAATTTTGTTGTTCGATGCTCTCCTGAAAATCTTCATAATATTGGGGAAACATCTCAAAATAGGGAAAAACATCATATTGATAATGTGGATGCAAATTTTCACCGTAACCCTTATGTCTCTGCAATTGCATATTTTGAGCAAGGCCGAAGGTTACAAAATATCCATGGTGGAGGCAATTATGACATTTTATGTGATGACTTGGATGATAGTTTGATTGGCTGTTTGTTTGATAATTTGGAGTGAGTTGGTCGAAACATCACATATTCCAATCCCCCTTATCAAAACAATGTTGTTCAATGAACAAAATTAGTCATCCCTAATAGCATTTCACATGGAACAATGGAAGTGACAAAATCATATTTTGACGGTTGCTGCAATAGTGGTTGTTTTATTACATTCCTCGATTTACAATTTTTTTTTACTAAACTTATAATGTATTTTCTTCTCTTGGAATAGGATACAACTCATTTTAATAGAGGTCTAGAAATTAACTCCCCAAGTCTTCCATCCACTAATTTGAGAATTGAATATGAAGCATGTCATAGCCTTCCACTGCATTCTCCTTGAAAATAAAATTGGTAAACTAATGTAAATGTTTAATATCTTTGATTTTATTTTTCATTTTTTGAATTTTTTTTTAGGTTGGACATGAATTTTATTGCATACTTTATTTTCTTCAAACAGGACACAACTCGTTTCAATAGAGGTATACAAATTAACTTCGTAGATGTTGGACATCTACTCATGTTATAATTGAAGAGGAACCATCTCATAACATTCATCCAAATCACCAACCAAATGTAAATGTTTACTGAATTTGATATTTTCCTCATTTTTTCATTTAATGTTAGTTGTACATTGTATTTTATAACATTTTATGGAAAAAAAACATGATTTCATCTAATGAGGTTGGAGAAATGGAATCCAAAACATCAAATTGTCAAACTAATGTAATTTTCAGTGTATTTGATTTGTTTTACAAATTTTAATCCTTATTGGTTGGACATTTAGTTCTATAATGAAATTTATTTTGTTGAAACATGAAACAACTCATTTGAATAGAGGCATATAAACTAACTCTCGAAATGTTCTATCCACTGATGTTAGAAGTGAAGAGAAACCATCTCATAGCCTTCATCTACATTGCCAAAAAAATGTAAATATTGAATGAATTTGATTTTTTTTCAATTTTTCATTTCTAATTAGTTGGACATTAAATTTTAAATTTTTTTATGCTGAAGACACCTTATCATCCTCTCAAGTTCCAGAAATGTAGAACATAAATTTGGAAAGACCCTGTCATAGATTTGTTCCACATGTTTCAAATTTGGGAAGGAAATCTGATGGTGCTGAAAATCAAGTACATTTTAGAAGAAATTATAATCTTCCACATCGTTCTCCACATGGTCCAACCGATACATATCGTATTCATTTTCACGAAAACATGATTGCAGTGCATAAAATATTTCAAGAAAAGATAGATAGCTTGTCAGTTGTCCAAATGTGCCACATCTGCCAAGAATCATATCCCAGAATCCAGGTTTTGAGAGATTATGAAGTACCTGTTTGCAGAAGATGTAAGAATGAAAGAGGTTCCCATCATTTTTCTAGATATAATAACATGGATCCTAGTGAGAAACCTCATATTTTAAGAATTCTTACTCAAGTTGAAGAAATGTTAATATCACGTGTAAATCCTATTTTGTAAGTGACACATGCTCGAGGTGGGCAATATAAGTATAGCGGCCACACAATTAGCTTTCCCCAAGATATTTCTACAATTGCGCAGTCTTCCCCAAAATGTTGAAGATCTTGACTTTCTAATTGTGAGAAGACATGCCACTCAGTCTAAATATTATAAATGTTATGTCAAAAAATGTCGAGTTATGGTTGCATTGCTTTTCAAAATTGAATGTGATCAATATTATTGAGATGTTGTAATTGACTATGATTTAGTGAATTCTCTGCTCGAAAGATCAATAGATGTCTCCTCCAGGCTTTAATTTTTTGATTGTGATATTGAAGAATCTGAGATCAATGCATATAATAATGAAGTGTTGCATGTTCAACATTTTCCCTCTTATCCTTCCTCTTTTGTTTCTCGCCTACCCAATTAACGGAGAGAAGTGGAAGAAATTAGAGCATTTCTAGATAACGTTGATTCTTCACATGTTCAAGAAATGGATTGGCCCAGTATTGGAACCTCTCCGGTGAATGAATATAATATTGAGGGGTTATTAGATATGGAATTCCCACATTTTTCCCCACAAGTGATGCTAATTGGTTGCAACCACGTATTTGTAGTGTTAAACTTCATGAGTATTCATTGCATCTTCTTAGATACTATGATTAGAGGTTTGGAATCCATCCTTGCTTTTGATATTACCTACTGAACATGATAATGTGGCATCGAAGCCAAGCAACTACTACAGTTTTTGTGAAGAAACATTTACATGATAACTCACCGAAAACAATTGAAAACTTGCGTCACCAACTTTCTGATTTACCAAATAATAAGTTGGCTGAGAATTTTATGCGATTTTGTTCTTCTCTGAGAGGTTCAAGGGAATACTGGACTAAATTTCGGGCTTAATCAACTAACATGATTACTCACTTGGGATTTCCATCTTTGTTTTTTACTTTCAGTGTAGCTAACACAAAGTGGCCAAAGTTGCATAACCTCATGCATGTACCCTCACATTATCGTTCCTTTAATGAACATCATATGAAAATTGAGAATGTTATCCAGTAACCTCATATTGTTTCCACATTTATGCATCATAGGTTCAATATATTTCTAGAGGAAGTTATCCAAAAATATCTTAAAGCAAAAGTCTTCTGGTACAGGTCTATGTTGTTCAATTTATTTTCTATTCATTGTCGCTTTATTATTACGGTTCTATTTATATTTTTTGTAGTAACTCTATATTCATTTTCTTTAGATATGAGTGGCAACATAGGAGGTTCAACACATATCCATTGTTTCCTATGGTTACGATGTGCTCCTGACTTGGAAAGAATTGATTGGTCAAATGCTTATGATTTACAACTTGCAAAGACATTCTTTGAAAATTATGTAACTGCATGGAATCCACGTTAAATAAATCATCAAAAAATAATGGTTCCAAGAAGTATCAATGATGACCCTTGCCTATTGAATATTGATCAAATTTTCTCTTGCATTCCTGATAATGATTATGAATAATTGTTGAACCGTTTCCAAATGCTCACAAAGTGTAGTGTAGATTCTTGTTTGCGCAAAATGGGCACTATTCTCGCATTTCAGTACAATGCTCCATGGGATGTTTATGAGGAATCAATATTGTTCATAGATGATCAAGGAAGAAAAAAATATGACCCAACAAGAAATAATGATAGGCTCAATGTACATAACATTGAACTTATAACAATGTGGCATGCAAATGTTGATTTCCAACTAGTGCTTTCTCAGTATGTTTTTCTGAAATATATTGCTAAGTATGCATCAAAACTAGAGAAAAGGTCTGAAAGTTATCATCATATATTAACTATAATTTCAAATTATGTTGCCTCTGAGGATCATGCTTTATGTTCTTATAGAAGGTTTCTTGCAGAAACGATTTTTGACTATGACATCGGAGCACAAGAAACATGCCATATGTTGCTTAAGCTATCTCTTGGTGTCTGTAGTTGAAAATTTGTTTCATTAAATGCTCAATGAGATGTTTTCAGGAAAATATCAAGGGATGGCATGCAATGTTTATCTGAGAATATTTGTTTTTCAACATTATCAGAAGAGGCCTTTTTTCCTCGAACATCTATCTTAGATAGAGACATCAAGATCTTGGACATTTGATAGCAAGTGTAAAAAAAGATCCCTGGAAGCATAGAGATGTTCATGATATTGTTCTGGTTTGGAAACAATTTTATTCTATTCCTAGTGAGGTCTCAAACGAATTTGAAACCTTTTGTTCGACATAATTTCTCTTTTACAAGCCATTTCGTGACATTTTTGCAGTGATTGGACTTTCAGCTGAAATTATTGTTGAAAATTGGAGGAATTTCTGATATCGAGCATTACATGTTCATCGAAACCCATCAATTGTAGACAATATTGAAGATGGAGAAGATGGTGATTTTTTGTAACCATGAAACGAATCTTGAAGATGATCTTCATGAATGGAAAATTTTCTCTTGCTTGCTTCCACCAAATAATGTGAATGTTTCTAATCTTCACACCATTGGTCGAAGGGATTTTCATATATCACTTGACTGGGAAACTACAACTATTTTTGATGATGTGGCTGAAGAAGCTATTAATTTTATAAGGAATGGACAATTAAGGGGTGATATTGTTTACCTTTCAAATATAACATTTGCATCTCCAGATTCATTGGCAGAAAAACAACGACTTGCTTTTGAAATTGTTTTAAGGAATTTTGTTGAATATGAGATTGATGATGCTCTTATTGTGATTGTTCAGGGCACCTCAGGCACTAGAAAGTATTTCCTTATCCATTGTATTTTTTAAGCTCTTTCTAATTTTTCAAGTAATGGAAAAAGTCCTTTGCTTCTTCTTGCCCCAACAGGAATAGGTGGTTTTAATATACATGAAAAAACAATATACTCTGCTCTAAAAATTTCGATTAAAGATGTGAAACCACTACAGGGTCAATCACTAGCACTATTCCAAGAAGAAACGAGGCATATTCGATATATATTGATTTATGAAATGAGTGTTCTAGGATCAAGGTTATTCATGCAAATAGATGCTCGATTACGAGAAGCATTTTCGGAGAAAAAGAAGTGTCCTTTTGGTAGAAGATCCATCATCCTTGTGGGTGACCTTTGCTACCTACCTCCTGTGAGAGATAAGCCTTTGTATGTAGGTAATACAATAGGGAAAGTCTTGTGGGAATAAATCAACATTGTTTTCACTCTTGATACAATATTTCGCAAACAAGGGAATAATAACAAAAAATCTTGTTTTCGTAGAGTCCTCAATAATATAAGAAATGCAGAACTTGTTCTTGATGATTGGGAGTTTCTTATGTCGCGGGCTGATATGAGGTTGCATCCTAGAGAAAGGGATTTATTTAATGCAGAAGTTCACATGTTTCCAACAAATAATTTGGTGTCCTTCCATAACATGCATATATTGAAATAATTAAATTCTCCACTTGCACATTGTATTACTAAGAATTCAAGGCGTTCAAAAATCAGTGGTGCCAATTATGATCAATTGGACCATGAATTTTTGTTGTGTCCTGGCCAACGTGTTATGTTGACATGTAATTTGTGGGTTGAAGTTGGTATGGTGAATGGTGCACTTGGTTATGTGAAGGAAATATTTTATATGCTTACCTCTAAGCCACCTCAGCTTCCAAAGTTCACAACTGTTGTTTCTGATAAGTATGTCGGTGTTCCATTTGATACAAGCAATCCAAACAGTGTACCTATCACACCAGCGATAAGAGGAAATCAGAAACAAATTCCTTTAAATATGGCATGGGCTCTTACAATCAACAGGTCACAGGGTTTGAATTTAGAATGAGCATCAATTGATATCGAGAATAAAGAGCAGTAAGGCCTGACCTTCACAGCCATATCAAGAGTAATATATATAGATGTTTTATGCATTACACTGCCTTTCTCTTTTCATCGCTATGCCAATATGAAATATAGTGCATATGTTACAATCAGGAAGAAAGAAGAGGAGCAATTGAAGTCAATATTGCTATGACATGCAACTATTAATACTTTTAAATCTTTATAAAATGTTTTTGAATTTATTTTATTGTCCTTTATTTACTTTTAATATCATAATGATTTTTATATATTAATGAGATGAATACAATGATCATATTTATGATAATATTTTGGAAAGTTGTTTACATCATTTTTCATGTTGTTCAATTTACTTTTATTTCTAATGGTTTTTGTTATTTTGTTTACAATGAGACATTAAGAATAAACAACCAGTGATATGAGCCAATCATTAAAAATCAATATTGAATTCCATATCACTATGACATGCAACTAATAATATTGTGACATATTTATAGAATGTTATTTTAATTTCTTTTATTCCCTCTTTATTTACATTTAGTATAATAATGATTTTCATGTATTAATGAAATGAATACATTCATCATATCTGAGAAATTTGTTACATCGTTTTTCATGTTGTTCAATTTACCTCCTTTTTTTAAGTTGCTACTGTTCTTATGTTTACAATGAACTGTTCAGACATATACAACCAGTTATATGAGAAAATCATTAAAAATCAAGATTGAAGTCCATATCCCTATGACATGCAAATAATAATATTTATCAATGTGGTTTGCTAAATATGTTGTGGTTTGGTTCAATGAAAACATATTTATATTTGATATAAATATTAAACTCACATTAATATATACATTAACAATAATTTAAATACAAATATAGAATTACTAACATTATTAATATTTGATTTTGAACATTAAGTTAAAGAAATTGTGATTTCTTGTTGATTATTGTAATAAAGGCCATATCACTCATTTAATTTTATCACTCATTTCATGTGTACAATATGTATTTCTAGTGAGGTTTATATTTGTAGAAATTTTATATCATTTGGTTCATGGAGCATTCGGTTATTTTATAGCATGATGTTTTTAAGATTAAGTTTCTTAACAATAATAAAAATGGTGTGTTTCTTAACACACCATTGCAAGGGATGTACTTTGGGAAAAATTGTGAAAGCCACCTTTCACGAGAAGGATATTCGCGCGACGATGATCCTTGAGAGAATTCTCACAGACGTGTGTGGAACTTTCTCGGTGGCTTAAATGACTTCTGGTATGTCTGTTTGTTGATGATTTTTCTCGTAAGTGTTGGATCTTCTTCATGTAGAAGAATAGCGAGACATACTCAAAGTTCTGTGAGTTCAAGGCACTGGTTGAGAAAAAATCGGGGAATAAAGTGAAGGCTCTAAGGAGCGACAATGGTGGTGAATTCATCTCTAGCGAATTCAAGGACTTTTGCAGCGCAGAAGGAATTCAAAGAGAGCTCATAGCACCTCATAACCCACAGAAGAATGGAGTTGCTGAGCGGAAGAACAGAACGATCGTGGGTGTTGCACAGGCAATTTTGCATGATCAGGGCCTACCCATACACTTGTGGGCTGAGGCATGCAATGCTGCAGTATATGTGCAGAATCGTTGTCCTCACAGGATACTTGGCATGAGTACACCCGAGGAGGCGTTTTCTGGTAAGGAGCCTGATATTTCCCATTTGAGGATTTTTGGTTCACCTGTCTACATTCATGTGACGAAGGATGGTAGGAAGAAGCTGGAGCCGACCGTAGAGGTTGGGATATTTTTGGGGTACACTAATACGCCCCACAACTATCGTGTGTATTTACCAGACAGTCGCAAGACTGTTATGCGACAGGATATCAAATTTTAGGAGGAGAAAGCCATGAAGTGTTCGCTTGAGAGGGAGCCACACTTGCATGCAGAGGAGGAGCTATTAGTTCCTAAGGATGAGCTTTAGGATGTGGATCAGCCACAAGAGGAAGTTCATGGAGTGGAAGAGACCACTCATGCGGTGCCAGCCATCGGAGGCGGCCGCACTACGAGCGGCGGCTGAATCGGGTGGCGGTGGTGTGAGAACACCTGCATCCGGATGTGAGAGATGATCACTGGCCGAGGGGTATACTGGATACATGGATCTGATGAGTAAGTGTATTGTGACGAAACCATCCTCTTTTGAGAAAGCTGTGGAGGATCCCACATGGGTAGATGCCATGGTGGAAGAGTATGATTCGATTGTCAGAAACAGTGCATGGGAGATTGTCTTGAGGCCGGAAGGGAAATCAGTGGTGGGTTCGAGATGGATCCACAAAGTGAAGCAGGCAGCTGACGGGAGTGTGGAGAAGTACAAGGCAAGATTTGTTGCCCGAGGCTTCTCACAGATTGAGGGGATCGATTATGAGGAGACCTTTGCACCTGTCGCAAGGTATTCTTCCATATGGACGATTCTTGCTCTCTCAGCGCAGATGGGGTGGCACATTCATCAGATGGATGTGAAGACTGCGTTCCTCAACGGAGTCATTGAGGAGGAGGTGTACATAGAGCAGCCCGAAGGTTTCGAGATCTTCAGCAGCGAGTCGCATGTGTGCAGGCTCAAGAGAGCGTTGTATGGGTTGAAATAAGCACCTCGTGCTTGGTACACACGGATAGACAGTTATTTCACCGGACTTGGATTCTCCAAGAGTGAGGCAGATCCTAACCTATACCAGATTGTGGTGGAGGGTAAGTTGCTGATCATTGTACTTTATGTAGATGATTTGATTTTGACAGGTGATGAAATGTTGATACACTCATGCAAGGCTGATCTTGCAAAGGAGTTTGAGATGAAGGACTTGGGCCTCCTTCATTATTTCCTGGGATTGGAAATTTGGCAGCGCAGTGATGGACTATTTGTGTCTCAAGGCAAGTATGCCCAGGAGATACTGGAGAAGTTCAACATGCAAGGCTGCAAGCCTATCGACACTCCTCTTCCTGGTGGTTGGAGGAAAGAGGATGCTACATTGGCAAAGGTAGTGGATGCCACTATTTACCGACAGTTGGTTGGTTCGCACATGTATCTAGTCAATACATGACAGGACATATGATATGTTGTTAACCATCTTTCACAAGCTATGGTTAAGCCTACCAAGCTCTTTTGGAAGGCGGGGAAGCATGTATTGAGATATCTCAGAGGCACATCGGGATATGGATTATGGTACAGACAGTCGGATGAGGTGAAGCTATGTGGCTTCATGGATGCAGATTGGGTAGGGAGCCCAACGGACAGAAAGAGCACATCTGGAGGGATTTTCAGTATCGGAATTAGGCTTAATATTTTCTTGGTACAGCGGGGAAGAAGAGATCCGTGGAACTCGATTCCCGGAAAGAAGCCCAAGTATAGCGGTGAAGTTTGGTTGCGTAGAAGGCTATGTAAGGATGAGAGAAGATCTTGGTCGGGTTGGTGGAGATTCACTTAGATCTTTTTGTGATATGATAATCGAGAGACGCCAAACTCTCGGTTAATCCGATTATTTCATGATAGATCTCTACAACACATTGACAACAGCGTCATCATCTATCGGAAGATTGTGTGCAGCGAATATGTACTTTCCTCACATGGGAGATCAGGATGCTGATATCTTGACGAAGGCGCTCACCAGGAGAAAATTCGAATACCATAGAGGCAGGATCGGGGTGGAAGATAATCCCTATCTTGTTGAGAGGGAGTGTTGAGATTGCAACAAGATGATGAGCTTAGTGAAAAGAAGTCGCCTTCACTAAGTGGGCCCGCAGGCTATTTTTGGCGCAAAGTCTATTTTTAGACATGTTGATCATATTCTATGAGTTGCAGGATGCTATTTGTGGATGGTTGGTAAAGTTGGAAAAAATATATGGAATTCTATTTTTAGACATATTGGGCGGAATCTATTTTAGATTGCTAGTTTAAAAATAGATATGTCGAATATTATTAGCTCTTAATAATATTTGGACTCTAAACATTATCTTATTCTCTTGGAGCACTTCAAATAAGCGCACAGATGTGGCACAACAACTGACAGAAGGAATTACGCTATTCCTGAGGGTTAAGTGGAGCTATTGCATGGAGACTTCAGTTAGAACTCATGTGACAGAGTTTGGTGGAGTTATTAAGGTAGTTGGTGGAGTTGTGTTCAGTTTAACTGAGTTAAACATAGTTGAGCTAGTTGTATCTAGTCTAACTGATTGATACACTAGTGAGAGTGGTGTGAATTAATTATTAATTAATTCAGTAATTATTAACTCATTAATCAAATAAATAATACATCAGTTAACTACAATGCATGGACAATTTTAGTGGAGACTAGTGACGAGGTAGGTGAAAGAGCAGTGTGACTATCAGTTGTGACTATATTGTTGCATGATTTGCAAAAACCAGTGATTGGAGATGCCAATGAGGATTGCATGAGCAAGGCTTGACCAATTCGAGTTCATTCACATCCATTCTTCAGCAGTGATTGCACAGTAGACGCAGGCTATCAGGTGGCAGAGATTGGAGCATGTGATTTGCTAGATCGGGCTTGATTAGTGTGTAACAATTGGTGACTGTACTGAGAGCTTTGTGAGGAGCTTTGTATAATGATTGTTACAAGATCTCTATGACATATAATATACAAATAGTTGGGGGTTTTCAGCTTTAAGCTTTCCCATAAAATACTGTGTTCATATGTGTGATTGTTTATGGTTTTAATGTGCGCATGCGATTGTTTTTTATTTCCACAGTTAATGATCAATGGTAGAGGAGATTTTGTATTGTGCATGAAGTTAAAATGGTGTGTGATTAGGAGAATCTCGGTGTATAACATATCAGTTATCAAATTTCTACATGAACTGCATTGAATTTGAAATTTATAAATATAAATATTATTTTTTAACTCTCATTTTACAAAGGGAGCACCCAAAATCATAATCATAATGTTTTTTAATATGATATTGCTGGGAAGAGTGCTTAATATGATATTGGAATGTTTATGCAAAGAAAAAAGAATCATAATCATACTAATTCTTTGATACGATATTATAGAAAGAGTACAGGTTAGGATTAAATAAATTTGATTTAAGTTATACTTCATTTGAGGATGGTTCTTGGAGTGGGTTACATCAATTCTTTATATGATTATATTTTGGTGTTTCCTGCTGTGAATTTTAAATTTTGAGAATTTTACAAAATGAAATACCCCGTCTAAGCATTTTAAAGTTTAAGAATTCTACAAAATAAAATTTAATTTTCATAATTTAGTTATATTATTTAAATTTAATTTGATAATAATATTTTATAATCGTTTTCATTATTAAATAAGAAGTGTTTTATTTATTTTTAATAATTTAATAGTAAAAGAATAATTATTTAAAAAAATATTTATTATTATACTCTAAAATTATAATAATTATTTTATTTATTTTCAATAATTTAATCATAAAAATTTTATTTTAAAATAATTATGTATTATTATAATCTAAGATTATTTTTATTTTATTTTTTCTAAATAAGATTAATTCTATTAAGCGATTATATAGAACAAGGTGAGATTACAATCAAGAGAGACAAGAAACGGGCAAACCGGAAATGATGAACTATCAACCTCACTCTCGAAGAGTGAGTGAAGCAAGAAAAAGAGCTATGAAGTGTGACTAGAAAGAAAGAAGATAGTAGGTGGGTTCTACCCATAATGGGCAGAAGCCTCCATGCGAAATTTTTTCCCTTTCTTTTTGTTGACTTTGACCCATCCAGCTTGGTGTGGATGGGTAGGAACCACTTGTAGACTATTGTTGACTATGGGAGGAGTCTCCTTATCTGTATTAGAAGAGGAGGACTCATGAGTGTGTTTCTGAGAGATCGTCGTGGCTGGAGGAGTCTTTGGGAAGACAAAGGACGAATCATTCATCTGCTTTGCATGCTCCATTTTGGCATCAATCTCCTCTTCATCTGAACTCGAGGACTCGGAGTCTTTCTCAGGAGGCGGATAACTTGGTATCCATCTTTTGGATTTATTTTTGATATTGTTTTCCTTTTTTTTGGCAATGAATGTGGGGCAGGAATTCTGAAGGTGCCATGTTTGGTGACATTGGTGGTGGCGGAAGGTAGTGTTCTCATAGTCTAGAATTTGTGTCCATAGGAAGTCGTTGATCTTGAAATGAATTTGATTAGGAATACCTTTACTTATATCTATTTCCACACATATTCTACCATATGTGAATATACCTTCATACTCCTTAAGGTGATCTGTTGTCAGATAGTGGCCCAGGGTGTTTCCTATTCCTTGGAAGACTGAAAGGTGCCATAAATGGGCTGGTAAATTGGGAAGCCTAACCTAGATAGGAATCTTGGTGATGACTGTTGTGGCTGGGTCGAAATTTGGGAACCACGGGGTGAGGAAAAGCCCAGCTATTCCCCAAAACCACAGACCTTCTGTTAAGGCTTTTTGATAATCCTTGTTGTGATCAAACATCACTATGAAGAAACCCTTTTGGAAGAAGTTGATCATGCATTTGTGGATCTAGTTGGCGTAGATCCACTCGAACAGATCCTTTGTGCGAGGCCAAACACCATTGAATCCATAGATGATTACTGTTTCTACAAACTTTTGAAGCTGATTTGTAAGATCTAGGTGGGAAATATCAATGGAGAGAACATCCTCTATTTTATCAACCAGAAAACACTTGGAAGCCGCAAGGGATTGAGCAGCTTTCTTGGACTTATAATCTAAAATTATGTTAATATTAAAAACGATAATTATTTTATTTATTAAATTTTTAAAAGAAATAATTTATTTGTTTTAATGTTTTTTTTGTTGTTGAAAATTTCAAAAATAGTTTCATGAAAATATCTAGATTAAATTAGTTAACCAGTTATGAAGATTACAAATATTTCAATGTCAGAAAGATATATATTCTTTCTTTGGGCTTTGTCATGTACCCCATAGTACATGAAACTCGGGAGAGTTTATTTTTTACTTTCATATGGATAATACATAATGTATCATTTATTTTAATACTTTCGAATTGGTTTTAATTGTTGTAGGGAAATTTGTTAAGTACAACGACTTTATTTTTTGGAAGAGAATGGCTTTTTGTTAATAAATTAGTTTACAGTTTTAGTTATTAGATTAATTTAACTACTATAAAGAAAAAAAATTATGTAATATTTATCAAAGTTTTCTTTATTTAAGTTTGCAGATGCCAAATGGATATTCAACATATATATCTCTTTTAACAAAAGTAACCAAATACTTTACCCATGCCGTTCCCATAATTTCATGTAACTAATGTAAATTCATATTCAGAAATTAATCTAGTGTGAGTAAAGTAATAGTTGTATGAATCCAATTATAGTAATGCATAAAAATTTAATCATAAATTGAATCAAATTGGGGAGGGGTTAAGAAAAGCGATCTATATTAATGAAATATGAAATTTAAAACTACTATTTATACTTGTACTAGTTCCTTGTCATGGCCTCACTTATGTGGGGGTTTTGTGAATCTCAATTTCATTCAAACTATTAGAGATTAAGGATCAAGATCAACTTATGAAACGAGCCAAAACAAATGTGTCTAATGCACTTTAAAGAAATTTTCTTTGACTTTTAGAAACAACTAGGGTCTTAGATGGAATGAATCAGAATAAGTTCAATACCTCCTCCTATTCTTTCAAATGGTTAGCATACTAGCCCTACCCATCCATGAACTTTATATCTATACTTCAAGAGTTAGTTCCCATATTTTAAGGTATTGAATTCTAGGACATACACGTGTACAACTTCCATGATTTCCATTCAAAACTCGTACAATATGTATATTTTATATACATTTTTTAATTCATTTTGAGGGTGTGTGAAGGTTTCTCTCGAAAAGGGTGTATGTGTGCATAGGTTACTTAAAGGAAAACCATCTAGATACCAACTATATGATGAATATTGCAATGCAAGTGTATTGAAGGATCTCCTAGAAGAGGCTTTGGAAGTGATCCAAGTGGATGTTGGTGGCCACCCACCTCTTCCACTAACTCAAAGGTTCTTTAATTTCTTGGCTATTTTTCTATGGTTTTTTGGGTCCCAAACTTCTCAGGCTCTTTTGACATCATAAACAATTTTTTTGGAAAAGTTGGAGGAAATCGATACAATGACATAACTTGGCCTTAGTCGAAAGTTGGGGTCCTCATATAGTTCTTTCCGACAGGCTAATGTGCACCCCAAATGGATATTGTATGCAAATATTGTGTCCACGAGAAGTTGATGTACCAACTAACCACCTTCAGGCCTACAAATATTTTGGCACTTCATCTTCAAGGGTTAGGATTTTGGCCCTCTAGGACTTTTTATTTATGTTGAAAGGTCATTTTTTCAACCTATTGTAATAGATTTTTCTAATGCATGTGGATTCAATCTCTCTCTTATTCATAAAATGTTGTGGATATTTCACTAGATAATCCATCACAACATATCTACTAAAATATATTTGAAAATATGTAATCTACACTATGAGGGTTTAATTCTTCTTAGATTTATGGATATATTAATTATTTTTTATTGCGCATGCAAGAAAAATATGATTATGCAAAAATAGGGAATAGTAAAATAAAACTCACAAACTAAAAATTAACACAAGATATAACTTGTGAAACGCTTTCAAGAGAAAACCCAACTAGAAGGCGAGGTTTCTCTACTCTCTTTCTCTAAATTGAAAAATAGATGCAAGTACAAAAAAGTAAGGGATCTAGCTTGTGGGTTACTACAATGCATAAACCCTCTTTGTTTCCTCTCTCCCCATCTACTCTTAGCAACTTTTTCATTTATGGGACAAAATCGAATTGAAGAGAATGAAACCCATTTTTGTCCCAGTGGCCCAATTATAACACAAATTTATATCCTACTAGTGGTTAAGTTTGACTCCTTCAACAATTAACAAGAGTTATAATATCAAATTTTCAAGGGTATTCTTCATCATGATCATCTGGCTAACAAATTCCCCATGATAATGGGGGATGACATGACATTCTCTCAAATCATGGTGGTAAAAACAAGAAGATCAACTTTTGGGTGGCATAAATTTTGCATAAAAACTCTAATTGAGGAAATTATTGCACCCTTGGGAAGGTATTTATCTATAGAATAGTGTTAAAATTAATTCTTAAAGAAAAAAGGTTTTAAACTGAGAAAACACCATGTGATTTCTCAAGTTTCTCATCAAAGGTTTCAAACCCCAATTTTTCAAACAAAGTTTCGTCGGTAATAATGACCCTATGAGTTAAATCCTCCATTTTTTCCATTATAAAAGCATTGAAATGGATGAAAAATGATATAATGATCCAATATGGATCATACATTCCCATTTTGGGATGCTTTTAGTTCCCAAATTATTCTACTGAATGAAGTGAGGAAAATTTTTCTTCACCTTCTCTCAAGTGCACCATTTAGCACTACTTGGAAGTTGTCTTTTCAACCCAATCTGTGAAAGGTCATGTTTCCCCTATCCTGTACTTCTTGAACTCTTCTACATACTTTTATCCTCTTGCAAATCTACTTGAGCATCTAGTTTCAAATACTCTAAATAAGTTAGGAACTATTCCTCTTCCTAATATAACATGGAAGGCTCATAATGGTTCATATTTTCTACATTCACCACTAAGTCAATGCAAATGTATGACATTAGTCCTTGGCTATAAGAATTATCTCCCACGTTTTCCAATATCTTAAAGAGGCTATATCACAAATTTTTTTTTTTCTTACCAAGACCTTGTAGCCTCTCCTCGTTCAACTATAAACATACTTTATCTCCCACCTTTGTAACACACCCCCTCTTAATCCCACCCCACAACACTTGTTAGAAGCCTGAGGAAGTCACTATGCTGACCCAATATATAAGCTATCATTATGGAAATGGGCTTCAATTTTTTTTTTTTAAATCTTTTCCAACTCCATCAAAATCTATAATAGATAACATCATTGCTTTCCTTTGTTGAGACGATTATGGTGATGTAAATTTTATCCTAATTCGACATTCAGATTAGAAGTTACGACCATTGAAAGTTAACTAATAAGTGAGTGCCACATCATCACCCCACCACATGGTTCTCACGTGGTTCCCTTGTGGTGTCCAGAAGTCTATCATAGTTATCCTTATCATTGGAAACAAGGTGCTAACGGTCCACCAGTTCATGGACAAGGTCAACACAAACAAGTATGTTTTATATAAATAAGTTGTCGACCTACCCATACCCCATTTCCGATTTAAGCACACTAGTGGCCTCTCTCCACATGTCCTCTCAAAAAAACAATAACTACAACAACTCAGGTCTGCTCCTACCACAACACCTCAACTATAATCCTCTAAGAAGACACTACCTCGAAGAAAACTATATTGCATTAATCTCTTAACCTCAAGATTTGAGATTCTGAGGTTCCAAGGTACATGTCACTTTCAAGCTAAGATTTTCAGAAGAAACTCCATTCTCGACGAAATTTTTTTCTTTGTGAACCCTCTCTACAAGAAATTTTCTCGGAAGAAACTCTGACCTCAAGGACAACCTTTCTAGATAATACCTCCTTCTCGACGAAAATCTTATTGGATGAAACTTTGACCTCAGGGAAAACCTTTCTTGATGAGAAATCATTTTCGACTAGAGCACTTGTCGGAAGAAACTCCAACCTTAGGAAAAATTTTCCTGATAAAAGCTCATGGCATATAAAGAATAACTTCCCCATAAAAAATCATCTCAAAGGAAAGCCACCTCAGAAGAAACACATGCATAAGCTTGCTCTCATGACATCATTTTCGAGAAAACTTCTCGAAAGAAACTTTGAGAGGATAAGTTCTTAATCATAGAAACAGTGAAATTTGTTGGCAAACGAAAAGAGATGTGTTTTTTAGGTAACGAGTCACTACTTTATGTCTTGTTTATTTTATGAGTCAGGGCACGGGGACAAATTCTAAAGCACGACAATTAACAAGAATCCCTTTTTCCATCTCACAACAGAATTTCAAAGGAAACTTTCTCATCTTGTAACAAAATCTCAGAGGAAACTCTCCTAGGTGAAACTAATGGGAAACACATTGTTCTAGGTTCCAAAACGCAAAGAATGTAATATTTTGAGCTCTCGATCACTAGTGAATGGTTGTATGAGCCTGAGTCTTAAAGGTGTCGAGGGCTATTACCATAGGTCGCACGCCTACATAAGATAACTATGTTTATAGAGGCTTAATAATATACCCCTCAACTATGGTAGTTTTGTGAACATTTGAGCCTACTCCAAGACTTGTCGAGTCACCCTTAAGATTTTATATGCTCACTATAACTATCTCTTCTGAGAATTCAATAAGAGTTATCTCTCTTGAGCTTCCAACAAGGTTTTTTCCGACCCATTCAACCTTAGTATATATATACCTACCTTAAATTATCCTTCCCGAGATTAAAATTAATATAAGAAGGCCTATTAGCTAGGATGTAAGCGATACAATAAATGGAATTGGGATTTCTCCCTTCATAATTACTAAGGAACATAGAACAAATGGAAAACTTGTACCACACAAAATTTTGCACGGCTTTAGGCTGATAATAATAGATATAAATCAAGCTCATCTCTTTTCCAATATCCACTGGTCCCTTGGGTTGATAGTAAACATACAACAAAATCATGATAGCAAGAAGGAATCGTACAAAGCACAAAATCCTACAGGAAATCACATTCCATAGGTAGACTGGAAATCTAAGTTCTAATTCGATTCACAAACATGAATCACACATTCGAACATTAAACTTGACATCACTCTAGTCATGTAACCAGTGCAATAATTTAGGAAAGGAGAATTTCCCATTTAAATATGCAGAACAAGAACCTTAGTTCCCCTCATTAAATCATGAGAAACTCAACAAACTTCCTCAACTACAACATAGATACATAACCATACCATTATCCGTGATACACACGAAATAAACACAATGATGGCCCTAGTACATTTCAATCACCAGTTTCACAAACACATACAAAGACCCGTTTAGTCCCTTGAGAAAAATATAATTGTGACTCATGTTCACATAACCTCCATATAATTTCAACCATTCCTTCAAGCATCTTCACAGGATAGTCGATATCTAACAACACAAAAAATCAATTTATCACCCAACATAAACATGTAGCCGACATGTTAAACATGTACATATTATTTAAACATTAGAAGCACAATTAGATAACTTATCTTATATGGTAAATAGGAATATAAACTAAGAGTGGGACTCTAGTTATCCACCTCCCCGTAGACACGTTATAGCGAAGTATTTCTTGCAGTAGTCACCCCCAAGCCAAATTCCAAAGCTTGAAGTGGAGTGCTTCTAAGGAAGTTTTTACCAAGAAAACAATTGAAACAAGGTGCCACCATGACACAATTCCTTCATCCACTAGAGGCTAGCCACTTCTCTCTCTATGATGCTTATGCCCAACAATCCATTAAGAGGGTTCTTTTGTTGGTTCTTAAATTTCCTCTAGAGCTTACAACAACAACTCCGGATGTTGTCTACAACAATGGCTATGGATGTTGTCTACAACAATGTCTCTAGATGTTGTCTCCTTTGTGTTCTGACCTCCCACTCTTGGAGGATTTTTTCCATTCTCCTGCATATTTTACACAAGGGAGTGTCTCTGCTTTTTTTCATCCTCTGAGAGCTTATTCTCTCTCTCTCTCTCTCTCTCTCTCTCTACCTATATCTCAAAACTCCTACATTCTCCTTTCTTGAAAGCATTATTTTCCCAAGCTTATGTGTGTGCATGAGTGAGAAATTCATCCCCCCCATATGAGGGTCATCCTTTCCTCCAGCAAACTAATTTCCCACCCCCTCCACAATTGCACAAAAATCAACCTGCTAGACTAGTGCAACCCATGCCTATATTTTATTTTTTGTTCTTTTGTTTCTTGTTATGCGAGCCAAATGACACCTGCGATAATACTCGCTTTTTAGTTTATTTATGACACAATCAACCCTATTAAAACCACTTAAGCAAACCATGACTCATATTAAAATAACAATTTCCTCACGAAATATCCTACCTCAAGAAATGGAATGTGTCCCTCTCTCATCCATTTAAAATAATTACAATTATTTACAAGAGATAAATATTAACCAAGGGATGTCACAACCTTTAAGGAATTCTCTATTCTCTGTGTATCATGCCTAGCCTTATAAATTCCTTTTCACTTCTACAATGTCCCTAACACCTGTATATAGATTTGGTTGATCTTCTCAAAAAATTATCCTCCCTCACTCCTCCACATTATCCATATGCAACATCTAAAGGTGAAGGTGGGAAATATCCAAAAACAAGTTTCAAATAGGGACTTACTAGTAGAAGTGTGGACCACTCTATTATAAGAGTGTTGTATATATACCATATATTCATCCCAAGCCTTTGAATGATTATGATCATAACTCATCAAAAGGTGAACCAACGTATTTTTCACTAGTTTTTTCTACCCAATTGTATGTGGATGGAATGTTTTAGACCTATCCAACTTGATTTCCATCTTCTCCCAAAAATGTAGTACAAAATGCATTCAGAAATATTATGTGCCTATCTAAAATGTTCCTTGACACCCAAAGTGCAACCAGAACTATCCGAAGAACAAGTTCACTTCTTCTTACATGTTTATGGTCTTTTTATAGTGCATAAAAATAAACATATTGTTGAACCTGCCAACTACCACAAATAGGAAGTCATGTCTATTCTGAATTGTTCGTAAACTTCCTACAAATTCCATGAAAATTATTTTCCAAGGATGAGTGGGTACAAGAAAGGGATGATATATACCCTGTTTCCTATTATTAGGATTGTTGGTAAGAAAAAAACATGCATCCTCTTACGAACCTAGCTACATGTTCTTGCATCTTGGGCCAATACACATACCTCTATAAGTTGGTCATTATATTGCCTACACCAAACTTCCCTACAATTTTCGAGGCGTGAGCTACTCTAATCAATTGCAATCGTTCACCTTTAGGAACACATAACTTATCCAGCCTATAATGTTACCCATCCTGGAGATTTGATCTTCTTAGTTAATAATAAATTTAGAAGGTTTGGAGTTCAAATATTTTTTTTAATGTAAAAATGGTTTTACCATCGACTCAATTCTTTTTTGGATAATAAGAGAGATCTCGATTGGTTCTATCTCCATGTTGAACTTGTGACACTAACACATTATCGAAAGATATATTCATGAATATTGTCACTCTCACGCTGCAATTCCATCTTAGTATAAAAATATATCTACTACAAACTCTACAAAAATTCCCAAGTATACAACAAAATTTTCATGGTAACATAGAAATACATATTTGAAAAAGGAACGCAAGTGGGGTTGCGCTTATCGCTTGGGTTCGGAGGGCAGGTGATGTGGGCAAGAGGCGGTGTGATGAGTTCTTATTGGTTGAGGTTATGGTGATTTGGATTGGCGGGGTGGTTGCGTGGGTCAAACCATGATTTAGCAAATATGGAAGTTTGCAGTAGTGCCAAAAAAAAAACAAATGCGGTTGTTGCAGGTGGCTTATGAAGGAAATTGAATGCAATGGTTCAATGCATTAAAATGCAGGTTGGGTGTAGAAACAAAATATTCAACTGCTACTCAGAAACCTAAATTTAAAGTCTGTTGTTGTCCTGGTGTTGTCCTCGTGTTATGTCTTTCTTTGCAATAAAAAATAAATCATAACTTATGTTGTTATCTCGTTGCTTAGTACAGATTGGAAGTTGAGAGTAATTTCCAAGAGGTCACACCAAACCTTAGCTAATTGGACTTTTTAGCATGCCTCCTCCCCTAACACAAGACACAACCACCTTGTGAAGTTTGATCCCAAAACACCTTGCTAACTAGGCCCATGCTGACTAGACCCATCCCCAACTACTCAACCAGTTGTACTAATAAAACTTAACCATAAATAAACAAATTAAAAAAAAAAAAAATTGTCTTTTTAATTCTAAACATAAATAACAATTTTGTTAAATGTTATTTATGAAAATGGGGTTCAGCGCTTTGTTATTGGAAATCTCATGGAGGAACATTTTGTACAAATTTATCTAGTGGATTGCATGCGGAATTACTTAAATTTACCTATCCATATCACGTGACAAAAATGATAAACCTAACATGTAAAGTGATTCAGTGAGTGCTTATAAATTAGCGAGGTTTTCTTTTATAAGTTCCATAGAAATTGGTAAGGTTGTCTATACTTGTAATTAGAAGAAGTTGGAAAACAAAAACGATTGTTGTTTCATTTATTGCATGTTGAAATAGAACAAATAAAACTATCAGCTAGTTCGGTACACGCTTATGCAGACTTTTATCACTGAATTTTGTAGTTATTCCCCCAAAGTATACGGGAAGGATCATCAATTATGAAGCTTTGTCTTATGTTTTCAATCTAGTCGTTGTAGATCACTTTGTTATAATGTAACATGAACCAGAATTTTTTTTATCTATGATAAATATGAATGGCTAGAAATAACAACATTTTTTTCTACTGAAAAAAATAGAAACTATCAGAACTCAGTATCACAGAAAGGCAAGCAGTCCATTGACAATTTGGGAAGCTCTAGCTGTGGTGGCCGCTTATGAGCTTTTGGGGACAACATGAACGCTTCCAGATTAGATTCATTGTTCGTTTCAAGTGGTTGCTTTTTTTGTTATCTCAAAAATAATTAATTTATATATATATATATATATATATGTAATTTAAATTTATTTTGATAATTATATTTAATTTTAAGAGTGGGAGGAATTATTATTTCTGTTTACTTAGATTCTATTTAATGAGTAATATGATGAAATTTAATAATTTTAAATAATAATATTATTTAAATTTAAAAAAATATATATAAAAGTTTAATATGTAGAAAAATTTGATTTTAAATAATAAACAAAATTAAATAGTGTTGTTTGAAGAACTCATAAATTAGTTTAAGATTATGATATAATTTGGTAGATTTTTTTTAAATCTGGGTTATTGCAAAACTTTAGGATTTTAGGTGCCCTAGGTTCTTGAGGGTGCTGAATCTCTTTCCACCATCAAATCAAAAAAATGATTCAAATACTTCAGTCTTATGTTTTTTTTTTTAAATTCACAAAAATAAATTTGTTGTGAGGACCAATTTGTGGCAATAGAGAACCCCAAATTAAACTAACACAACAATATAAATTAATACTAACTTCTTGATACATCTCACATTGCCAAAATTAAAAAAAAAAATCATAAAATTTAACTATATTCTTATTATTATTATTATTGATAAAATAGATTAATATGTGACTTCAACATATATACTTTTGAAAAACACATGTAATAATATTATTGATTATGGAGATTTACTCTCCTTATAAGTCATGGCTTATTAATACCACATGCCCAAATAAATATAACTCATTTCATATGAGACTCTTTCATATAATAATTTTTTTAGTATCAATTTAATTAAAGAGTAAAACAAATATAACTACTTTTATGATATATCTCAACTTTTAATTAATACTATTAAAAATATTTTATAAATTTTAAATCTTTGACATCTACTTGATAATTATTAATAATTAAATTAACATTAAAAACACTACTTCAAAATAAAAACATAAAAATTAAAACAATATCAATCCAAATATTATTCGATTTTGCAATGCCCACCTCCCCATAATGACATCCATCACAACTGATCACTTCGGGCACTGGTGTAGACCATCCAAGTTGAGCGGAGGTTGAAGTCTTGCATGAACAAATAGAGACGTGGCCATAGGAGTGACACATAAGACGGGTGAGATGTGGTTATCGAATGACACGGGCAACCAAATGAGGTTGTGCGAGAAGAATGAAAGAGAGCATGCAAGATGGGAAAACGAATAAGGGCGGGCAAGATGGGCGAGAAAGAAAGAAATAAAGTATTTTTAACGAGGCCTATGGGACAGGTGTCTGGATGGAATGCCATCGGTTTAAGCCAGACAGGATCTTGGAAGGCCAGCTCACAGTTGCATTTTTTTTTGGGTATTTGGAGTAAAAAAATAATTTATGGAAAATTATGTTGTTATTTTAAAAATATTTTTTTCAAAAATATTAGTGTTATAAAATCTATCAAATTTCCATTAAATTAAATGTTTATTTTTGCAATTTTGTGCATGTCTTAATAAATGTGCTTTATATATTTTTAATTTTTAAAGTTGGAGAATTAATATTTGAATTGCATTTTTCAATAAATGCTAATGATTTTTTTCAATTATTTAAATTAATTCAAAAAACAAGATTACTACTTTGAAGAGGACTAAAAAAACTAAGTGAATGTAATTTTTTGATTTTTTTTTTAAATTTTGTATATTTTATGTTATCGATTTTTCATTCAACCACTTCAAAATTATCCAAAAAGAATTCAATCATAAGGTTTAAAAAGAATTAGATGAGATATGTCATATGAATTTGAAAATGTCAAACTCATATGTTACTGGATAGAGGATTCTTTCACGAATCTAACTTGATCAACTCCACCACTTAAGGACAAATATTGTCTTCAATCTTCCATACTAAAACAATGTCAATTAATATGTATTATTGAGAATTTAGGTAATAAATAAAAATAACAAAAAATTTATAGAAAAATACATAAAACTTGAAAATTATAGAGAGAACAACGAAGGTTGAAGGAATTAACAACAAAATTGGCAACATTTTCCTCAATCTTATAAGGTGAATTCAAATGTTGTGTGGTTTACAACACAATTAAGTTGTATTTAATTGAAATTGAATTATAATTATGAATAATTAGCTCTATTAAAATTCAAATGTTGACAAAAAACAACATTGAAAATTGGAGGATTTGTTCTCAAAGAGGGGCTTGAGTGCCAAACCAAGAGGAAGCTTGACAAATTGCTAGAGAAAGGGTGAGGAAAAGGTAAGACAAATTGGGAGAACAAGAAGAAGAAGAAGATGAGACAATTCAACCAGATGATGCAAATATAATTATTTCTTTGTATCATTTTTTCTACTACAATATGCATTATTTAGTATAAACTAAAAAAAATATATATATCTTATGTACAACTAAATTTGTAAGGCAGTCCAAAGGATAGACAAGCAATTCACTTTTTCACTTTTTTGTAGATACTTAGACAAGCAATTCACTTGTTCACTTTTTTTTTTTTAGATACTTGTAATAGACTCAAAATTTATATTCCTTAATGAGTCAAGGGTTAATTCTACAATGTTAGTCAAGTCTATTGGTAATAGAGGCTAAAAGTTTGGGGGAAATTTAAATTAGTATTTTGAGGATATTTTTAATAATAATAAATCCAATTATGAGTATTTATTCTTTGAACAATAATATAAGAGCAACTGCAATATATTTGCAGTAATTATTGTGTTTTTGGCACAATTCTCACTCACCTTTACATTTTGTATTCCACTAGTATGTAGGGATGGAATTTGATCAACCACATGAGGAACTAGACGTGCCCTATAGTTTTGGTCCACCACTGGAGGAATAGGATGTGCCATATCAAGCTGGTCAACCACATGAGAAATAGGATGTGACAGCCCCAACCCTGGTTTCCCCATGAAAATGAAATGTAAATGTTTTTACAAAAATATATTAAATGGGACGAGTTAAAGGGACGCAGATTCCAGAGTTAAGAAGGTGGATTTCTTGGGATGTCGAAGGTTTCCTTGCGCAAGAAATATGAATTTTTTTAATCAGCTACTAATGGTTGGTTGGTACATGTTTTTAATAAAATTAGTTCCCAAATTAAATGGGATACAAAAAGAAGTACACATGCCCATGTTGCTTGAGAACCAAAACAAGAAAAAATGACAAGAAATCTATGAAGACTAGACCTTGCAAGGAAGCAAGGACATGGAAGTAATTGCAGTGCAGAAAGAGTTAACAAAAAAGGAAATAAAAGAAAGGGATCATTTTTCCTCATTCATGTAATTCAAGTAGATTGATCCATTCGAGCAACATTCAACATAGAACATCACAAAAGAGAAGGAAGGGAAGCAAAAGTATTGCTGAAGAGAAGAGAATACAGTGACGATAATTTGGTTGCATGACTAGCATGATGATGGTCTCTCCTTGTTGACGAAAAATGCCACTCCACTGCCAGTAAAGCCAGGGGGTGGATACGGTTTTTCTCTTGATTTCCTTGATGATGTGGTTGGAGGATTTTGTCCTTGGATTCCTATAGGGAGGACCTCTAGATCCATATTTTTGTGATTTTACAGTGGGTTCTAGATTCCCACTGTGTTAGGGTGGATACTTGTAGTCGACCTATGGATTTTTTATGTATTCTTGGGTGGAGAAGAAGCCTTTGGATTGCCTATGTGTTAAGGGTGGAGGCAACAAGCCTTTAGATTCCCTATATGCATTGATTGGCTTCCATTGAGTATCTATAGGGTGGAGGCAGTTGGCCTTCATATTCCCCGCATATTATTAAAATTTTGAGTGGTTGGTAGGTGGAGGAAGGAGGTCCTCTCACGTCCATGTTTTAGCTGGAAGTTGTTTTTTTCAATCCCTTGAGAAAACCCCTCAATTTGCAGAATTTGGTTCTAGGGTGAAAATTGTAAATTATGATCTAGGTGGCTCCAGAAATGCTCAGAAATCAGAACTAACTTTGAAAAGGCTCAAAAATAAAATTCCTTGCATTTCCATGAGACCAGGGTCATATATAATATCTCATCACAAACTTTCTAATGGCATGAACGACATCTCAATCCGACATCGTATGAGAAAGTTATGGCCAGTTAGTGTTGTATTGAACTTGGCCCATTGGCTAAAGTTAGCAGAACACCAACTAAATTTGGATCTCAGCTATCTAGAGGAGCCACTAAATTTGGTGGAAATTAATGAGGCAACAAATTGACACTTTGTGGCGAGTGGATGAAACTAACGAAATTGTGGTCTACTTAAAAAAACCAGCAACCCCAAAAATTCCGCCAACGGATTTCTACTAGATCTTTTTAAAAAGATAAAAAATATATATTAAAAATGGGGTGCTAGGATGTCACCCCCACAATAGTCGTTTATATATATACATATATGTGTGTGTGTGTGTGTGTGTTGGTGTGGGTGTGGGTTGGGGCCTCGCATGACACGCAACCCCCCCCGCCCAAACCACATGACAATGGGCATACAATTATAATGGGGCCGACGAGAATCGAATTCACCCGATCGGTTCGGCCAACCCACCCCACGAGAAGTAACACTCACATGTCATCAAATGGCGACCAAAAATGGGGGTGGCAGGTTTCAAACCCAACCCGCCCCCCAACCAATTTTTAAGTGGGATACTGCCAACCAAACCACCATCTTCTTTTGCTTTGAAAGTCACGCCACCCAACATATTTAAAAATTGACTTTTCTCATTTGCATGGAACCTAAAATGGAGAAAAGAGCACGCACGGAACCTAGACCCACAATGGAACCCTGAGAAGGCACAAAAAATGAGGAGCAGAACCTTGACGCGGGGGAATATGCATGGAATCTAAAATATTCCTTTGGGGCAAAATTTTCACTGTGTTAGAATTATGTCGAGTTTATACTCAAATGAATCATAATTTCACCAAGAGTCTGATGGAGATATTGGATTTCTGATGTGAGTAGCATATTCTTAGGATAATAATTTTGAGGGTGGAACCATGAATTTGTGGTAGGAAATAAGAAGTCTTGTTGGACTAGATTCTAAAAATATTCTCATTCACACTTTTTGTATAAAAATATAATATTTCCTTTTTATAATAGGGTTGGGGCATATTTTGAGGAATATAAATGGATTTTATTATTTTTTATATAGTTCATTTCATAAAGTTACCCTATTATGTGTTTGGATTCCCTTGCACACCTTGATGCGGGAATCTGAAATATTCCTTTAAGCCCTGAAAATGTCAATTTCAGAACTAGCCTAATTTTATACTCAATTTTCTCAATTTTTCGCAAGGAATGTGATGGTATAATCAAATTTGTCATCCAGACAACCAAATTATAGTCAACCAGTGGAAGGGATTATTTGGGGAATATTTGAGATTCCCGAGGGTCCATATTTGATTGAGTCAAAAGGCAGTCGATTTTACAGTAATTTTAACGGTTTTTCGCGAGAAATTCAATCATGTAGCCTTCTTATTCAACAAAGATGTGAATTTTTAGGTTGTCCCTAGGAGTGGAGGTATAAGATGCATTATTTCCATGTCTTCTTTTGATTTTTGTTGAGATGATGATTTGATGTTGAGATTCTTGCTTGCCACTTTGCTGGAAGATCCTTCTATGCCACTTCATGTGAGATTTTGATATTTTGTAATGTTGAAGGAAATATTTTATGATTGATAGTACTTATAGAAGAGCATCTCGTGGAAATACATGCCACTCTAGTTGATAGAGTTCTTCCTTGTATTGACAAAGAATACATCATGTACTCATCATGATCTTGTAAAATTTAATGATGTCGCATCCCTACTCTTGACACTGACCGAAAGACATAGCCCACACTAGGTGAACTCCATTATAAATTTATGTGTGTTCTTTGATTCAATGGTTGCATCTATGTTCCTTCTTCTTTAAACTATGCACATGTGGTTTTTTATACTCTTTCACATGCAATTCTACTAACATCGCACAAGTAAAATATCTTCGTTAATTCCGGTAGTAGAGAGAATTCAGATCAAGTGAGCTTGGCTGCAACTATCTATGGTTGGGTGGAGACCCCTTGTCATAGACTCAGTTTCCTTAAGAAGTTATAAGATGAGTACTCTTGTGTATTTGTTTTAAATGTAATGAATCTATGCTGCATTTTTTTTTGAAACAGTGTTGGAGAGCAAGATTTTATTCTTTCATTCATATATTATGTCAATGAATGTTATATAGTGCAAATCCTTACATGATAACAGCGATTAATTTACATTCATGGATTGAATCAATTTTTTGCATGAAATGGTTAACTGTGTTACTAATAGCACACAAATGAAGAATATAATGTGCAAAGTATGAAAGCATTGAAAGATTCCATGAGGACCTGAACCAACTATGAAAATGTTTCACATAAGAACCATTTTATTAAAGTTAACAGATTAAATTGGAGATTTTTTGTTGGATGGGGTATATAGATAATGTGTTTAAGGTGTTGGTTACCATCCATTGTGTCATTGTGAAGCATTGGAATAATGTTAGGTAAACCATTTTCCCTTATCGTGGACATGCCAAGATTTTACATAAGGGGCCTCTTAGTCACTGGAATAAATGCACTGATGTGGGTTACATTAATCATTGACCTAGGTCTGGTCTAATGGATGTGTGTGTATTAGCATCTTGGATGCAAGAGAATGTGACTATTTATTGCCCGGATGGAAAATAATATCCATGGTGTTTGATCAGAGGCATTTCATCCAGAAGGGAAGGTTAGTGCATCCTAGCTAATAGCCAAATGGCCTTGGACCTCTAGAGTGGTGCCATAGAGCTGCTTGTAGGATTTGTTTTAAGTATGGAGCTCCTAGCATGTGGTAGGAGAGTCCAAGTCCCTTCAAGAGTTCATTATAAGTCCTTAGAAAAGGGCGACAAAAATATCACATATGCGGGCATGCCTAGAATTCCTTGTCGCTAAGCAAGGAATGTTTGAAGGCCGAAAACTTGTTGGAGTGTCCCTAAATTAAGCTCAGGAGGGGTAGCATCGGCAAGGGACTGATTAGGCCATGGTTTCCTTGGAGAGAATCTAACACAAATAATGATGTTTGTAGATCCAATCTAGCCTCCCCGTGGATTTAAGAGAGAGTTACGTGCTCATGAGCTTGCTGTACCTCTTAAAATGGGCCATGGAAAATTTCTTCACAAAGATGCATTGAACAATGAAGTTGGGTGGGGGAAAAATTATAATATAATTTCATAAACCTATCTAACAAGTCAGACATAAGACCTAGTTGTGGTGGCTAAGGATTAGCTACCGATATTGTGCCTTATCATGTCTGGGCAAAGGAAGATGAGATGGCTTGGAGGAAACATCCTAGGATTTTAGGTTTCGAAGTGCTAAGGGAAGGTGGGGTGACATTAGTCAGGATGAGTTGGAAGACAAACAAGCATGGTGGTTCTGCTATTAGCGGGCCTAACTATTCCTATGGTAAAAACCATTTTTCAGTAAAAATAACATGTAAGTTTTATAAGGGGAGACGTAGCAGGGTAAGGGATGATGTGAGGTTGGGTTAGGTTGGCCTCGATGTAGCCCTATCTACATAGGATTGGTGCGAAGAGGACCCAATTGACACATATGCCTAATAGATCAACCCCAAATAATTATTAAGAGTGCATGAGGAAGGGAGTGGGGTAAGTCGGTACAGTATGTCGTAATAGTGCCACGTTATCTGACAATCAGGAGCAAGGGTCATCTAAAGGTGTGCCCCACTGACCCAAGTGTCCTGGAGGGTCACCCCTAGGATCCTAGGAGACGCATGACAGAGGAGTGCACCTAGATGATATGTATCAGGATGACGTGGTGTTGCAACCACATGGGGCAATCGAAAGTGAAGGCATGCGAAAGGGAAAGACCCAGACTAGCCACATGGCCCAAAGGTTCCATCCTAGAGGTGCAAGGGAGAGTACATATGGGAGCATCAAGATGAGGTATAATGGGATGAAGTGACGATCTGAGAGAGGGGGTTTGTCTTGATTTCATAGGCCCATTAGCACAAACCATGAGAAAGTTTCGAAACCTAATACCACCATCTTTGGCTCCCCCTATGGTGGTTTCAAAAATGGTGAAGGATGGTGTCCGAATGATTGTGAGCCATTTATCTAGTGATTATTGGTATTTATTTTACCACCCATTCCAAGGGGTGACCCATCTTATAACCCTTGTATACGTTACCATGTCAGAATAATTATGTGATGGCTCCACTCTTTAAATGTGAGGGTATCGGCCCAGGACCTACACAAATTTTATGTGACATGGCAACAAATTGACATATGGTGGGACCTCGCTTTGATCATACGATGGATATATGCCTCCCTGAGATCAAATTCATGCAAAACCCAACCCTTCTGATGTTAGAGGGAAGGGAACCCTCTGTGCCTATCATCGTTCTAGGATTTGGCATGGATACCTGAGATTTTGGTAGAGGCCCCCCTCTAGTGACGTCAGTAGGAGGGCCACCCCCAATAGAAATCACCAATCTCCTTGCTCGACTATGACCACTGGATCTAGTGGGTGGATGGTAGTGATAGCCAAGGTGGGGTGACATGGAGAAATCTTAGTGGCTCCTAGAAGTAATATATATATATATATATATATATATATATATATATATATATATATATCGTGAGACCCTTCGAATATGGTGTAAGTTGTGTTTATATGTATATGTTTCCAATGACCTACAGTTATGCCGCAAATTAATATATATATGTGTGTGTGTGTGTGTGTGTGTGTGTGTGTGTGTGTAAAGGTGATCTTAGAATCACTTATAATAAACCAAAGGAGGCTATCAAGGTCGATGCATTGTACTCAGGTGAAAAGATGAGAATCCATAATCCTAATAAAATTAAGTCAGCCCTCATAAAGGAAGAGGAGGATAGGAGAGTGCATAAAAGATAAAAGAGAAAAAAATAATAATCCCATTGTTATAATATAACAACAGGAGTTTGATTAATAGTGTCAGCCATTCCTAGGGGTAAGTTGGGTGTGGTTGTTACAGGTGGTATTAGAGCATACAGGTTCAACACTTGGATTGAATGAGCTCTATCATGAGAAAGTAATGATTTTTAGAAAAATACTTGAGTGGTTATTTAGGTGTTAAAATCTTATCTAAATAAATTAACAAAATTCCTAGTTACTATAGTGATTTCTTGTTTTGTTAATAACTATGTACTAATTTGGATTTTTCATTGTAGATGGTCCATCACATCAGCTATGCAAGAGTAGGATTATAGACAAAAATATGTTGTCGATTACTAGTTATGAACTAACAATGATATTGGTTATGATATGATTAATGCATATAAAATGCTAGATATGATGGCATACTAATGTGGCTATTTTGACACAACAAATAAAGCCATGGTATTTTCATGAATGCAGTTTTGTGGTCATAATTATGTTTATTTAATTATTACGTGAAATATAAACAATGTGTGGTTGACAACATATCACAAGAAGCATAAGGTAGAGATAAACATAGAATAGTGACTGGAATGGTGCAATATAGTTCTGATTAGTTAGAGCAAGGAAGTGATGAGGTTAGCACCAATGAAGAAGAAATATCAATTGACCAAGGTGGAGGGAATCACTCTCCAAATTTGATGGATACTTCGATAATCCTAAGGGTTGAAGTTAGAAGCTTCAAGGAAGATAATGAGAGGCTCGTAAGAATTCAATAAATACAAGATAAGATAAATGAAATCATCTAGAAAAGTCTTTTAGATCTGTAGAGAAAAAGGAAACCTGAGATGAGGAATATCCATAGAGATAGAAATATCCTTCACGAGTTAGAGGAGAATTTGAAAGGGTAATATGGTATCAAGTCTAAGAATAATCATAGGCATGAAAGAAAATACGTTGGGCCAGGGAATGTACCATTGAGCACCCCAAGAAGAGGAGCCAACACACATGTGCATTATTATGGAAGACCATATAGTTCTACTAGTAGAAGGCACCACCATCACTCTCATAATTACCATAATCATCATTAGGAAAGAAAGGAAAAGGATCAGATTCTTGAGGAGTTCAAGAAAACCAAGCCACCCACATTTAATTGGGAAATGAAGAAATCAGAGGATGCAAAAGAATGGTTGTTGACTTGAAGAATTTTTTTTAGAATTCATGGGTATTCTGAAAATATGAAAGCTAGAATTTCCACTTTCAAATTGAAGGGAAATTCTGACAAAAAATGGGAATATTTGAATAATGTTAGAGGCATTGTTGAGAAGGAGTTGACTTGGGAAGAATTTTAGAATCTCTTCATAGAGAAATACCTATCTTAGCATTATTATGATGGAAAGGAAAAGCAATTCTATGAACTCAATATGGGGAAAATGACAAATGATGAATATGTCACCAAGTTCATAGAATTATTCAGGTATTTTCCATAACTCAAGGATGAGAAAGCAAGATTCAAAGGTTTATTATTGGGTTTCCTATGACATTCAAAGATAAAATTGAGTTCCTAGAACCACTAACTCTGAAGGATTCTATCAAGAAGCTAAAGCATTGTTATGAGAAAGAAAAACACAAGGAAAAAAATTAAGGATAACTATTAGGAAAAGAACAACACTAGACATAAGAATAACTAGTCTAAGAAAAGTTTAGAGAAGAGGGAAGGTAAGCATATAGCCCCTGAAAATAAATCTTACCAGAAGGTTAGTAGTGTTGTTAAAGGAAACATGCATCAACCAACTATAGAAAAACCTAAGCTTGAAGGCCGAGAGCTACCAAAGTGTTGTACATATGGTGAAAACCACGAGAAAAGATATTTCCCACATCAAAAAAGAATTGGACCAAATATTTACAATTCCCAAGAGACTGACATAGTGGGTGATGTAGCTCATAGTTTGCCCATAATCTATGCAGCCATAGACATTTTCTAGTAATACCACGAGGAATATATCAATGAGATGGAAGGTAAGTTTCATAACCAATTTTTTTCTATTCTAATTGATCCAAGTTCCAATTATGACTATATAAGCCCAAAAATTGTTCAAAAATGAAATTTGTTCAAGGATTTGCATGAAGAACCATGGTTGGTTCAATTATTTACCGTGACCAAGATAAAAATTGATCACTGGTTAAGATCATGCATGTTTGAGCTCAATGGAATCTCATGAAAAATTCATCCTAATGTATTTCCTTTGGGTGCATACAATATATTATTGGGCATGGGTTGGTTGTACTTGCATAGAACTAAGCTGGTCTGTTATGAATATGAAAGTTAATGCTTAGATGAAAAAAGATAAATAAGAGGTATGTAAGGTAGGAAAAAACCCACTTCAGTGAGGATAATCAGGACTATGCAAGCCAAGTGCAATAGCAAAAAGGGATGCATGTTGATTTGTAGTGAAAATCTCTAGTGTGGAGAAAGTTTGAAGTGATGTTGAGAAGGAAGAAAGTGAACTTCTAAAATGGTACCCAGTTTCACAATAGTATGCAACCATATTTCTAGCAGAGCTTCCTGTATTACCTCCTCATATAGAGGTATATTTATCTATTTAGTTAGTACCTAGATCCATTCCAACTTCTAGGGCACCATACAAGATGATTACCCCTGAGCTCATGGAGCTAAAATTGTAGCTAAAAGATATTTTGGACAAAGGCTACATAAGTCCAATTGTGTCTCCATGAGATATGGGGAACACATGTATTTTTTGTAAATAACAAATATGGAAACCTCAATTTATGCATTTATTACTGGAAATTAAAGAAGGTGACCATAAAGAATAGGTACTCATTTCCAAGGATTGATGATCTCTTAGATCAACTGAGAGAAGATATAATGTTCTCCAAGATAGACTTGAGGTCAAGATATAATCAAGTAAGGATTAAGGAGGACATTATAAAGACTTCTTTCAAGACAAGGTATGGGCACTATGCATTTTTAATAGTACCCTTTGGGCTCACTAATGCCCCTGAAACATTTATGTGCTTAATGAACATTGTGTTACATCCCTATTTGGACAAGTTTGTCATTGTGTTTGTTGATGACACATTAGTGTACTCAAGGATAGAGGAAGAGAATGAAAATCACTTGGGTGCAGTGCTACAATTGTTGAGGGAGCACAAGCCCTATGCAAAGTTCATAAGGTGTGACTTCTTTCAGTCACAAATGCATTATTTGGGGAATATTGGTTCCAAAGAAGGGATATTAGTTGATCCTGAGAAGATCAAAGCCATAATGGAGAATCCAACGCCAAAGAATGTGAATGAGGTCAGATCATTCATGGGATCGGAAGGTTATTATAGGATATTTATTAAAAATTTCTCTAAGATAGGACATCATTCAATTTTTTTGCATAGAAAAGGGAGGAAATTTGAGTGGAGAACTTAGTGTGAAAAAACTTTGAGAAATTGAAATAATTGCTCACCAACGCACCAGTGTCGAGAATTGCAGATCTTGACAATAATGTTGTAGTGTGCAGAGATGCCTGCAAAGAAGGACTTGTTCGAGTCTTGATGAAGGAAGGACAAGTAGTGTGCTATGAGTCAAGGAAATCAAATGAGCACGAAGTAAATTATGTGACTCATGATCTAGGGTTGGCTACCATCATTCATGCTTTGAAAATGTGGAGGAATTACCTCCTTTGTAGGAAATTTACACTTATGACAGACCATAGTGGTCTCAAGTATTTGTTTGAGAAACCCAATTTGAATGCAATATAGGCTAGATGATTGGCCACACTCAGTAAGTTTGAATTTGAAATAAAGTACATCGAAGGAAAATAGAGCAAGGTTGTTGATGCACTTAACAGAAGGATTCAAGCAAACCACTTAGAATCCATAATATATTACAAATTGAACCTGGTAAAAAGGGTCAAGAATGCAAGACATAATGATGAAAATTATCAACAAATGAAAGAAAAGTTATTACAAGGTAGTGAGGATGAACAATATCACCTCATTGATGCCATCCTAATCAAGTTCAAAGATAGAATTTATGTGTCGAATAGTGAAGAATAGAAGAGGCTCATAATGAAATAATTTCATGTCATTCCTTTTTTAGGCCATCTAGGGTATCAAAAGATCCTTTGAGGCATTGAAAAGTTCTACTATTAGCCAAAATTGAAGACAAAAGCGGTTTATTTTGTGGCCAAATATATATAATGCCATCAAGTGAAGGTTGAATGCAAGAATCCAGTAGGACTATTGTAGCCCATTCCCATTCCAAAATGGAAATGGGAGGTAATTTTCATGGACTTTATCACATTTTTTCCAAAAACCTCTAGGAAACATGATGAAATCATTGTATTCATTGAAAATTTGAGAAATGTATCTCACTTTGTGGTTGTCTAATCCATTAATTAAGCTAGTGAGGTGGCTCATTTATTCATAAAATAAATCGTTAGGCTACATGGTATCCCAAAGAAAATTATTTCAAACAAAGATGCTAATTTCACTTCAAGATTTTGGAAGGAACTATTTATAGACTTTGGGACCAAATTAGCATTTAGTACAACTTACCATCCACAAACAAGTGTGAAATTTAGTAAGGACAAATAGGATCCTTGAAGACATGTTGAGGATGTATGTAATGCATCAAACCTGTAACAACCCCGGGTTAAAAGTTAATGTAATAAAATTTAATAAAGGTAAAATAAGACCACTAGAAAGGGACACCTATTCCAAGCTAATGTTGGGAAAAATATCCTAGCGGGCATCACTTATTTTGTTAATGGCTAAGGGGAAATTGGCAAAGGAAATGTCTAAGGAATTGGAAAGACAAACATGTATTGTTGTCACATTATTTATGAAAATAATGGAAATTAGGAGAAAGGGAAGGTGAAAGGTCACAAGTTTCACGTAAGGAGTAAAATGAAGGAAAATAAAGGAAAATTGAATAAATTAGAGGTCTTGTCAATAAAAATACCTCAGAGCATCAGATGGAAAGATTTTGTCAACCTTTTGTCATTTTAGTGTTAGAATTTGTCTCAGAGAGGAAAATAAATCAAGGAAGGAAAGGAAAGGAAAATAAGGGCAAGGGAAGCAAAGGAAGATAAGGATAATTATTA